>CM062811.1:916521763-916961695 GCA_031772625.1 Pinus tabuliformis | reverse complement strand
AAAAAAATGATCAATGAATGGTCTAAATACATCATTCATGACTCACATGAATGTAGTTGGAGTGTTAGTTAAGCCAAAAGGCATAACCATCCATTCATAGAGTCCTTTCTTTGTTTCGAAAGAAGTCTTCCATACATCCTTCAACTTTGATCTGATGGTAGCCGCTTTGCAAGTCCAATTTAGAGAAGTAAATTGCATCTTTTAACTAATCTAACAAATCATCAATACGAGGAAGAGGATAATGATTCTTTATTATGATTTTATTTAATTCTCTAAAATCAATGCACATTCTCCATGAATCGTCTTCCTTTCGCACTAACACAATAGGTGATCCACAGGGTGATGTGCTTGGTCGAATAAACCCTTGATCGAGCAACTCTTGTACCTGCTTCTTTATTTCTACATTCTCTAGAGCTGATAACATGTACATTCCAATGTTAGGTAGTGGAGCATCTTTCTCCAAATAAATCTTATTTTCTACCACTTGCTTGGGTGGAAGCCCTTTAGGCTCTTGAAATAGAATATCATAATCGAAAACAATTTTAACTATATATGCTTTCTGTTTAGGATTACAACCTTGTAAAGCAACGGATTTATCAATATCCTTTCCTTGTACAATCATAAGTAAAAATTGTTTACATGAATTTACAATTCTTTTCATCTGTCCTGAATTTATGAGAGAGAAGTTATCTTTGAGTTTATGAGCCTTTACAATATATTCAATTCCATCCTTAGTGAGTTGATACTTATTTTCAGTTCGATAGAAGATAGGATTTCTATCATGCAAGTATGGACATCCTAATACAATTCGACATATGTCCAATGGTACTATGTATAACTCAACCTCATCTACAAACTTTGACCCAATAATAAAATGAAGTTTACATTGATTCGTAACTTGTAGCTTAGTTTTATCACACACCCAACCTAATGGATATGGATTTTTATGAGGTTTTGTTTCTAGACTCAACTTCTTTACAATTGTTTCAGAAATCAAATTAACTTGTGAACCACTATCAAATAAAGTATCAATTTTAGTATGCTTGGAAATGACTCTAACGTGAAATAGCTCATTTCTTTTCCTCTCATCGTTATCATTATCAATAGATTGTGAATAAGTACTTGTAGATTCTTTAGAATCTTTACCTTTTATACCTGTAGCTGTAACTGTTGTCTCATCACTTGAATCTGATCCCAAGTCTTTTTGAATAGCAACATCATTTTTCTGCTCCTTACTCCCAAAATTCTTAGGCTTCAATTCCGGATGCAATGACCAACATTGTGCCTCATCGTGGCCTTCCTTATTATAGTGAGTGCATGAAGGTTTATCTTTCTTCACAGTGTTCATTTTCTTCTCCTTTCATTTAAGTTTCTTCTTGTCTTTATTCGTGCTTTCAATAGGTTTGGATGATTTCCCAACATCATGGGTTACATTTTTTCCTCTAGCTTCTAGATGAGTTTTTGTATTGATACATCATCTATGCTAGTTGGATTAAACATAAGTATAGTATGCATCAAATAACTATGTAGGCCACCTACGTATTTCAACAATGTCCCTGGTGAGTCCAATGATATGCCTAATGTTAAAGCTCTTTTACAGAATTCTTGAGTATAATTTTGAACACTTTGACCTTTTAATTGACGTAGTATTTGCCAACTCATCATTTCTTATTGCATATAAGCCAAAGGATAAAATTGATTTTTAATAGCAGAAACAAATTCATTCCAACTTGAAATGATTTTACCATGCTTTTTGAGATCTGCTTATGTCTTACCTTCCCACCATAAAAGTGTTGTTCCTCCAAGTCGAAGGCTAAGAAGCTAGATCTTCTTCCTTTCTGAAACAACTTACTGCACCTTGAAATACACTTCAATTTGTCTTATCCAATTATCAAGCTTTTTAGCGTTAAGTTCTCCATCATAAATTGATAAATCAAATTTTACATCTAATTTTATCAAAGAGGATTTCTTCTTTTTCTACTTAGAAGGACTAGATTTATGAGAGGGAGATGATGATGATGATGATGATGATGATGATGATGATGATGATGATGATGATGATCGTGATGATGGAGGAGATGGTGGAGGAGGCATTTCTCCCTTTCCCTTATCTTCTTGGTCTTTAGGTGATGAAGTGCCTTATTCTTTGTTCTTCTTAGACTCGCGATACATCTCTTCCACCATTGTGTGTATCATCATGAAACTATCCAGAAATTGATATTCACCCAAGTGGGGTTTCATCCGTCATCCTTCTTTGTGAAAAGACCCTTCCAATCTCTGGATTTGCCTCAACAAGTTCACCTTCACCTCGTTCGAACCTTAACCTAGTAAGCATTCAAATCTTCACACAACCTTGTCAGACCTTAAAAACCTTGCTGCTCTAATACCACTTGATCCATTAATGAATAAGGTATTATAGACTTTATGTGAAGTTTTCTTATGTTACTTAGTGCAATGGATCGAAAACATTGCGAATAACATAAACAAATAAGAAAATTGAAACATAAACATATGCATCAACACAACAAAAATTTGATAACGAAGTTCACCAGACTTCCTAGCAACCTCTCCGGGTCCTTAGCTTCCAGTGTGACTGCTTTATTAGTCATCAAAATGCTTTTATAGACGTGAGCTCAAAAACAGAGACTCAAATGAGAAAAAATATCTCACCATCGCGTTCAACTCAAAATTTTGAGTCAAACGAGTATAAATTGACCATATTCGGCCTCTGTGACTTCCAGACCCCCTGAAAAGTCCAAAACCACCTATGTCTGGGAAAAACCACCTTTCTCCTACATAAAACCTCCTCTGTGGAGGAAAAAAAACCTCAGCAACATGTGCGCTTCTTTTGGCAGACTGTACTTGCAACAAAATTTAAAATGTGTTTGTGACGGCTTGTTAACAAGTCCATCTGGCTTGGCGCATTGACAAGAGGCCTTGTGTGAAGTTGTTTGTATAAACGGGAGGTCAGGGAGTCGAATCCACTGCTCGACCTTACCGCTGTTTTACATCGGATATGCATAGACTATGGTTCATCCTAATATAGTTCCACTTGTTGTTGCTAATATATGGTTATGTTATGATATATATGGTATGTAGGTTAATAATTTCTGTTTCATGTGGTATAACTCACCAAGAGGACCGATGGCCACTGGGTTGACCATGGTCGTTAGCCTTTTATTATGGAAACCCTTCCATAAAACCATAAATATAACACAATGTGCAACCTTATCAAGAATTACTATAGCCTTTCCGGTCTAGCCCCTCCAGCGAAAACCCATTCTTCAAAGAGGTCGAGGGTTCGATCCTCCTTGATCCCTAAAATTTTGGAAAATAGGTGATATTGGTCAAAATCTGGGTTGCCACGTGTCAGTACTAGATTGGCCCATATCAACCAATCAGAATCTGCCACGTCACCTCCTCTATTGACATCATCCAGAACCCGTGGCTCATTCTCGGGTTGACATGTGTCCTTGTTGACGTAGGCATTGACCTGGTTGACCATTGATTGTTGACTGACCGTTTACTGACTGTTGACCATTGACCTTTGACTTTTTGACTTTTGCCCTAATTTTTTGAAAAACTTTTACTGGCTCTAACTTCTTCATCCAGACTCAGATTTACGTGTCATTCACACCATTGGAATCATATCGATGAGCACTTCAACTTGATCCTACTTTCAACTGAATTTGAAGACTTTGAGATGGATGCAAAACTGGATCCATTTTGGATCAAAGGGAGAGAGAGAGAGGAGCTAGAGGGGTAAGAGAAGGCTAATTCAACTGATGGTTGTAATCACTCTTTCTAAATCAATATAGAACTGAAGTTGTGTTTTCCACTCCGTGATGTTCGTAGTATAACTTGTTTATATGCTTATCTAATATATTCTAGCATGAGTGGCTTAGTTATATGCAACTAGATATCTTTTATATGTTAATTCATTTGTTTATCAAGGTTTTATAATGTGATACTACGCTTGCCTTTGCTATGTGCAGGTTTTGATCTAGAGATGGCTTAGGAATATTCCACCTAGGTGCATTACACTCTCTAGCAACACCACACTAAGACTTGAGGTAATAATTCCTTCTCACTTTGATATTTGTTTGCTAAACATATATAATCATGTATCTTCGTGACATAGCTAATCTGATTGTCTGCCGAGGATGTCGAGAAGATCCTTGAGGGTTTTCTACATCACCAAACACCCGTGTATTAATCCCTATAGCAGAATTAGTGACTCCACTGGGGACTACACTTAGTTCCCAGTTTTCCTAGAAAGTTCCTATAACTCTCTTTCTTCCAAGCCTTCTTGTACTTCTTCATTCCCTTTCCAACCACTCAAGACCATACAACACCCTTCTCTCATTGCACAACCCTAGATCTGATCTCCACAACCCACTTTTTGAGTATTTTTCCTCATTAACACAGGTTACCAGTGAAAAAGGTGCTTTATAAAGCATTTTTCCCTCACAAATGGACCATTAGTGCTGAAACTAACTCTTTATAGCCTATAGTACAAAGCGTTAGTCAACCATTTCTTGATAAGCAACTTACCCTATAAACTCATGGGTTGGAAAATCTACTTGTAGACTGATAAGGGATCTGTAGCTACACTTGTTTGACTGGTCTGTATCCTGAACAAACCTTTTTTTTGAGAAAATAGCTTTACTAAAAGTTTTTGTTTTCATTAAAGAAAAAATACAAAGCTTTTACTGTTTTCTACTTAGCTGGTTAGATCTGCATTATTTGGTTTCAATAGTTGTTAGTGAGCGTTGAAGTTGTGTCGGTTATGCTAGTGTATTATACTATATATATATATATATATATATATATATATATATATATATATATATATATATATTGATGTATGAATGACTCTCCCTTTGTAGAAGCATCTTATTCATCGAAAGAGAAAATTTACAAGCATTGTTTTTGCATGATTTGAGTCAGAGTCCCATACAATTTCATATGTCAACACCCCTACTAAAGACTCTAATGAAGTAAATTTAAAATATACCTAATAAAATCAATCAACAACACCTTTTTGAGTAAACACTATTCAGTTTAGGCTAGGATCTTGGGATAGGCAGTGTGAGTTAACTGCCCAAGATCATACACCGAAACTAGTGTCATTAAAGAGAGAAATCCTTTTGCGCTTATACTATCCAGGACCACTCCAGTAAAAGTGGAGCTAAATACGAGACAACATTATATTGTAAGTGAAGGTAGCCTTCCTTTGATTACATCTCCTTTGGGTATTATTTGTATCAAAGATCCCTTCGGGGATATCGGAGCTGAGTCGGGGACTCAAGTATCCTGCCCACACAACGTATTGCCTGCGACTATGTCCCCCTCGGTAGTCTCCATGATTTGAGGTATCCTTAGTGGCCATACTTTTAGGGATGAACACAAGGTGACTGGGGCGGGCTGCCCTGGTACCTAACACATACAAACCTATTATGTCTTCAGTTTTTGGGAGGGTACTTGTCTTCACGAGAGTACTTGGCCCCTTAATATAAGGTTGGGGTGAAGCTCAAGAGTAATTGTAACTATACATTTGGCCAGCTCTCTTTGTTATTCATTATGATACTAGGTTTCATCTCTAGTGATCAGTGCTTGTCAGACAGGGTCATTTCTATCTGCTTGTTGATTGATTTCCTTAGTGTATTTTTTATTTTTAAGTGCCAGAGTGTTATCACTGAGACTTTAATAAACATCGTTGTAATGATAAAAATTATCAGCCACTGTGGCTACATCCGACCCTTGTTGTCAATTTGATCTTAGCAGTTGTTTGAAAAATAAATAATTAATCCATCTCGAGTTAATTAGTTGGAGAAAATCAAACATGAAGTCTATGTGAGGACATGCAACAGTTATTCCTTTGATTGAGGAATTTATCCCTTAGTTAAAAAAATAAGGATGAGTTGTAATTTGAGTTGTAATTAGTTAGCTCAGTTTAACTAAGTTAAGTCTAGTTAGATTAGTTCCAACAGTTGGAGGAACTGATTGTGAGTTCAGTTAGTTAATGCATCCATGCATGTAACTACTGCACTTCAGATAACTGAATATTCTCTCATAAATAACTCATGCATGTCAGTTCTGTTAGAGACCCAGTTGAGATTAGATGGTGGGACAATGTATTATCAGTTGCAAGAATATTCCATTGAGGATACCTCTTGCATGCAGAAGGAATTCATTCCTTGAGGATTGTGCAGTTATTTTTGAGTTGTGTGAGTTTTGTGAGGCCACACTTCACATAGGTGGCATCATTGGACCCCAGGAAAAACTGCGCAAGGAAATAGGAGGCTTGGAGGATTGAGGGAAGGCATATGTTGTGTCTACTCAGTCTGTGAGTTGTATTCGAGGGATTGTACAGAGAGCTGGATATCTTGTGAGCTAAAGCTTTGTCTAATCCAGAGATATTTCTACTTGTATGATAATACAGAGATTCGGGTTTTTAGCTGAGGCTTTCCCCAGAGTATTCTTCCGTATTCATGTGTGATTAATTTCTCATTCTCTGCTATATGTGTTCTATTTGATCTTGCTCAAATTGATTAAGCTTCTGCAAAGTTTTTTGTAGAAGTAGATCAAGTATTTTGCTTTAGTACATTGCATTATCAAGTGATCTATAGTGGGAATTTCTACATGGTATCAGAGCATAGGTGATCAAAGTGAAGAACATTATACAAAGAAGGGAGAAGTTCGAAGTTTGAAGTTCCTCATTATAGAAATCGAGTTCTTATCACATCTCAATTTCACCAATGGCATTCAGCGGTTTGAGACTTGAGTATGCCCTTGATGGCAACTCGAATTATATATCTTGGAAGGATTGCATGGAAGTGGTATTAGAGGACAACATTTTGAAGTACTTCATTGATCAAGAAGTCCCCAAGCCCACCACAGCTAATGCCCAAGAATTGGAAGAATGGAAGAAATTTGTGGATAGAGCAAGGAGAATCCTCCTAAAGGGAGTTCGAGACCACATTGTCTCGAGCCTCCATGGGAAGGAGACACCATTTTCAATGTTGAAAACATTGAAGGATCTATATCAGAACAACAATGACCAGAGGAAGCAGGTGCTGAAAAACAAGCTTCGGAAAATCAAGTGTGAAAAGGGTGACACGATCTCTACATATCTGAACAAGCTCACCACCTGTAGGGATGAGCTTGGAATTGTAGGGATCATGACAGTCGATGATGACATGGTGAGTCTTGCTCTCCTCGGTCTTCCTAAGAGCTGGCATAGCTACCAAGACTCGGTAAATGGAAGAGAGAAACTACCAAATTGGGAATCACTTTAGTCATATCTGATGCAAGAGGAGATAAGAAGAAGCACCAGAGATGCATCTTCATCAAAGCAAGATGATGAAGAAAATCTAGCCTTAGCGAGTAAGGCTAGGAAATGGAAATGGAAGGTGTCCCATTACAAATCGAGTTCTTCCCATGGTGGGAAGAAGTTTGACAAATTGAAAGTGCGATGCTTTCATTGTCATGAGGTGGGCCATTATGCTACGAATTTTCCACAGAAGAAATCCAAGAAGGGATCCTCGAAGGGATCAGATGGTGAGGCACTAGCCTCATAGTTCGAATTAGATTTCTCTCTCATCGCATGCATGGTTTCATCCATGGTGGGATGTGTTTGGTACCTGGACAGAGGAGCCTCATTCCACATGTCTGGCAACAAGAATCTTTTCAGTACCTCAGAGGAGAAGGATCTCTAGATGCGCATCGAGCTGGGCGATGATGGAAAGTACTGTGTTTCAGGTGAAGCTACGGTTATGTTTCAGAGGGAGCATGGAGATCCTCTCACCCTCACTAATGTAAAGTATGTACCAGGTCTAAAGAAGAATCTTGTGTCCATTGCTATGCTGGAAGATAAAGGCTATGATGTAGTCTTTAGTAAAGGATAAGTATTCCTGAGGCATATTGGCACTGGACAGACCAAGAGAATTGGGATTTGAGTGAATAATCTCTACAAGCTAGAGGTAGACGATTGTGTTGCATTGAGTTCCAAAGCAGAGTTGGTGCAAAGCCAAGATGTTTGTGAGCTATGGCATAGAAGATTGGGCAACTTGCACCATGGGACCTTGAAGATCATGCAATAGATTTCTACCGGACTACCTAAGGGAAAATTGGAGCAAGAGGATACATGCAAAGGTTGGACCTTGGGTAAGTATGAAAAATCTTCCTTTCATGATCGAGACAATAGAGCTGGAGCAATCCTAGAGTGAGTTCACACAGATGTGTGTGGAACATTCTCTATAGCCTCCACCACTAAACACAGGTACTATGTTATTTTTATTGATTATTTTTCTCGTAGATGTTGGATCTACTTAATGAAAAATAAGGATCAGACCTTATTAAGGTTTTGTGAGTTCAAAGCCTTGGCAAAGAAAGAATCTGGAAATAAAATAAGGTCCTTGTGAAGTGACAATGGTGGAGAGTATGTCCCCCAATAGTTTAAGGACTTTGCACAGTAGAAGGAATTAAACAGGAGTTGACAACACCGCATAACCCATAGCAGAATGGGGTGGCCGAAAGGAAGAACAAATTGATTGTGGGAGCAACTCGAGCGATGTTGCATGACCAAAGCCTACCACTTCATTTGTGGGCTGAGGCATGAAATAAAGCAATATACTTGCAGAACAGAAGCTTGCACCGTATGCTGGGGATGAAGACACCGATGGTAGCCTTTTCCGGGAAGCGACCAGATGTGAGTCACTTCAGGATCTTTGGATCATCGATTTATTTCCATGTGAATGTGAGAGAGAATGTGGGACATCCATCCTCTCAGCGCAGACAAAGGAGATCACCCAAATGGTACACTGGTTACATGACCCTGCTTGGGGAGTGTGTAGCAACCAAACCTTCTTCTTTCACGGAAGAAGTACAGAAACCAGTTTGAGTTGATGCTATGGTAGAGGAGTACGAATCTATCATTCGAAATAGTGTGTGGGATGTTGTCCCAAGACCGGAGGAAAAGCCAGTGGTAAGTTCCCGGTGGCTTTACAAGGTAAAGCAGGCAGCTAATGGTAGTGTTGAGAAACATAAGGCACGGTTTTTGACCGTGGTTTCTCACAAGTCGAGGGGATTCAATATGATGAGAATTTTCCTCCTATAGAAAGGTACTCATCTATCAGATCGATGTTGGCACTATCAGCTCAAATGGGTTGGAAGATCCATCAGATGGATGTGAAGACTACGTTCCTCAATGGTAAGATTGAGGAAGAGGTGTACATTGAGCAGTCAGAAGGACTTGAGACCTTCGATCGTGAGTCACATGTGTGTTGACTTGAGAGAGCTTTGTATGGGCTGAAGCAAGCACCTCGTGCTTGGTACACCCAGATCGACAACTATTTCACTAGGTTGGGCTTCACAAAGAGTGAAGTAGATGCGAATGTTTACCACATCATGGTAGAAGGTAAGCCATTGATCATTGTACTTTATGTTGATGATCTGATTTTGACAAGTGATGATCAGTTGATCAAGTCTTGCAAGGAGGACCTTGAAAGAGAGTTTGAGATGAAAGACATGGGTTTTATGCACTACTTTCTAGGCACGGAAGTGTGGCAGAAGGATGGGAAAGTGTTTGTGTCTTAAGGCAAGTATGCCAATGAGATACTCAATTGATTCTACATGGAGAAGTGCAAGCCCATGTAGACTCCTCTCACTGGTAATTGGAGGAAGGAGGATGCTATTTCAAGTGAGGTAGTAGCTGCTACTGTTTATTGGCAGCTTGTGGGTTCAATGATATATCTAGTGAACACATGACCAGGTATGTTCTTTGCGGTGAACCAAATGCATCAAGCTATGGTTTAGCCTACCAAGCTATTTTGGAAGGCAGCGAAGCATGTGCTGATACCTCAGAGGCACATTTCAGTATGGATTGTGGTACAGACGGATAGAGGGAGTGAAGCTTCAAGGCTTCACAGATGTTGATTGGGTAGGGGGTTCATCAGACTGGAAGAGAACTTATGGAGGAATCTTCAACCTTGGTTCAGGTGTACTTTACTGGTACAACACGAAACGTAGGTTAGTTGCACTTAACTCAGCAGAGGTTGAATACATCTCTACCAGTTAGGCAACATGCGAGGCCATTTGGATGCGGAAGATTCTAATGGGATTGTTTGGTTAGAGGATGGATCCAACAGTGATCTATTGTGATAATCATATTTGTATCAAACTCTTAGAGAATCCAATATTTCATGACAGGTCCAATCACAAAGATATCCGGTACCATCATCTTCGAGACTGTGTGGTGAAGAGGATTATGTTGTTGCTGTATGTTTCAATCGAGGAGTAGGATGCAGATATTTTGACTAAGGCATTGTCAAAATTCAAGTTCAAGTTCCACAGGGACAGGATTGGGGTGACTAATAATCCCTTTCTTATTGAGAGGGAGTGTTGAAAATAGTAACAAGAAATGATAAATATGTAAGTGCTAAAAATAGCAATGCTATAAATAGCATTTTGGGATACATTCCAATTTTAGTTAGTCCTTGAAATAAAATTGAGAATTAAAATTTGAAAAATAATTAATTAATTCATCTTGATTTAATTAGTTGGAGAAAATCAAACATGAAGTCTATGTGAGGACATGCAATAGCTATTCCTTTAATTGAGGAATTTATCCCTTAGCTAAAGAAATAAGGATGAGTTTTAATTTGAGTTGTAATAGTTAGCTCAGTTTAACTGAGTTAAGTTTAGTTAGATTAGTTCCAATGGTTGGAGGAACTGATTGTGAGTTTAGTTAGTTAATGCATGCATGCATGTAACTACTGCACTTCAAATAACTAAATATTCTCTGATAAATAACTCATGCATGTTAGTTATGTCAGAGACCCAGTTGAGATCAGATGGTGGGACAGTGTACTATCAGTTGCAGGAATATTCCATTGAGGATATCTCTTGCATGCAGAAGGAATTCATTCCTTGAGGATTGCGCAGTTATTTCTGAGTTGTGTGAGTTGTGTGAGGCCAGACTTCACACAGGTGGCATCATTGGACCCCAGGAAAAATTGCACAAGGAAATAGGAGGCTTGGAGGACTAAGGGAAGACATATGTTGTGTCTATTCAGTCTATGAACTGTATTCAAGGGATTGTATTGAGAGGTGGATAGCTTGTGAGCTAAAGCTTTGTGTAATCCAGAGATATTTCCACTTCTATGATAATACAGAGATCGGGGTTTTTAGCTAAGGCTTTCCCCAGAGTATTCTTCTGTGTTCATGTGTGATTGATTTCTCATTCTCTGTTATATGTGTTCTATTTGATCTTGCTCAAATTGATTAAGCTTTCGCAAAGTTTGTTGTAGAAGTAGATCAAGTATTTTTCTTTAGTACATTGCATTATTAGGTCATCTACAGTGGGAATTTCTACACTTCCCTCAATCAAATGTGGAGGATCCACCGAGCTCCAGTGAACTGGATACCTCATCTTTGGGAAACCAGTCTCAAAATCAGTTTGGACATCCCATGATTCAAGATTACTGGAGGATTTCTTTATTGAAGAATTTCTTCCTCCATACAATCCTCCGATCACGAATTTGTTGGGACCACTCTTGGTTCCCATTGCATTTGTACATTTGTTATCTTCAGTTGGACAATTTCCACCCATTTTGTTGACGACTAACAGGTTGTGGGATTTTGTGGACACTTTTGGTCCACCACTACCTCCCCAGTCAACAGTCAGTACCACACCTCTGATGGCGAGCCCCGCTATCCCATCTATCCCATGTTCAAACCCTATGGTGACACCCACCACGAGTGGAACCCAGTACATTCCAGGATCCACCCCTATTGTGTCAACCCCAGGATCTTCGACAAGTGCCACATATAACGCTCCTTATAACGCTCAATATAGCATGGTTAGCACAAGTCCCTTCAACCAGCAATATGGTTGGCATCCATTATGTAGTTCTAACTGCCAGATTCAAGTATCTAATGGCATTGTTCCCAATATGCATATACTAGCCGGGAGCATCACAATTCCCCCTTTGTTTTCAGGTATGCATGGTCAGTCATTGATTGACATGAACCATCCTTATGTCAGTCAAGGAGCTATGGTTAGTTATGCAGCGAGCAAGAACCCTCAAAAAGGTCCCAATCAATCCATAGGGGCACCCTACTCACAACCTCAATGATTCAAGCGGGCACTCCTTATCCTGGGCGCACTTCCATCCCCCAACCTAACAATCTCTATGGAAACCCACAAAACAATACCTAACCCAAAGGAACTTACTATACCATGCAACTTGTGTATAATATTGGAAACAACACGATGGGAGGACCGCAAGGATCCTCAAGTCATATGTCACCGCCTTGGTCCGATTCGGGGGCATCAAACACCTTTCCTTTCTTGGCAACACTTGATATCCCCAACTTGTACAAACTTACAAATAACCCCATCTATCATAACTTACCTTGGCCACCAATCCCACATAAAGCACCGACAGAGATCCCAATGTTCGAAGGGAAAAAAAGGGAGGATCCGGGTACACACATCACCACTTATCATCTATAGTGTGTTTCTAACTCCATGGTGGATGATAGTATCAGCTATGTCTCTTTCCCCGCACCCTTACTGGCAATGCAGCCAAGTGGTACATCGAGTTACCACGTGCGTCAGTCAATGCCTTTGATGTTTTAGTGATTGAATTATTAAAGCACTTCTAGATACCCATCCGCTATGAAACTGAGACAGAACTCCTAACTTCATTACGTAAGGATACCACCACCCACATATCTGATCATATACATGAATGGAGACGTAGGCAGAGGTTATTCAAGGCTCCCCTCCCAGGATTTCTATTAGCAGATTGGTTCTGCAAGTCTTTACTCCCCCAAATTGCTAAATATGTCGCCTTAGGTGGTACGATCACAGAAGACCAATCCATTCATTGTCCCTAGCACTTAGATTTGATATATTCACAGTCTGGCACTCTATACGATATAATTCCCAATTCCCCTCACAACTCCAATGCTCCCTCTACTCAGCAACCTGGAGCACATGCTAATGGGATTATCGGCGCAACCTCCATGGTTGCTGTAAAACAAATCAGTGGTCACATTTCCCAGATGTCAGTTGACCCCTCTACTAAATTGACTACTCTTCCTACCACCGCGATAAACTCTGTGCAGTCTACACAAAAAACCATTGGTAATGAAAAGAAGAATAAGAAAAATACCACTCCTTCTGATGGAAAGGATAAACCCTCTAGATTCCCTTGCAAAATCTGTGCCGAAGATGACATGACCTATCGTTGTCCGCGTCTTCAGGAATGTACAAATTTCATTTCTAAAAAAGACACTGGAATGACCTCGGTTATCCTGAATAATCCTTTCCCTACTCAGCAGTAGAAGAATCTTATTGAAAACCAACCCCAACCCTCCCAAGAGGGAAATGGCAGTTCACAACATCCTTCAGCTGGTGAAGAACCATCTACTATTTACACCTTTGAAACAATAGATCTAAAAACTAGAGCCAAATCATATTGAACTCCAGTTGTTGATACCAAGGAAGCCTCCTTGAGTCAAAACCCACTACCACCTAACGATCTTCATATCTAAAGGTCGGTTGCTGATCTTGTAATTCGCCCCCCAAAAGGGGCACTTCGTCGCACAATGCATAATACATCTACAAGTGCTGCCCAAAACTACAGTATTGTAGAAGATTTGGCACAAGCGTTGTTTGTTATGTCGACGCTTGAAGTATTACAAACCTATCTAGCATAAAGGAAAGTTTTGGTTTTGTCAATTGGTGGTATCGACCCTCAGGATTCCATGCTTGTAATTTTCGACATGGAAAAATGTAAACCTCCCATTTCACACTAGATTGCATTTTAGGTGAAAATATCTTCGAAAGGGCGAGGAATACATAGAACTGTCATTGACGAAGGTGCTTCAACCTGCGTCATGTTGGCTTCATGTTGGCTCGCTTTGGGTTCTCCAACCCTATCCCCGACGTCGAATTCCCTTAAAGCATTCGATGGCCACACTTTCATCCCAAAAGGTTACCTAGATAGCTACCCCATAACCTTGAATGGGAAAATGGTAACAATGGACATCGAAGTTGTAGATAGAAAGCTCGACTATAATCTATTGTTGGGTCACAGTTGGACTTACGTCATGACTACCATTGTGTCTAGTATATTTCACATCATCCTATTTCCATTGGATGGAAATATAGTCACATTGGACCAGCTGTCCTTTTGCACCCTTGATTATTCCTCGTTACCTAGCAGCTCTGTACCCTTAGTGGGTGGTGTACCTGACTCTTATGTCAGTATCAGTACTGGTCTATTGAAGGGATCTTCCCTGATGGGTTGTTTCCCTCCTCCGCCACCCATGGTTCCATAAATGATCAATATGGTTTCATCCATTCTTGACGAACCGACCAATTCTTGGATCCTACTAGCCCCTTCAGACATTGACACTTACGGAGAACAAATGCGACTGTCACTAGCTCAATTGGCCTACCAGGCTATTTAATCTGTATCTGAATCTCTGGTCACTTTGGTCACGGCCAACGGTACCACTGCCCCTCCCATAAATGCTCCTTCTCTTGATCTCCTCAATCAATTCCTACCTACAGACGAATCTATTCGAGAGATCATGTGTTTTGAAAAGTGACTTTGGGAGGACTCTCACCATCATGTCTCGATATCTTATTTGGACATGATGCCCATTCAAATCGTGTCTTATGACACACGTGAAATCATTCCCTCACCTTATAAGACTATCCAAGCTTTGGATCCGAGAGGGAACATGGGCAATATTTCCAAGGCACTGCTCATTGATATTTCAGTCAAGATAGGCATCGTGGAAAATATACAGATTGGAGCCAATCGCAATCTTGGGGAAATTATGAGCTTCACCTACCCTTTTAAGGACTTCTGCAATGTTTTCCCTTGGTCTTATGAGGACATGCATGGAATAGACCCTTCTATTTTCAAGCATGAGATCAAGAAAAATCGAGCCTTCTTTTTATGGTATTTTTCTTGCTCGATAATCCAAAAATTCCTTGAGTCCCCTTCTTCAGGCTCGTTAAACTACCACGAAGAAGATTGAGCCTTCTTTTATGGTAATTTTCTTGCTTGTTAATTTGAAAAAACCTTGATTTTCCTTCTTCGAGCTCGTTAAACTACCACGAAGAAGATCAAGCATTCTTTTTATGGTATTTTTCTTTCCTTTTAATCTGAAAAACCTCGAGTCTCCTTCTTTAGGTTCGTTAAACTACTACAAAGAAGATATGAGCACTTTCTTTTACGGGATGTTTTCTTGCTCTAAAACTGAAAAATCCCCAAGATTTTCATCATTGGGCTCGTTAAACACTTATGACGACGGTCAAAGCAACTCTTTTTCCCTCTTTTTCTAGCTCACTAAACTGAAAAAGATCGATTGAGCATTATTTTTTGGGACTTTTTTCTCGCTCATAAAACTGAAAAAACCCTAAGTTCCTTCTTTAGGATCATTAAAAAGTTATGAAGAAGCTTCGAGTATTATTTTTAGGAACTTTTCTCTCTCGTTAAATAGAAAAAACCCCGAGTTTTCTTCATTGGGCTCGTCAAACACTTACGACGACGATATCAACGCTTTATTTTTTAGACTATTTCTTGCTCTTAAATCAAAAAATCTCCAAGTTTTTCCCTTCTTTGGGCTTGTTAAAACAATGAAGAAGGAATGAGCAGTTCTTTTATCACTTTTTCCTTGCTCACTAAACTGAAAAAAATACTCTGAGTTTTCTTCATTTGACTCATTAAAATTCAATGAAGGTATTGAGTTTGTCGTCACGTGACTCATTAAAATTTCATGATTAATATTAAGTTTACTCTGTCTCCTCGTACTCATAACAAAATAAGGCAAATGTCTATTAAGCATAGCTTTCTCTTTATCCAGACTCAATATATTAACTCACGGAAAAGGAACCATTCTGAGTATACTATTAAACTTGTGTTGCACCTTGTTAAAAACTATGACAAAGGGACCACCGTGGAGTCCTTCTTTACAATCTTTTCAGACTCTCTAAATATGAAAATACCACCGAGTTATCTCATATCGACTCATTAAATTACATAGATGAGGTATAGAGTCGCTCTTTTTACGATCCTTTTTAGACTCTTAAAACATGAAAAGATCGACGCGTTTTCCTGACTGGACTCATTAAACTAATCAGATATGGCATAGATTTTCTCTTTTTATGGTCCTTTTCAGACTATTAAAACATGAAAATATCGATGATTTTACCCGTATTGACTCACTAAACTAATCAGATGAGGAAAGTGGAAAATACAACTGCGTTATGTTCCATATTTTAAAAGAGTTTTTTGGTAGTGGTCACTCCCTTGAACATGGCACTCCCTTAGATAAACCTTCCTTGTGATGGCCTCTCAATATGAATCTTACCATATTATGAGTTTAGCTTATATACCCTGATGTTCTTGCATCTCTGTATCCTAACACTCTTTGGTGTTTATGAATCTAGTGTTGCATGGTAAAAAATTGTTGTCCTTCCTTCCATTGTTCAAGGGAAAACATTTAGCTTTTGTTTCCTCCATAAAACCATCAAGCATTTCCTACCATCATGCCCTTTGTCTCTTTGACCCAATGCTTAAAATATTCCTCAAAAAACAATCATTCTTGTCCTGTTTCGTGTCATTTGATGTAGGACACCTTATTTCCTACCTTCCAACAAGTCTCTTCCTATCAACTTCAACACTCTATCTAGGAAGAATACCCAGAAACACTTCAGTGCCTTGGTACTTGCAGACATCAGTCGTAGGTGACCTTGTGTTTGTTCGGGGATTTTCATTATTGGCTCCTAGTTAAAAGATTCTACAAGTGTTTGATGACAAAAACATTTTTCGCACTCGCTATATTGTACTGTGCATCTTGGAGACCGTCAACATTATTGGTGGCCATCCTTGTGTCTGTTAATGATCTCCATTATTCACTGGTAATCAGACAATTTCATGCATGTTCGACATCAACACTAATATTCACATGTATTGATCTATGTTGTTTGGTGAAGCGAAAATCAAGACCTTGGGTAGAGGCTTGCATCACTCAACCTTGTTTCCTCTCCCAAGTTGCGATTATTGTTTTTTGGAGACAACTCATCAAAATGACCCTATTGTGACACAGGTTCCGCATTGTGCTTATTAGCGGAGAGCATCACCATATCTATTTTATGAGAAAATCACTCTGAAATAGCTACTGAGCGTGGGAATGCCTGACTCAGGACATGATTTTTGTATATATATATATATATATATATATATATATATATATATATATATATATATATATATATATATATATATATATATATATATATATATATATATATATATATATATATGTTGTATCAGGTTTCTTGTATAGCCCGAAGCTCCGATCCTCTCTGTATTTTTTCCAAAGAAAAGGACAGTTAAATACAAAGTATTTTGGCCATCATCGCAGCCTCTGATCTCACACTTTATGGGGCATCTATTATATAGGAAAATGACCTCCTCGTCAGCTCAGAGGACAAACACATGATGACTGAAGGACTGACCAAGTTCACAGGCCTAGTGGTCAAGCTAACATTGTATAGACACCATCAACATGCTTTATAAAGCTTCTTAGCAAGCCTAAGGGTATGTTAGTGCCTAGGGTAACTCTACTTGATACCTCGGGAACAATGTTAGTGACCCTACATCAGTTTCTATGGGTCAATGGATCATATTGACAAAGAAAATATGCCTAGATTCTCTCCTATGTCAGCTCATAAAAGTAGGGAAACATCATAACTTGGCATGTTTATGGGAATTAATAATTTCTTATGGAGTATAAAAATAGGAAAGAGCACTAAATCATGGAAACATCACTTCTTTTGCCTAAGGGAACTCATGAGGCACTTGGAAACCCTAACCCTACATGGTATATATGCAAGGCTTGAGCCATTGTGAAAGAGGTGAAACCATTTGAAAGGATTGCCTATTTGACTGTCGAGCAAAGTCTCAGACTAAGGCATCAAAAGAGGTTAAGAAGGGAGAGAGAGAGAGGAGTTGGAGGGATAAGGGAAGGGTGATGCAACTGATGGTTGTAATCACTCTTTCTACATCAATATAGAATTGCATTTGTTTTGTCCACTTCGTGATGTTGTTAGTATAACTTGTTTAGATGCTTATCTAATATCTTCTAGCATGAGTGGCTTAGTTATACGGAACTAGATATCTTTTATATGTTCATGCATTTGTTTATCAAGGTTTTATAATGTGATATTACGCTTGTCTTTGCTATGTGCAGGTTTTGATCTGAAGCCGACTCAGGGGTCTTCCACCTTGCTGCATTTCACTCTCTAGCAACACCACACAAAGACTCGAGGTAATATTTCCTTCTTGCTTTGATATTTGTTTGTTAAACATAGATATGCACGTATCTTTGTGACAGATGCAGCTAATTTGACTGTCTGTCGAGGATCATCATAAGATCCTTGAGGGCTTTCTACATCAGTAAACACCCGTGCATTAATAACTATAGCACTCCTATTGTGCAAACCAAATTTTTTAACAATATGTTAAATATAAGATGAAAATATTGGCCTTTATTCTTAAACTTAAATTGTATGCACCTTCATCTTCATGCTCTCAAGCTAGTAAAATTACCTATCTATTTCCTTCTAGAAACATCAATTTATTATTCACTTCTTAGAGCCCTCTAACATGGGGGACTTTTTATTCTTCTATAAATAAAATCCATTCTAATTTATTCACAGCCATCACCTAATATTAACACCATCCTTTTATCTATTCACTTTAGGAAAAAATGCCTCAGCCACCTATCAAACCTATCATGGAACTAGAACTAATGTCTTTTAGCATCGAAACATATCCTTCAGGGCGCGAATCCCCATTTAAAAATTAGTTTTTTCTACATAGTTTCTCTTTCATTTGCAACATAACCTTCTATCTAATGTTAAATATCGGTAGTGTCACCTTTAGAGAAATTTAGAAATAGCATTAGAGCCACCCAGCCTATCATGACATCTATTGGCTCTAATTAAATTGCTTTATGTTTAGTTACATATATTGCATTTTAATTCAACTCAATTAACTGTTTAGTGTGTGTGTGTGCATGTTCACATGCATTAAACCTTCGACGAATACAAAGATGGATTCCCTAATTCTATAAACAAATAGCTTGCCACATGGAATAATCTAATACTTTTGAATAGGATGAGTTAATTTTCCCAAAAGTATTAGTACCTAAAATAATTCCTATGTCACCTTGAGATTATGTGGCATTCCATCATACATTTTGAGAGTTTTATGAGATGTTCAAAACCAGTTAGCTAAGGATCCAATACCAAATTTTGCTCCAAAATGTTTTAACCACCACATTTCCATGTTGAATCACTCTCTATGCCCTTGCGACAAATATTGTGTAGTGTTTGTGTGTCATGGTTCCCTAATGATGGAAATCCAATCTTATATTATGACTCGACCATGGGTATAATCAGGGGTTATGACTGTGTGATGATACAAATGCATTGATCCGCCTCTGGGTTCTCTCGGTATTTCCATATCTCAACATATGAGTATAATTTAATAGGGAGATTGTGACATCCCATGATTAATATTTTTTCCCATCGTAAATAAATTTTAATTAGTGAGAAGACTGAGAGAAAGGTACACAAATTCCATATTGATTGAGGAGGGAGAAGGAGTGAGGAATGGGTTATTTTAAATAGTAGGTCTAGTTTAAGTGGGAATACTAAGCCATAAATTAACTAAAAGGAAGAATTAGAGGCCCATGTGTCCTATAGCTCGAACGATAAGAAAAAAATGACAAAAATGTAAAGGCAACATGGGGTGCATTGTCCTAGGTGGTTGACCTCCATAGAGCTGGGAAAAAGATGGACAATGGGTTTATTTTGGAAGTTGGAAAAATGAGGTCGAGAAAAAGAAGAGAGGGGGAAATTGCATGCTTACATGATATAAGAATCTAGTATACTTTTCTCAGAGGAAACCAAAAATGATCAATGAAAACAATAAGAAAAAAGAGGAAGAATATCAATGGAACATAACACAATATTTCTCTAGGGAAATAAACTGCTAAAAACCTTGACTATCTATATTGTATTAACCAGAATATCCAAGAAGAAAATACAATTCTTGTTCCTCCTGAAAAATTCCTGCACAAGTGTGATCTAACTCTCTCCCTCATAAGTCCGCTCTAGCCAAAAATTAGCCAAATTTGCTACCTATGGAGCCCCTACTTCCTTGTGCAATTCCTATAGGAATTAACCTCTATTTAATATGGAAATTACTCATCCATAACTATGCAATTGAAGCTTAGGTCCTCAACTGATTGCATGCACCTTTTGTACAACTCAGAAAATTATACAACTGATAGTACACTTCCCTTACACACTAATCTCAATTGGTTATTACTCCAACAGTTATAACTAGTTTAACTCACTATAACTCAGTTAGACTGAGTTATCTAATTACAACTTCAATAAACTAAATTTGGACCCCTAAAAATTAGGGACCACTCTACATGACTCCAGATAGACTTCCAACCCAAATTTCCTAAGCTAACTAAGTCCACTTAACTTAGTTAACTATTACATGTTTCCATGAGAAAATAATTACAATTTAATTGAAGGAAAAATTAAATTAGAATTTATACATCCTATTTTTAACATTTCTTCTTGCTATTTTCAATAGGTAGTAGAAGATTCCACACAGTGAAGAGCACTAGAATAAAATTTCCTCCAAGGGAGGAGGTGAGAGCACATATAGGGAAGCTATTAGAATTCACTATTATCAACCTATAGAAATATTAAACGAGTTGAAGAAACTTCACAAAAGGCTTGATGGGTGAACATATTATAGAGAGAAATGGATTTCTTACAACAATGAGGAACCCACCAGAAGCTTTTGGATTGATGAACCTATTGCATCGGGAAGAGACACTTATGTACTTGTGAGAGTTGATGAACCATTAGGAGTTGCCTTAGGGATAAAGCTTTAGTGTTTGAAGCATTGATGAACCACCAGAAGAGGTGATATTTTTACCTATTAATACCTTATACACAATTGAGACTTCACTTTATTTGGACTTTCTTCTCCTAAAAGTGAGGAGGATGATGTCACCTTAGTGCTTAGGAGTAGTGACATCACCCTAGACCCTATTTTCCTAGATATTATGAGTAGAGGACATGATAGAATCTTTCAAGATCTAAGTCCTTGGGTGACCTAGCGAGTGTGGCTTGTATAGTGGGGTTATTTGTTACACAAAATTATGATTCTATGTATAAGAAAAGGTCATGACAAAGCCTCGTCAGAAAGCATGTATCCCTAGGTAATCTTGGGAAGCTTCCCCTTGCAACTTAATGGGAAGTAGGTTGAGACTTGCTACAATTCTATCTAGGTGGGAGGCATGGCCAAAAGGGCTCACACAAACACACACACACACACACACACACACACACACATATTATGACACTGGATAGCCTATGTGGACCATGGAAATGGGATGATACGTTACCTAGTATGAATGGGTTGAAAGCTATTGTTTTGCCATAATGTGGCACATGACTGAGATAACCAAATCGGTGGCACGTGGCGTGCATGATGATGTGAAACCACTTAAATTGGCCAAGGATCTAAATGGCCATATCTTTTAATCCGAGATTTGGATTGGAACACAATCTATATAATTTGAAAGGTCTTAAAGAGATGAACACAATGATTTCATCCATTTCTCCTTCAATAACTACCTCCTTGTGCCCTTATTTTTAGCTAGGGTTAGTATTGGGTATGCTACACCCATGGAAATCTACAAAGACAAGTATATAAAATGGACCACTTTTTGATAAGAAAGTAACCAAGAAGCGACAAAGTTATGAAATATCTTTCATACCTCACGCATAAATTTGGGTTTCAAGGACCTTCAACACCATCTATTGTTCAAGTATCGTGGTTGTTTGCACAAATACACAGAAATAGAAATGGAATTCGTAGACATCTCCTCACTTAGACCAACATATCAATATTCTTCCATAATCAAGCAATCATTTAAATAGAAGAGGTGAGACTTTCAATCTACAAATATGAAGTAGCGTAAAGACACCCCAAATATGCATAACAAAGGACAAAACTAGGGTGAAACCCACACAAGAAACCCACAAAATACACAAGAAAACAATAATAATGGGAATATGCAGAAAGAAATGGCACAGTGGTATGAGTTCCAGAATAGATCTACTCATAAAACAAATGAATGTCTCACAAAACAATTATTGGTGATAGAGTTGACCTGACGATGAACCACACTGGTTGGTTCGAAACGCGTCGACAAATGATTTTCCTTGTGATTTTCGCCGAAAAAATCTCTTTAAAGAGTTGAAAGTTATAGAGTATGACATAGGTTTCGACTCTGAGCTAGACCTTGAAAAGGATAAATAGATCATTGATGCACAACTGGAGGCAACAATTTCTATCACAAAGTTCTAATGAAGTGAGAATGAAGATATGGAGGAAGATGAGCATCTCTTCCAATAACAAATGTGGGTGAAAGGTTCTCTGTTTCATTTCATTGTCGACAATAGGGGTTAGAAGAACCTCATCTCAATAGAGGTCATTAAGTGGTTGGGCCTACCAATAACACCACACCTATAGCTATACACCATCACATGGATCCACCAAGGGAAATATCTATATATCAGCCAACAATGTTACCAACCCTAAAGCATCAAGCCCTTCAAGGACAGGTTATTATGTGGTGTTTCTCCCCTTGAAGTTTGTGATGTTTCTTTTAGGCCAATGCAACATTTGGAAGTGTCATATTGTATATGATTCCAGACCTTGTAATATTATTATACCTTTGAGAATAAAACTATAAAACATACTAAAGGTGGCCCCACCTACTACCATTTATTTGATTTTTCCTAAGAAATGTAGCAATATCATTTCGGAGACGAGGAATTTTTTCTTCCTCCTCATTTTCTTTGAAAGTAAGGGGAAGATTTTGGACACATCCATGGCCTCCGGATAGGGCTCCTCTATGTAATTTATTTAAGTGGATAAGGTTTTGGAAGAGTACAAAGACGTCTTCTCTTCACCCGCAAGGGTACCTTTACAATGTGAGTTCAAGCATTCAATCAATATGACCACAGGCACACTTCTACCTAATGGGCCAATATTTTGTTGATCTCTTATAGAAAACAAGGAAATAAAGTAGCATATCTAGGAGACGCTACAAAAACGGAACATTTGACCAAGTTCTTGACCCTATGGGATCTCAATTGTACTTGTGCAGAAGAAGGAAGGGGTTTGGATATTGTTCATTGATTATCGAGCCCTGGAAAGAATCATAGATAAGAATGGTTACTTGATTCCAGCGACTGATGAAATTTTGTACTACCTCAAAGGGTTCAAATACTTTGGAAAGATGAATTTGAAGTCCTATCACCATGTTTCTATTAATTTTTCATAGGGCTATATTGTTATTTTCTTTGATAATTGCATTTCTCCATTAACACATTAAGTTCACCCATAAAATCATAACATTGTTCATATTTACATCATTATTCATCAACATATACAACTATGTAGAAAGAAGAATAACATTATCATCAATGCAGCGGAACATAAAGGAACAATAGAAGAAAAACATGCACACATAGAGACACAGAGATTGGTCGGAGACTAGGGAAAAACCCATATGGGGAAAACCCTTGCAAATATTCTTTTAATATATTGTCATCAAATGATTCAGGAAAAGAGAGTACGATGATCCATACCTTAAAAACAACTAGAATATACATGAAATGCACCTAAACATCTAAACTATGATTCAGATAACTGTAATGTACTTCCACATCCTATAGCTTACTTCCGAATACTTTTGTCACTGAGCAAAATCTTCAAAACACTGAAATCTCATCTTGTAGTCCCAGTTGCAGGGAGGAGGATTTGTGTGAGTGACTAGGACAGACAGCGTCACTCTTTGTGAACTACATGATAGCGACTATGGCAGCTTGGTTGTTCCCATACCATTATGTGTTAGTGATTGGGGACCAAACTGACCTAGACTCTTGGCTTATCTCATGAAGACTCTATGCCAGTGACCAAGGACCCAAATTCACTCACATGATCACTGTGTTCTAGCATCCAGAGACTCAAATGCTTAGTTCTATCCAGCGACCTTGAATTAGAAAACCCTAGTTTAGTGCGAGCGTCATCCTAAAGTTTTAGACCCTTGAGCAAGCTTCCTTCATCATACTTGTGGAAGCCAAGACCGAATAGAAGAGGAGAAGAGAGATTGATGTTTGTCCAAATGAGCTTGAGGTCTCTTCTATTTATAGGTTTCCATGATGATCCACTTGACCTATCCATTGGTACATGAGCATAGGGCCGACCTTATCCAAAATATTTTTATGAATAAAATAATTCATAAATCAGCCTCCTCTTGTCCAAAGGAGGTTATATTTAGGTTGATCTTAGTCCCCTTGGAAAGTGTTAGAAAATTATATATTACAGAGCAATGGAACACATAAAATATCGCATAAATATAAACACAGAAAATGCGTAAAACAAGAGAGACACAGATATATGTGGTTCACCCAGTTTGGGCTACGTCCACGGAGAAACAGCCAGTCCTTCTTTTTATATTATCTAGCAAACTAAAGAGATACAACTTACAGCAGATCCACTGTAATTCCATTTTCACTCTCAATCTCCTCTCTCTTCCTCACTCAGAATACAGATATACATAGACGCAATACAATTCCGTGATATATAGCGAGGGGTTGCCTTCTAGGGAAAAAAGCCCTACATTAAACATAACTTCTATCGTCAGATCTCTGCCTAATGAATGACCCAGATTGACTATGAAATTACAACATTTTACAAGGTAATTTTACATTTTTTCTTAGCTTCGGGGGCGCTGCCCCCGATCCACCCTCCAAGGGGGGCTCCCGAAGGTCACAGCCGCCCCCCTGGACCCCCCTACAACGAATATTTTATAGGAGGTGTTGCTGCCCCATTATGAACTGGGGTCCAATGCAGCGATATCTTTGAATACAGAAGATAATCAGGCTCCACACCCAACAATCGCCCACTTGGAGACTGATTATAGAAACTCCATCGCTCCATCATTTGTTGGAAAATGACTCCACTTTGGACCTGGATGTTTCTCATCTTCTTCATCATACTTGAAGACCAATTGAAACTGAGAAAATTCTCAATTTCTCCCTGGTTACAACTTTTGTTAACATATCTGCAGGATTTTGGCTAGTGTGTATCTTTTCCAGCTTCAACTGTCCATCTTCCAATGCTGACCGTATGAAATGGTACTTGAGCTGTATATGTTTAGTCTTGGAATGAAATGCAGGGTTCTTTGTAAGATGTATGGCACTCTAGCTGTCACTATATAACTTGCCCAACTCCTACTTCTTACCCAATTCATCCAGAAACCTTTGTAACCAAATCATTCCTTTACTAGCCTCTGTAGCAACAACATACTCTAATTCTGTAGTTGAGAGTGCAACAACACTTTGTAGTTTTGAGACCCAACTGATAGATGTTCCACCTACAGTAAACACATACCCTGTTGTGCTCCTCCTGTTATCTCTATCACCCGCCATATCTGCATCAACATATCCCTGTAGAGAAATGTTTGAACCACCAAAGCATAATGCTTGATTTGTGGTACCTCTAAAATACCTGAAAATACACTTCACTGCCATCCAATGTTCTTTTCCTGGATTTTTCATGTACATGCTTACAACTCCCACTACATGTGCAATATCAGGCCTTGTGCAGACCATTGCATACATTAAGCTTCCAACTGCTGATGCATATGCAACTTTAGACATATGAGCCATTTATTCCTGAGGCTTGGGACACTCCTCATTACTTAATTTGAAATGGCTAGCCAAAGGTATACTAACTGGTTTTTCATTCTGCATATTAAACCTTTTCAACACCTTTCTATGTACTCACTTTGAGACAATGTTAATTTGTGATTCTTCCTGTCTCCAGTTATTCTCATACCAAGGATTTGTTTTGCAGCACCTAAATCCTTCATTGCAAATGAGTTTGACAATTTTCTTTTGAGCACATTTATTTCCTGCATGTTAGAACCTGCAACAAGCATGTCATCTACATACAATAACAATATAATATAGCTGCCATCATTTTTCATTTTGAGATAAGCACAATGATCAGAGTTACATCTAGTATAAACTTGTTCAGACATAAACCTATCAAACTTTAGATACCACTGCCTTAGAGCCTGTTTTAAGCCATACAAGCTCTTCTTCACCCTGCGCACTAGTTTCTCCTTCCCTTTTACCTCATATCCTTGTGGCTGCTGCATATATATCTCTTCCTCCAAATCCCCATGGAGAAAGGTTGTCTTTACATCTAACTGCTCAAGATGAAAATCTTCAACTACCACTAGAATTAAAATAGTTCTAATTGAAGTCATTTTAACAATAGGAGAAAATATCTCATCAAATTCTATACCCTTTTTCTATGCAAACCCTTTCACCACAAGTCTAGCTTTATACCTTTTTCTACCTCCATCTTCTTCCTTCAACTTGTAAACCCATTTATTCTACAATGTTGTTTTACTTATAGGCAACCTGACTAAGTCCCAAGTCTGGTTATGTGCTAAGGAGTCCATCTCTTCTTTCATGGCTTGCTCCCACTTCTTCCTGGGTTCTACCTGCACTGCTTCTTCATAACATTCTGGTTCACCAAAATTAGTCAACAATACATAATATAATGAAGGAGAGTATCGTTCAGGGGGTCTACTTTTCTCGGTAGATCTTATAACACCACTTTTAGGTGTTTTAGGTGCTTGTTGTTGTTGTGGTTGTTGTTCTAGTTGTTGATCATTATGATTTTCAGGCACCATCACTTTTCCTGTGATCTCGTCAAGCACTGTGTATTCTCTGTTTTCTTTTTCTTGTTTCTTTTCCTGTAGTTGATCCTTATACAAAACCTTTTCATTGAATATGACATCTCTGCTCCTAATGATTTTGTGTTTTTCATAGTCATAAAAGCGATAACCAAAATCATTAACACCATGTCCAATGAAGGTACATTTCTTTAATTTTGCCTCAAGATTTGTTCTATTTTCTTTATTAATGTGGACAAAGGCTTCACAACCAAAAGTCTTTAAAAATGAGTAGTTTACCTTTTTACTTGTCCGAGACTCCTCTGGAATACCACCATCCAAGGAACTTGAAGGCCCTCTATTTATTAGATAAACAACAGTATCTACAACATCTGCCCAAAATTGTAAAGGCAATCCTGCATGCAATCTCATGCACCTTGCACGCTCCATGATTGTCATGTTCATCCTTTTTGATGCACCATTTTCTTGTGGTGTTCCTGGAACTGTCTTCTCTCTACGAATTCCATTCTCTGAACAGTACCTATAAAACTCTTTGCTACAATATTCACCTCCATTATCTGATCTGAGACACTTCAACCTTTTTCCTGTCTCATTTTCAACCAAAGCTTTCCGTTTCTTGAAAGTATCAAATACATCAGATTTATTTCAAGTACAATAAATCCATGTTTTTCTGGTTGCATCATCAATAAAAGTAACATAATAACGAGATCCACCAAGAGATGATACCTAAGCAGGTCCCCATACATCTGTATCCACAAGCTCTAATTTTTCACTCTTCTTCTCTTTCCCAACTCTAAGGAATCTGACTCTCTTCTGTTTTCCATAAACACAATTCTCACAGAATTTTAAATCAACATGCTCCAAACCTAGCGAAAAATTGCTTGAGTGAAGAGTCTGCATCCCCTTCTCACTCATGTGCCCGAGCCTATGATGCCACAATTCCGTATCTTCTCTTGTAGAGGTTAAAGCATTAAGAAAAATAGAAATACCATCGCATAAATACAATGTACCAACCTTTCCTCCTTTTGCTATTACTAGGGATCCTTTAGTGACCTTCCAGGTTTTATCTCTGAAAGTAGTTACGCAACCTTCACCTCCCAACTGCCCTGTTGAAATTAGATTTTTCTTTAGATCTGGAACATGTCTTCCCTCCTTTAATATCCATTGATTTCCATTTTGCTGTTTTATGAAAATTGTACCCCTTCCAATGATTTTACAGGGATTATCATCACCCAATCGAACCTATCCAAAATCTCCTTGAACATAATCTTAAAAATGTTTCCTATTAGGTGCGACATGGAATGAGACCCTTGAATCTACCACCCAGGCATCAATAGTATTTTCTAATGAAAGAATCAAAGCATATTGCAACACATCACCTATTACATTCGCTTCATGATTATTTTCTTATTGTGCGTCTCATTCTTTTCCCTTTCAAGACTTTCAATCTTTCTTCAGGTGTCCTTTCTTCTCACATTTCTAGCACACTATCCCCGATCTGGACTTGGATCTACCTTTTCTTGACTTACTGTGATATTGAGGGCTCTTTCCTCTTTCCATTTTTCTTCCCCTAGTCTCTGCAGTCAAATAACTACCTGATGTCCCACCGGAGCTTTTCCGTCACATTTCCTCGCTAAGGATTGCACAGACAACATCATCAAACTTTAAAGTAATAGATCCAGAGACAGAATTACTAATGGCCATAACTAAACCATTCCAACTTTATGGCAATGAGCAGAGAAATAACAGAGCCCTAACTTCATCATCAAAAGTTACCCCTACAGAACTTAATTGACTGGTAACTATATTAAACTCATTTAAATTATTAGCAACAGATCCACCTTCTGACATCTTCATATTAAATAAACGCTTCATAAGAAATACCTTACTTGATGCTGAGGGTTTTTAATATAGTTTGGCCAATGTCGACATTAAGCCCTCTGTTGTCGTTTCCTTTGAAATATTAAATGCCACCGATGACGCTAGGCACAACCGTATTGTTCCAAGTTCTTTTCTGTCGAGAATATCCCATTCTGTGTCTATCATACTCGTCGGCTTATTTGTCTTTACACTCAATGGATGGTAGAGATCTCTCTAGTACAAATAATCTTCCATCTGCATCTTCCACAGTTGGTAGTTTTGGCCGTTAAATGTTTTGACCCTAAACCTACCGTCTTCCGCCATTACTCCCACTCGAACTAGGAACCCTTCTCTCCTACTAGTTTATCAACCAAATAGACCTTTAGCTCTAATACCAGTTGTTAGAAAATTATATTTTATAGAGCAATGGAACACATAAAATATTGCAGAAATATAAACACAGAAAACGCATGAAACAAGAGAGACATAGATATACGTGGTTCACCCAGTTTGGGCTACGTCCACCGAGAAACAACCAGTCCTTGTTTTATATTATCCAGCAAACTGAAGAGACAAAACCTACAACATATCCACTGTAATTCCCTCTTCACTCTCAATATCCTCTCTCTTCCTCACTCAGAATACAGATATACATAGGCGCAATACAATTCCCTCATATATAGCGAGGGGTTGCCTTCTAGGATAAAAAACCCTAAATTAAACATAACTTCTACTTTCAGATCTCCACCTAATGAACGACCCATATTGACTATGAAATTACATCATTTTACAAGGAAATTTTACATATGTTCTTAGTTTCAGGGGCGCTACCCCCGATCCCCCAGCCAGGGGGGTCTCCAATGTCGCAGCTGTGCCCCCCGGACTCCCCCTACAACGACTATTTTACGGGCGACATTGCCACCCCATTACGAACTGGGGTCCAATGCGGTGATACCTTTGAATATAGAAGATAATCAAGCTCCACACCCAATGGAAAGAGGATCTGAGGCCATCATCATCTCCATCAAATGAGTAGTCCCAAGTGGAATTTTACCACAATTTCATATTTTAACGCTCCCTCTCAACTAGGGAGAATTCCATCTTTCAATATCAGACCATCGATCAACATGACATATGTGCCATCTCAAGTATCTCATCATCTTGGATCATCAATGTACATATCTTGCTTATTCCCTCTTCTCGATTTTACCTTCTCATATGTTGAATATTATAAAATCTAGAAGAAGAAGAATTTGCTACCAGATGCGAGCTTAAGCTACCATCCTCTCTTCATCGGGTTACAACCCAGAATCCCTATCAACGGACTATTACCCAGAATACCATTCAACGAGTTACTACCGAGAATATTTGTCAGCGAGCTACTACCCGAAAATATATCAATGGGTTACTACCTAGAAACACCATTCGGCTACTACCAGGAAATATGTCATTAAACTACTACCTAGAAATGTCATCAGGTATGTTATCAAAAAATCTGACCCTAATAGGCTACTGATCAAGTAGACTCTGAGTAACTCTTTCAAACCAATCTTTTGGTTGAGGCTTAGCCTACTCAACCTGAGAGAGCTCTCTGAATAGGTTTAATATTTTTGATTAATGATTAGATGGCTAACTCTAGGAATAAAATGGACAAAAATTAATAACTAGTTGAATCAAAGATTAGCAAACATCTATTGGGCTATGGAGTCAAGATAGTCTTCAACAAAACATCATGATCAACGAAACATGGAAGTCAAGGCACTTGGAGTTTAGGTTTATAAGTGAAACAGTAACACAGTGAATAAACACAGGTTACAAGCATGTGAAGGAAGTTAGAGCATTTTCCAATGAATTATGAGCATCACAAGCTCATACCACTGCAAATAAGTAATTGAAAAAGGCCATAGAAACATAAAACATAAACCCCTTGTGAATCTTGAGTAGTAAAATTGATCTCTGTATTAAGTTTGAAAGAAACACAGTCTCTTACAATAACACAGCTTTCTTTTGCTAATACAATTGTCAACCCTGAGGAATTCGATTCTCATGCTTTATATAGAGTTTTTGCAACCTTGGATTCTATGATCCATCCTTAGGAGAATTCAAATTTCTAACATTGACACCTATCTATTCATAAAACAAACTTCTTAATTACAAATTAACAGCTAACTGTCTTTAGGAGTCCTAATACAAATAGGAGTGAAACTCCTAAAACATGTTTCAACAACCTTATGTATGACTTAAATACATTCTTTAACATCTATTAATCCATGTCTTCAAGCTTTATGATGTCTCCACCATTGTTGCAAACGCTGCTGATTCATGACCTAACTGTCCTAAAAACAAGGAGACAGAGTTCCTCCTTTTAAGCCCTTAATCCTTTATGCTTATCTTCGAGCAGTTTTGCTGGCATTGATGATTGTTTCATATATGTGGCATGTGTTAGCAATCCAATAAAACTTCAGTTTTCCACCTGTGCAAAAAAGGGAACCTCGAACAGATGGAGAAGAGGATGAAACATGACTGTGCTACGAAAATAGTCTGTTTTTGTAGCACAACTTTTATATCACTTGTGAAATACTTCTTTGAACCATTCTTTCTACATCTTTGCCATCTGAAACTTCATCTATGATCTTCATATGTCTACCAACAACATCAAAACTTGAAACTTATCAGAACTTACTTTCAAAATACATCTAGAAAGTGCTAAAAGTTCACCCTCAGCAGCTTCGTAGCGTGCTACGAAACTGCCGTGTATGCTCTCTTTTCAACACAGTTTTCAAAAATCTGTAGTTTGGAGATTTTCAAAATTTTCACAGAGACTGATATGATCACCAAAAATCAAAACAAATTAACCTTATAAGGTGTTCTTCTTCACAAGTGACCTTCTTTTTAATACCAAAACTGATTTAAGATATATACTTTACTGCCCTTTTTCATCACCCTATTTCATTATTGTTGTAGCCTTTCTTCAGATTTTGTTAACTTTATTTCTAGGCCTTCAACCTATCTCTTCAATCTCCTGTTAGTAGCTTTCAACTGAACATTCATCATCCTTACAAATCTGGCTTCTTTAATTGCAGGAATAGTCCAAGTAAAGTATTGAGTTTCAGTGCTGACTATTTCTGGTTTGGAAACGTTTTCAACTTCCCAGAGAGCCTTTATCCTTTTGAAATTTGTCTTCTAGGCAGCATGCCTTATTGCTCTCATCCTTAGTCTAGCAATTTCATTATTAGCTGCTTTTAACCTTTCTTCCATTTCTTCATAACTGGTTTTTTCTATTTGAGTGGAAAAAACTCTATTTTTGTCACCTTTAGGTATTGGTGATGAAAGGTCTATCAACTCTTCCTGAACAGTGGAAGCTTCTTCTGTTTTTCCTAACTCAATATTGGACTCTGGCATATTTTTATATTGCCTTGTTAAGGGCTTTCTGGGTTTGAACACAAATGTTGTAATGTCATCCTCAAATTCTAGTTTCTTAGAAGATTTCATCTTCTTCGATTTTCCTTCATCAAATTTTATGATATCTTCCTGCACCAAAGGGGATTCTGCAATATCAATGGCTTTTAAAATATCATTTAAATTACCCTTCAAGTCTGGACTTTCTCCTGAGATCACTGATTTACCCTTCTCATTTGCAATTTGACTTCTAGTCAATCTCCTTTGAGCTGGTTTGTTAGCTGACTATTCTTGTGTCATTTCTTTAACTTCAGCTATCTTTTCCTTTGTATATTGAGGAGTCTCAAGAATAACTACTGATGTTTTACTCACTTTCTCTTTCACCTATTTTCTAGGTTTCAACTTAATAAATCTTTTTGACCTGGTCATTACAGGCTTACTAGTTTCTGCTAATGGATTTTCTTTAGCCTTAGGGTTAATGTCTGTATCTTGATTTTCCACTCCAAAACCACATAAGAAAAAAAATGAAGACCATTCTTTATTGATCCTTTTGAGTTCATGTAAAACTATCAGTTTAATTAGACCATGATGAAAAATGGAAGTTTCATATCCTTGAGATTTCATTTGCACTTTATCTGCCATCTTAGCTATACTTCGATACAGGAAGAAAGGAAAATCTAAAGAAATCATACCAATAAAATGCAACAGGAGTTTAAAATGATATGAATATACTTTATGATATCTTCCCTCACAGGTAAAATACCTTTGAATGTTGAAGAGCAAGTTGGCATAGATGTCTTTGATGTAGTTCCTTGGAATTGCCTGGGTTAAGTCTGTTTCTGCAAACTCTAGCTTTAGAAACACTTTACATGGTTCCATGTCAAATCTGAAGTTTTTGAACCATCTATCTTGTCCCCTAGGAATCTCTATCACCAAAGCTATGATCTCAAGAGTAATTGGCAAGTTTAGGATTCCAATTTTCATGTCTGAGCCAGTGAAATGTAGCGCAAACTCCTTTGTCAACTGAGTGTGTCCTCCCTGCAATTTTTCACAAAATTTCCAATACCCTGTTTTCTTGAAGGCTTACATTACTGATTTATCTCTGGCCAATACCTTGATGCTTTCGGGCTCTGTTCTTAAACAATGACCGAACCTATGTTTCTTCCTTTCTTCTATCATCTTTACCTCTGATTTCCTATAACAAATAAACCTCACTTGTTAAAGGTAATCAGCCTCGCTTGAATTATAGATGAGAGAAACTTTGGTAAGGAATTACCATAAGCTTATCAGTTGAAAACGATATGTTTGAAGGATTGCATGCAAAGTGCAATAAGAAACTAGCCAGCCCTTTCAACTTTGAAATTACCTATCATGGTGACCCCTAAATTTGAAATGATGAATTTGGATGGCTGCATGCTTAAGAACTGACTCCTCGTTGACACCTAATAATGAAGGATTAACTGTATTTGAACGAATTGACGTTTTGAAAAGATTGCCTACAAATCTGCTCTTTCGTAGTGTGCTTAGTGTATTTTTGGGGAAGATTGCTACAGAAAGAGAAGCATTTTCATAGCGTAAAATAGACCTTTTACACTGTCTGCACTACAAAAACGTGGTTTCAGGGTTAATTCCACAAATATTCAAAATGGTTAAAGATATGGGTTCTAAACAGCATGTGAGACTTCTAGGACATGGAATAAGGCTGATTTAACTTTATTTGGATATGAAAATGAGACTCTTAACCTATCACCTACCCATAGAAATGTAAAATTACTTGACACTTATCTAAGACCATGATTAGGAACAATGTAAACTTGTTCAGGTTAAAAAAAAAAAAAAAAAAACCTTTTATGGTGATAACAAGGTACTACCCGAAATGTCATCGGGCTACTACTTGTAAATGTCATATGGCTACTACTTGAAAATACCATTAGGCTACTACCTGGAAATGTCATCGGGCTACTACTCGGAGATACCATTAGGCTACTACCTGGAAATTTCGTCTGGAAGATTCTACGCAAACCAAAATCTCATGGGGGAGATATGATCCATAAACTGTCATGGATATTCCACTCGATAGTTTGTCACAATAGATCCGATAATACTATACTAAAAATATGATATTCTACACTATTACAGTTTTATTTTATTTCTAGATCTATAAATTAATTGTAATTAGTGCATGCATGTACAAGTAAATCCAACAGAAAAGTAGAAAATGAAAAAATAAGATCACACACACATAATACATAAGATATTATCTTTGGGAAACCCTTTCTAAAGAAAACCCTGTTGGAAGCTGAGGTTGCTTCGCTCTCTTTCTCTCTCTAGAAATATGGCTGCAGGTACAAAGAAGTAATGCTTGTGGCCCATGGACTGATACAGTGCACATATCCTCTATGCGTGCTCTACCTCCTATCTCTCCTATCTAGCTTTGCTCATCTATGGAACAAATTCTCTTGAAAGAATGGAATGCTTCTTCCTCCTAGTCGCCCAGTTATAACATAGCCCAATAGCCTACTAGTGGTTAAGTTTGATGACATCAACTCTTAACTAGAGTTACAAAATAGAATCTTCTAGAGTATTATACATCATAAACACGTGGCTCTCCTATTTTCCATGAATAATGGGGGTAGATGTGGCATCCTCCTAAACTATAGGTGTGAAAACAAGATTGTCAACTTCTAAGTGTCATAACATTTTCATACGGACTCCGATTGACATGATTCTTACGTAGTTGGAAATGTTTTTGTGTGTATAATAGCATGAAATGGTGTGGCACTCAAGCGATAATGTTTTATCCCCAAAAAACTTTGTTTGATGCATCAAAACGCTCCTGGGAGGTTTCAGACCCCGCTTTTCCCAACTGGGTCCCATCAGTAAAAACAATCGCGTGAGATAATTTCTCCACTTTTTCCACTCCAAATGCATCAAGATAGATGAGAAACAATATAAAGATATAATTTGGATCACACCTCCCCATTTTGGGAGGATTTTGGTCCCCAAAATAGTTTACTTGATGAGGTGAGGAAAATTTTCCTCTACCTTCTCTCCAGTGTACCATTTAGCTTTACCTGGAAGTTGTCCCTTCAACCCAATATGCCAAAGGTCATACTACCCCTGTCTTGTAGTTCCGAACCTCTCTTACAAAAATGTATCTTCTTTCAACTCTACCTGAGCATCTGGTGCCAAATCCCCCACTAAAGGTAGGACCTATTCCTCTTCGTGATCAAGCATGGAAGGCTCATAGAGTTTCAAATTCTTCACATTTACAATTGAGTAAATGTGCATCTATGGTGGTAAATTGATTCAATAGGTATTCTCACCCACCTTTTCCAGTATCTCAAAAGGACCATACCTTAGAGCCTTGATTTTCTTACCAGGCCCTTGCAGCCTCACCTTGTTCAACTGTATCCATACTCTGTCTCCCACATTGAATGATTTATTTGTTATGTGCTGATAATGTATGGCATTATACTTCATCTATGACTTCTGCAGCATTTACTTTACCTGGAGATGGATCTTCTTGATCTCCTCTATAAAATTTTCAACCCTCAAAGCATCTGTTGTAATGTATTCCTTCATCGTCCTTACTGGCCATATGCAATATCCAAAGGTGATGGTGGAAAATATCCAAAAAAAGTTTCAAATTGGGACGTTCCTATAGAAGTCTAGACTGCTCTATTATGATAATGTTGTATATATACCAGATTTTCATCCTAGGTCTCCAGATGCTTCTGGTTGTAACCCCTCAGAAGCTACACCAAATTCCTTTTTATGACTTCTGTCTTTCGATATATCTGTGGATGGAATGTTGTAGATCTCTTCAATTTCATGTCCATCTTCTCCCACAATTTAGTCTAGAATGCACTCATAAATCTTGTATCCCTGTCGGAAATGATGCTCCTTTGTATCCAAAAGTGTACCCAGAACTGTCCAAAGAACAATTTTGCTTCTTCTTGTCCGCTAATGGTCTTTTTAGAGGGCATTAGAACACACATCTTTCTGAATAGTCAACTACCACAAACAGGTAGTCATGTCCCTTCCTGGTTGTTGGTAAACCTCCCATAAAGTCCATGGAAATACTTTTCGAAGGATGAGTAGGTATAGGTAAGGGATGATACATGCTTTGTTTCCTGTTTCTAGGCTTGTTGGTACAACAAAGAATACATCCTCTTATGAGCCTATCTACTTGTTCTTGCATCTTGGGCCACTACACATACCTATGCAAGTTAGCCATAGTCTTCCCTACACAAAACGTGGCTTGCAACCTTAGAGGTGTGAGCCTCTCTAATCAGCTACAAACACTCAACTTTAGGAACATATAGTGTATCTAATCTGTAGAGTAACCCTTCCTGGAGATGGTAGTCAACAATGTTTTCGCCATTGTGCACATGACTCTGACTCTGCAACTGTTGATACACCTCCTTGACGTCCTCATCTTCTGAATATGCTTCTATGTATGCATCATGGGTGAATGGATCCATGTGCATAAGAGTCCCAAAATATTTTATATTTGATGTGGGTGGCCTTGAAAGCATATCAGCCAACTTGTTTTTCATGCCCTTCTTATACTTGATCACCAAATGAAACTACTATAAAAATCCCATCCACTTGTAATTCTTGGTCTGTTGTAGCTTATTCTAGGCTTGCAGGCACTTTAACAGCCAGTGATCCATGTGGATTATTTTCTCCTTTCCCATTAGATAGTTCTTCCACTTCTTCATAGCTTACACCATGGCATAGAGCTCCTTATTGTAGGTAGGGTACTTAATAATTGTTGCATGAAATACGTTAGAATGGTAACAAACAGGCTTTCCTCCTTGGATCAAGACAACTCCCATAACATACCAACTCGAATCTGTCTCCACTTGAAAGGGTCATTCCAAGTCTGGTAATGCTAGAACTAGTGCTTCGTTGATATTCTTCTTTAACTCATCGAAATCCTTTTGCTGCCCTTTTCCCCACTTGAAACCCTTTCCACTTGTTGTTATGGTGTGGAGAGGTGTTGTTACCACTAAAAACGAGGCTATGAATTTCCTCAAGTACCGTGCCCTCCGAATGAAACTCCTAACCTCAGTAGCATTAGTAGGCACTGTCCATTTCATGATGGCCTCCATCCTGGAAGGATCTCTCTTCAATTCTCCTCCACCAATCATATATCCCAAATACACCAAGGACTGCTGTGCAAACTCGCACTTCTTGATATTTTCTAACAGCTAGTGTTTCTTTAATGTTTCGAGCACCTGCGTCAAATGTGAAATATGCTCCTCCAAGGTAGCACTACATACTAGTATATCATCCAAATAGATAATAACAAATGAATCTATGAAAGGGTAAAATACATCATTCATTAATCTCATAAATGTAGTTGGTGCATTACATAGGCCAAACGGCATAAATAACCACTCATGCAAACCTTGACTCATTTTGAAGGTGGTATTTCATATATATTCTTCTTTGACTCGAACTGGTAATATCTAGACTTCAAGTCTAGCATGGTGAAATACTTTGATTGCTACAACTTATCTAACAGATCATCTATCCTAGGTAGGGGATATATGTTCTTAAGCATGATTTTATTCAACATCTTGTAATCTATACACATCCACCAAGTCCCATCCTTCTTTGGCACCATGATGATGGGTGACCCACATGGTGATGTACTCGGTCGAATGACACCTTATTCCAAAAGTTTTTGCATTTTTTTTCTTCACCTCACTTGCTTCGATAACAGACTTCCGGTAAAACCCAATATTTGGCAATGGGGAGTCTGGAAATAATCGATCTCATGCTCCACTTCTCTCTTAGGGGATAAGCCTTTAGTCTCTTGGAACACATCCTTGTATTCATGTAACAACTCCTCCAATTGTTGTTTTTGTTTCTTAGTACACCCCTTTAGGGATACCTTGCCTCTTATTGACTCCTCTACAGACTAATTTTCTCTTAAAAACAATAAACATACTTCTTGTTGGAACTGATCAATTTCTTGGCTTGGTTGGCACTTACCAGTGAGATTTTTGACCTCAATGATTTTCCTCGTTGATGAGATGGTACTGGTTAGATATCCTCATGAATATTGCATCACACATGTACATGTATGGACTCCCAAACAAATCTCCACATACATCAAGGGGAACCAAATCCAGATCTACTTCATCAATAAAATCAACACTAATATAAAATCTAATTTTACATTGTTTTGTTACCTTCATCTCTGCATCCTTATGTACGCATCCCAGTGGATATGGGTTTAGATGATCATGAAATTCCAGCACCAACTTCTTGACCATGTCTTCTACAATGATATTCACCTATGATTCTGAGTCAAATAGAGAATCAATATTCGTCTTTTTGACTTGTAGCTTTACATGGAAGAGTTTGGTCATTTATTTCTCTTCCTGTTGCAGAAGGCTACTCAGATTCACCTCCTTCTGTACTGATGTATAAATGGTCTTCTCATCCACGTCTGAGCTACTTTCAACTTGGTTTCTCGAATTAGTGACCATGAGATTCTTCTTCTCATTATCTTTCTTCTTGTTCTTTGGGTTTAGCTTTGGATGCAACTTCCAGTACTTCTCCTCTAAATGGCCATCAATTTTGTTGTGGTTGCAGCGATTTATAGGATCTTTACACTAGTGAAATGTGGTTTCTATATTTTTATCATTTCCCCCTTTTTGCTTCTTCTTCCCACCCTTAGAAGCATCTTGTTTCTCGTTTCGCTTCGATCCACTTGATTGCGCTCTTTTCAGGCCTATGTTTTCTAGGTACTGTGGCTGTACGCAAGCCTCATCCACTGTTTTGTGGCTTGAATAGCATCACTTTCTCACACATATGGCAGTGTCGACCCCCAAAATACTTGAGGAGTACATATGAGTTCTTTGGAGAAATACTCAACATTATGGCCATCTTTTTGAATTCTGTGGTGTAGTCCTGCATGCTTTGGCCTGAATTTTGCTTGAATTAATGCCACCAGATCCAATGGTCTTCCATGTACTCAATTGGATAAAACAGTTACTTAAGGAGGGTTTTTAAATCCTCCCACTTAGTCACTAGAGGTTCTCCCTCAAACCTCAAGGTTTCCATGTGGCTCTCCCACCAAGTCAGTGCATGGCCCTCCAATTTCAATTGTGCAAATGGGATCTTCTACCTTTCATCCCTCTGATGGACACTAAAATAAACTTCCAGTTGTTGCAACCACTAGTTCAGCTTTAGAGTGCCATTATATCTATGGTATGGTTTGATATCAACTTTTTCTTCCACTTTAAACAGGGATTGGTTGATGACACTCGAACTAGGTTGATATTTTTTGGGTTCTTTCTTCAGTTGGTTATATTAGTGTTCTCGATCTCCTGATCCCCCTTCTGATTTTCCCTCTGCATTCTAAGCCCCTTATTCTCCAAATATCCCTAGTGTATTTCTTAGGGCTTCCATGAGGATTTTTACATTGTGGTTTATATCTGTTACTTGTTCTTCGAGCCACAAAAACCTCACCTTTGCAGGATCACGAGCTTCGTTTACAGATTTGTCGCCCATGATTAGGTTTTACCTTTTTCGGTGTCGCTGATATAAATCCTTGAAATATCCACAAAACACCCCAAATAAACACTCTCTAATACCAAATGATCCATAAAATTCCATGAATATTCCATTGTACAATTCATCGCAACGAATCTGATAATATTATATAAATATATGAGATTCTACACTATTACAGTTTTATTTAATTTCTATATCCATAAAATTAGTTGTAATTAGTGCATGCATGTAAAAGTATATCAAGAAGAAAATTAGAGAACAAAAAAAATAAGCTCACACACACATAATAAACAAGATATCCTCTCTGGGAAACCCTTTCGAAGAAAACCCAGCTGGAAAGTGAGGTTGCTTCGCTCTCTTTATTTATCTAGAAATATGGTTACAAGTACAAAGAAGTAATGTATGTGGACAATGGGTTGCCACAGTGCATAGATCCTCTTTGTTTTCTCTACCTCCTATCTCTCCTAGCTATCTTTTGTCATCTATGGAACATATTCTCTCGAAAGAATGGAATGCCTCTTCCTCCTAGTGGCCATGTTATAACAAAACTCGGTAGCCTACTAGTGGTTAAGTTTGACTACAACAAATCTTAACTAGAGTTACAAAATAGACTTTTATAAATTATGCTACATCAAAAACACGTGGCTAGCCCCTTTTCCATGAATAATGGGGGTTGATGCGGCATCCTCCTCATCTATAGGTGTGAAAACAGGAAGGTCAACTTATGAGTGGCATAACTTTTGCATACGGTCTCTGATTGACGTGATTCTTGCGTCGTTGGAAATATTTCTATGTGTAGAATAGAAAAATTGTTGTGGTTAAGAAGAAAATTTTTACCCCAAAAAAACGCAATTTGATGCCTCAAAACACTCTAGGAAGGTTTCATACCCTGTTTTGCTAAACTGGATCCTGTCGATAAAAATGGTCCTGTGAGCTGATTCCTCAACTTTTTCCACTCCAAATGCATCAAGATGGATGACAAAAAATAAAATGATCCAATTCAGATTAATATACTACTACAAACCCATATCGAGTAATAGGTGATATAGGGGAGATATTACTCAACCCATCCTATTGTCTACTGATATTCCCATTAATGACCCTGAATAGTCAAGTCATAGAACACCTACATCATAATCACCTTGGGTTGTACACCCCCAAGTAAGCTCTTGACTCATTGGCCAGATGAGGTGTGGTCTCCCAACAAGCCGAACTTGTGGGTAGGATTTCAATTTGGGTATACTATACAAAGACCAAGATAGATGAGCTACTACTCCAACCTTATGGGTAACAGATAGGGGTAACCCCCTATTGTCCAGAGTTCCCTCAACCCCAAGAGCCCTCCATCTCGATTCCTCACCCTGGGAGCTCAGACAATGTAGCAAGAGTTGGCTCAATGTCCCCGATCAACGTTTCTCTCCTCATGTCACATGTTGTGACAAGATTCCCTTGTACAAGAAAAGATTGAGTAGACACCATCAGTGGAAAAAGATACCGACAGGACCCTCAATAATTTCCTTTTGACGTCAGTGTTTAGATAGCTTTAACCTAGATAAATTTTGTATAAGAAAGAGTTTGCAGACCATTACGATCATTCTGGTCATTCAAGTCATTTACTCTATTGTGATCGTTCAGTCTGAGACACTCTGTTGTAATAAGCTTTGTGTATTTCTATTCTACTTTTATTAATATTGAAGCCTACTGGGCCGCCTGTCTGAGGATAGTTCCTCTAATCCAAAAGAGGTTTGAGCTGTAATGCGCTTGAGTGAAGACCTGTGGAGAGAGGTCATGTGGAGACTCGTGCATGGTCAGCTGAGGATTGGATATTTGTTTTCAGATTTATTGCTTGGGAAGCGGATTTTAATTAGAAGTAAGTCCTACATGCACTAAAGCTTCATCATTTATATTCAGTCTCTATATTTCCTGTTTGCATTAAGCCTTTGAATGGTCAGGGTACCAATTTTGGTATCAGAGCCATATCTCGTTCCTTAGAAACATATCCTTGATGAAATACATTCTATAGACAGAATCTGAAGAAAGCCAGGAAGCCTTCGAAAAGCATCTTTGTTTTACATTGTGTTGAGTAGATAAAAGCTCCTTCAGTCGACTTCTGGAATAGTTTGTATCAGTCCACTATGGCTAGATTTTTGAGATCTTTCTCTACCATTGACAAAAGATAAATATCAGAAGTAGAAAGTAGATCTGTTGAGTCAGATATAAATGAACATGAACAAGTAGAAGACCCTGAAAGCTAGAACCCTCCTGCTTTAGATACTAAAGAAGTCTATCCGTTTCCGATCATGTTCAAATCATCAAAAAAGTATTATTTTAAAGAAGTTGAGATTAAAGTCAGAATCAAAGGTCCATTTGTACAGATAGTTGGTTTGAATTTATTTTCTGAAGATGAGATAAGAAAATTTAGAAAGTATGCTAAGGAAGGAAGGTTTTATTATTTACATTTTGGAGCAATCAGAATTGGTTTAGCTCCTGTATTCAGACATGGATTAAATACTCCTTGCATAGCAGAGTTATTTGACACAAGGCATAATGAATATGATCATGCTAGAATAGGAACCATTCTGGGGAACCTATCATCTGGTTGTCAGCATGGAACAATTTTTCCTGATTATGTTATCAGTCTAATAGATGTCCATATTAAAGACTGTTGGAAAGCCTTGATAGGAGTACAAGGGTTATCTATGGTAGATGACAGTGAATTCTTGTCTGTAATAGTCCAAACATCCTTCCAGCTTACTAATACAGTCCATCCAAAGTTAAAACAGCCGGTGTTGAAAGATTGTGTAATAGTTGGGATAGGAAATGCTCAAATTGAAGGTGTGCATTATGAAAAGGAATCCTTACCCAATGACTGGTATATTCAGTATAAGTCTTTGGCTTCAGACAATGCAAATAGTAATATTAAGAGAATGGCGCTTACAGATGGTGGTGTAAAGATTATACCTAATCCAAACCATCCTAAAATTCCTAAGCCCATAGTCTTGCCAGAGAAGCATGTACTACCAGTTGAAGAACCAATCCAAAGTGGAAGAAGATCTTTTTATAGACAACTCACTATACCAGAAGAACAACCTTCTACTTCCACTAGTACACCCCGGTCTAAAAATCAGTTGTATATTCCTGAAGAAAAACCATTTTTTGCAGTAAATAAAATGTTTAGGACTCATGTAAATACTTTTCCACCTATAGAAGAATATCAGTTTGCTAACAAAAGATTTGTTAGAGGGGGGAAATCGCCACCCAAAACTAAGTTCTGTGCTTCTTCATCTCGGACTAGACAGCCACCCACAAGAGCAGATTGTGCTCCCTTGTTAGAACATAATTCTCAAGGTCCCGATGATATGGATCAAGTCTATCAAGTAGGAAACTACCTGACTACTTGGTGCTCTCATGCCGAAGATGTTCTAGACAATTTGGGAAAACAAGCTGATTTGATAAATGAAAATCTCAAGCTGTTATATGAAGAGCAACAAGCAGAGAAAAGAGAAAGAGAAGAAAGAAGAAGAAGGAAACAGAAAAAGAAGGCCAAGCAAATCCCAAAGTTTCATGTAGATATGTCAGCTCCAAACTATTGGGATCTAGAAGAAGATGAGGAAGATAGAAAAGAAGTAGCTCAATCTAGTGCAGGCGAAGAAACTTCCATAGATACTGGTAAACTAACCAGTGACACAAAATCATCAAAGACATACAAAATAGACAAACCATTTGAGTCTAAAAAGGAAGTTATGACATTAGAGCAAGCTGCAATAAAATTCCCATCTTTTATTTTGCCATCCATAAATAATTAGAATAAATCTCATATTCTAAAAGAAGCTACAAAATATCCTAGAGTCGAAGAAGACCTGTTTGCAGAAAATTCTAGTGGCTATATTTTAGACCTTGATAACTCATCAAATCCAGGAGAGTCTATTAGAATTTGGATAGGAGAATTATATCAAATGCAGGTCACCACAAAATTAGACAATTTGCCTATTATGATTCTAGCTGAAAAAAGGATGGCAAGAATGGTTTTTGATTGGTGGATGGGAGGATCAGAAACAGAAAGAAGAGCAGTCATGGAAGTTGGTTTGTCCACATTAGAAATATTGCTGAAAACACAATTTGTGCCAGAACCAGTAGATGAGAAGAAACAAATCTTAACTGACCTCAGCCGTATGGAATTGAAGGATCTAAAGCATTTAGATTAGTTTGGTAAAGAATTTATGGCTAGAGTCTTTAAAGCTAATCTTTTCAATGACCTTGCTCAAAAAATTGCATTTTTATCAAAATTACCAGGCAATTTGGGAGATCTAATAATGAAAGGTCTAGAAATTCAGATGAAAAGTCTAGATCAAATCTATAGCCGTATGGAATTGAAGGATCTAAAGCATTTAGATCAGTTTGTTAAAGAATTTATGGCTAGAGTCTTTAAAGCTAATATTTTCAATGACCTTGCTCAAAAAATTGCATTTTTATCAAAATTACCAGGCAATTTAGGAGATCTAATAATGAAAGATCTAGAAATTCAGATGAAAAGTCTAGATCAAATCTATTGGGTTGATCTTCTGTTTCAAGTATCAGAAAAGGTAAAATATTTATGTTGGCAGAAGAAAGCGCACGACATCACTCCAAGTTCACATGTCTGTAGATCAGTATTGCCATGGACACCTTTTAAGTCCAAGAAGAGATCCAAAAGGTATGGAAAATACAAACCCAAAAGAATATCAAATCCAAAAAGGCCTTTTAGAAAATTCAGATTTTTGAAGAAGAGAACCAAACCTAGAAACAACAGTTGTTGTTTCATTTGTAAAAAGGAAGGACACTTTGCCAGAAAGTGCCCCCAGAAATCATCTAGTAAACTCAAAGCTTGTGTAGATATTGAAGAGTTTCAGGATGACTGGTCTGTTGTGGAGTCAGATGATGAAATTTCTGATGTATGTATTCTTACAAAAGTTTCAGATGTTGAAGATGAAAGTGATATTGTACAGAAAATGAATATATGTCCATCTCGTTCAGATTTCTCTAGTGAACATCATTATAGTGACATAGAGAGTTCTTCAGATGTTGAGATGACAAGCGAGAGAGAAGATGATTCAGATGATGAATCAAAGAGCATAGAATCAGTCAGAAGAGACAAAGGTAAGAAACCTGCAGTGCCTGTTATCACTCAGGTTGTCCCTGAAGGTTAAGAAAGGGATACGGCCGAGGTAACCACAAACCAACTTTGGATTGCAGGTTCTAGCCAACCTGCAATCAGAGGGGGCTCTCTCTTTTAGATTTAGCTTTGTTTGAAAGGATTTTAGGCTAGGTCTTGGGTTCAGGGGGTTCTTTGTTTTGTTTTAGTGGGAAAATTGATTTTCAGGTAGAGAGGTAATGCATAGTCTGAGGGTTTCGAACCATTGGGCGTGGAGTCGAGGAAAGAGTTGCTGTTAAGTTTCCTTAATAACAGTGAGGGAAAATCGAGCAAGATAGCTGCATTTGAAACAATTTCTCAGGTTTAAGGGATGAAATGAATGATAAAGAAAGAGAGGCAGTTAAGAATCTCTCCAACAGATTAGCAGAGAAAATAAGAAGGCGCTACCTAGGAGCAGTTAAGAATCCCTAGATAATTGGCCAACATAGGTGAATTGGGGTAAACATGAGCCGGAAGGAATTCAATGTTCATAACCAATTCTTTTAGAGGAAAACATCAAGAAACAACAGAAATTGAGCATAGAGAGTATTTAAACTAATTCTAGGCTATTCCTTTTTTCTGCTATTTAGATAATGGAAAACACATAAACAGAGGTAAGAGGCACTTATTGCTTCAGGCCGCAGCGCAGGAATTCCATCTTCAACTCTTCAAAACGTTCATCAATAACAGACAGTTCACTCTCCAAGCTTTAAGCAATCTTTGATTATGAAAAACTCAGGTATACAATGCAGGTCTCTAATGAAATTCTGAATTGACCACCCCTTAAAACTATACAAAGGGGGATATATATAGGGAAAAAACTTTCTATCTACTGCTTTTATTACATCTTGACCTAATCATGTCATAAAACATAATTTATTGACCTAACTCTATCTGGAATTAAATGCAAAAATCTCTTGAGCGGCGCTGAGGGTCGCCGTATCAGAAATAAGTGAATGATGTGGTCCTTGGTCGCTTGCTGTAGTGTCTTCTGGAATAAATAGGCATGGGTTCCTACTTCCTTGCTGTCCTGGTGCTTTGATTGCTTTAATGGTGATTTGAGAGCAAGGATGGGCCGTTGCTCTTTTGATTTGACTTTCTAGGGGCTTCATTAATAAACAGGTGCTTCGAACCTCTAAACAGATCTTCGGCTGATACTCTTTGGCTGCTTTTTGTCCACTGATACTCTTTGACAAAATTTGGACTGCGGATTTGATGTAATGCAGGTCTAATCACCAGTAAATGGCCTTTGTACGGCCTATGTATCATCTGGAATTGCCTTCTGATCCTTTTGAAATGCTCTATGAAGAAAACGGATCATTTTTGCGCCTTTCCGGGCTTCCTGGGGCCGCATGGTTAGAAGATTCCTTGAAGATTCCGTGAAGATTCTCCATTTCGGCCTAAAAAAACCTGCGATGAGTGAGAACTGCCTCAGAATTCGATTCTGGGGCTCCGAAGTGCGACTTTTGCGCCTCTGCGCCCAAAAAAGTGCTGATGACGTCAACATGACATCAACATTGTACGACTGGTGACATCAGCAGGGCGACGTGGCGGGATGACGTCAGCATGACGTCATCACATACGGATGATGACGTGGCAGGGACACGTGGCAGTAACGTGGCAGGAGGCCACGCAGGCAGGTGACTCATTGGGTGATTGGGCAAGGGGTGACGTGGGTATGTGATGTCACTGGGCAGGGCGGTAAGCGGTATGTGGCGCACCGCTTTTTGGGGATGGCGGTTTTGGAGGGAGGGGCTCCGCCATAGTCCAGCGCCTGACGCGTGACGGGAATACGGCGGTAATACCGCCCATCTCCCAGACGCTAAAGTTCGGGCGGTTCGGGGATGGGGCGGCCCGCCCACCGTTGATCTGCGGGGCTGTGGATCGGACGGCTGGCGGCAGACGCGAAGGGACGGCGGGTTAGCGGGTGGGAATATTCGCAGGAATATTCCAAATCTAATATATCGCGGTGGTGGGTTTTAAACATAGGGAATGTGGGTTATGTGGGTTTTTACAAGCGCGGGCTTAACACTTATGCACAGAAACTTTGGGTCAGGGGCGGGATATGGGTTTTTTTTTTTTTTTTAGGGGTTTTAGGGCTAAGGAAGAGGTTACTAGCTGACTAGATGTCAAACTAGCTCCTTAATGACTCGGATGGGCTAAAAACAGTCTCGGATGGCCTGGGATTTCCCGGACTTATAGAGAGTATGGCTATATTGCCAGGGAGGGGTATTTACATAGGGGAGTTTATATATATGATTTTAATAGGGGAAGGGGACAAACTTATAGGGAGTTATATAATAAAGTTAAACGTTAATATGGAGATGAAAAGAGGGCGCTAAGGTGTGAGACCTTATGCCATTTTGGGGAAAAGAAGGCTCACAGATAATGAGTGAGCAGCCCTTGAGTGAAGGAGATCCTCACCAAGGCAAATGTCATGGAGATGATGAAACTGAGAGGCTCAAGCAGATCTTGACCTCTTGGGGGATGTTAGTAAGTGACTTGGGGGAAATGAGAAGAAGGGGATGTTAATGAATCTCCAGCCTGAGTACCTTCATGAAACTGCAAAACTGCCTGATAACTGTGGTCTGAAAAATAAGATGTTGTGAGGTACAAAATTGATCACTAGGCATCACTCTGCCACTGAACAACTACCTACCCAGCATACTGTCCTAACATTTTTTCTTCTTTCTGTTTTGGGTGCACTTAGACTTGCAGACCCAGATTCACAATTTTTCTTTTGCATTATCTATCTAGGTCTACACTTATTTCTGCCAGGGCCTAGATTAGATAGTTGGGTCCCTCTGATTCTCTACCTATCTACAAATCTGCCAAGATTAAGCTGTTTGGACAGATGTCATTCTCTATATCCTAAAAGAGCAATTGAAACCTAGGGAGGCCAGGATTAGACTGTCTGGTTCTCCCTTTAAGAAATTCTTCAAAACTGGAACAACTCATCAAAATTGGAAACATCAGTGGCATTTGAATTGGCACACTTTCTTACTTCTTCTGTGGAAATATGGAACCTTGCTGCAAGAAAGATGACATATTTGGCATGTAAAAATGTCAATCATGAAAAATGATACCCTGTCACAACAGGAGGCTAACAGTGGCTCCACTTGGGGATGGCTTTTCCCTGTGAAAAGTGAAGAACAGCAGGTCAGACTGCCTTGATCCCTGTTGTCACCGTAAACTAAAAAACCTCTTTGCTCTGGCCGTTAGAAATATGAAACTCTGTGACAAAACAACCTTCTTCACAATTGAGTCTTTGTGAACTTCTCAACAATGCCTGATTTCTTCTGGTTGCTGGATTATTATGTACAATGTTGTCTAAGAATATATCTTCGAAAACATGGACTGCAAATTGATGTACTTCCTTCAGCTTTGGTCTGAGACGATTTCCTGAAATTTTCCTCTTCTGTTAACCTTTTCTTGCCTGAGAATTATAAGCGCAAACAACTTCTCTTTGACCCGAATTGCTGTTATGGCATTGTCACTCTTGCTGCTTTTCTGAGATTGATACAGAGATGGGTCTTTAAAAACTGGAAAATCAGCACCGGCTGTTCCTCCACGAATTTGTTGCTGTTCTTTCAATAATCGGCTTGCTTATCAAAGGAATTAGAAACAGTGCTCATATATACATAATATAACTGTACAAAGATATTTACAGAAATTGCATTATTTCAACAACAAGGATCGTGATAATGTTTCAACATCCTGCCATTCACAGGACCTTCTTCAACAGTGCTGTCCTCTATAGATCTGAGAAAATAGGTGTTGTTTCCTTGAACAGCAAAAATAATAAATGGGCCTTTCCATAGGAAATCGAACTTTTCATGCTTGCCCTTGTCTTCTCTTCTTGAGTCCCAATTCAAAACTTTGTCATCACTACTGAAATTTTCAGCTTTAGCCCTCTTGTCAAACATCTTTTTAATATTTTCTTGTAAGATTTGTGCTCTATCGTAGACTTGTTCTCTGGTTTGCTGAAGATGAATTGTCTTATTAATTCTTCTTTGAATGTCATTTGGTTCAGCTTGAATCTCTTGTAACAGCTTGATGGTGGGAATGCCCAGGGATGAAGGAAATCTAGACTCCATGCCATATACCAGCTCATAAGGGCTCATCACAATTGATCTTTTACTTGAAAGTCTGTCTGCCCATAGGGCATTCACCAGCTTTTTGTGCCAGTTTTTCTTGTTTTCTTCTAGCATTTTCTTTATAATGTTGATGAGGCTCTTGTTAGATGATTCGGCCAATCCATTACCTTGAGGGTAATATGCTGTGGAGTGGCCCAGGGTGATGTGAAACTTTTGGCAGAAACTGATCATCTTCTTGGACTTGAAGGCAACGGCGTTGTCAGTGATGATATTCTCAGGGCAGCCAAATCTGGAAAGGATGTTGCATTCAAGGAATTGGATAATGATGGTATCATTGGCTTGTCTACAGGGAATGGCTTCAACCCATTTGGTGAAATAATCGGTGGCTGTTAGGATCCATTTGTGCTGGCCTGAGGAAGAGGGATGGATTTCTCCAATGAAGTCAAGACCCTATTGTTGAAAAGGTTTTTCGGTGGAGATGGGTTTAAGGGGCATGGGCAACAATTTTCTCTTGCCTTCAAAAATTTGGCATTTGTGACACGACATGGAAAACTTTTTAACATCTGCAAAAAGAGTGGGCCAGTAGAAACCAGCCCTCAAGATTTTGTCTGCTATGGACTTCCAGTAGAGATGTCCTCCACAATCACCTGCATGGAATTCTTTCATGACATTGTTAGTTTCATGCATGGTTAAACAATTTAACAATATACCTTCATGATTTCTCAAAAATAATGCACCATCAATAACACAAAATCTCAAAGCCTTCATTTTCAAAAATCTTTTCTTTGTCCTGGACAATCGTGGGGGAGCACACAGGTTTAAGAATACATAGCAAATATCAGTGTACCAGGGGCATTGCAGAAATATTTCACTGATATGTGGAGTCGCCAACTCTGGTTCATTGTCCAGCTGGTTAATATCTAAGGCTTGAAAATTCGTTTCGGACATCAGTTTAGCTAAACCTTGTCCCTTTATCAGCTTGGTTCGTTTTATTTCAATGTCATATACAAGGATACTTGTGATCCACTTTCCTCTTTTTCCTTCTAATCCGTCTTGAGTCAGTATGTCTTTTACAACGGTGTGTGGGACGTAGGCAATCACGTGGGAATACAGTATGTACACTCTAAAATCCTTAATGGCCTTGACAAGTGCGTAGGCCTGTTTTTCCATTATCGGGTACTTCAATGGGCGTCTCTTAAGGCTCGGCTGAAAAAAGCAATCGGTTTTTCAGCTCCTTGTTCATCCTTCTGCAACAGGACAACAGCTATCGTATGCTCGGATGCGAATGAAAATATGATGAAATCTTTATCGAACTGTGGACTAGTTAGGGCAGGGGTTTGAGTTAAGGCAGATTTGATACTCTCAAATGCCTACTTGGCTTCCAGGGACCATCTTACCTTGGCATCCTTCTTTAACATGTTGCTTAACAGTCTTATTAATTCAGCCAGATTTGGAATGAATCTTCTCAAGAAGTTGATTTTCCAAAGGAATGCTTGTAGCTCTTTTATGTTTCTGGGGTATGGAATTTGGAGGATGGCCTGTATTCTCTCAGGGTCAATTCTGATCCCATCTTTTGATATAATGTGGCCAAGTAATTTTCCTTCTTCAAGGCCAAATAGGGACTTCTTAGGATTCAAGGAAATACCATATTTTCTGCATGTCACGAAAATTTGCCTGAGGTGCTTGAGATGTTATTCATCAGATTTGGAAAATGGGGTTAGATCATCAAGGTACACAACCAGGAAGTCATGTATTTCTTTGGCGAAAGCAATATCCATTACTCATTGAAAAGTAGCACCAGCATTTTTAAGTCCAAATGGCATCTTTACATACTTAAATGTTCCCTAGGGTGTGGTAAAAGTTGTTTTGTCTTGATCATCCGGGTGAACAAGTATCTGGTTAAAACCCAAAAATCCATCTAGTAAAGAGATTCTAGATGATCCCACTACTCTCTGCAATATGTGGTCCATTTTGGGCAAAGGATAGTGGTCTTTTAAGGAGACTTGGTTTAAGTTTTTGAGATCTACACAAAGTTTGATTTCACCTGTCTTTTTTCTTGTGGGAACAAGATTGGACACCCACTCTGAGAATCTGATAGGGGCTATTATGCCTGCTTCCCACATCCTTTTTAATTCTTTTTCAATCGGGGGAAGCAGCACAGGGTTAATTCTTCTCAATTTTTGTTTGAAGGGCTTCTGATTGGGTTTCAATGGGATTGTATGTTGAATCACTGATGTATCATAAGACTTCAAATCCTCATAGCTCCAAGCAAATACGTCTTGAAATTGTTTGAATACGTCAATGTACTTGGGCTTCTGATCGGGTGGCAAATTTTTGGACAGTTTGATCATTTTTGGATTTTCTGGTGTCCCAATGTTGTGTTCTTCAATTTCCGTGTTTATGGGTTGCAGTTTTGGTTTTCTGGGAACGTCATTAGAGTCAAACATGTCTTCTAGCGGAGTTATTCCAGCAGGCAAAAAATTATCCTTTAGGTCAATGATTTCTACCTCAGTTCTGTCTGCTTCTCCTGCCTGTGTTTGTTTCAGTTGTTCAATGTTTTCATTGTAAAAAACGGTTGGCTTCAGAATCAGTTTGGCTGTTGCAGTATCTACGGCTTGCTGACTTTCATTTCTGTGTTGTTTAGAATCTGTCATGGCATCCGTGTCAATGTGGATATTTGAAAATTCGTGCGCAAGGGTAAGGAAATTATTGACCTGGGCATCATTCTCGAATACTTGCCAATCTCTGACATTATTTGGGATGGTGGGCCTATGTTTTATTTCGGCTGTGAAGTGATGATGTGGGTCAAAAGGGAGTTTACATGTACTTGCAAATGTAGCCAGGCTGTGAGCATGAATGTTGTGATTTCTGGAAATCTTGTCAAGCTTAAATTCGGCGAATGACTAGAGTACGTCAGTAGCAGCAGTCTTGTAGGCTCTCATTCTATTATCGTTGGTAACAAAATTACCTTTCATCTGTTGTATAACTAGATCAGAGTCCGCTAAGATAGACACTTTTACAGCTCCTAGATTTTTTAACAGTTTAAGGCCTAACAACAGAGCCTTATACTCCGCCATGTTATTTGTGCATTTGAAGTTCAGTCTGTAGGCATGTCCTTCTGCATGGTTATTGTGTGTGTTATGAATCCAGACACCTGCCCCTGCTCCTAACTTGTTAACAGAACCATCAAACTCTAAGAACCATGTGATTTCCTGCTGATGATCAATATCAAGAGATTGAGCTATTTCAGGATTGGGCAGATCTAAAATTTCTGTTTGGGCAGGCTCTTGTAACATGCTGGCTGTGTTTTCTGTTGTGACATTGACGTCTGTGTGGACAACTGACTCTTCATTGATATGTGTGTCTGTTTCTAGAACCGGCGGTTTGTCACCGGTGGGAAGATTTATTTCATCATTAAATAAAATGAAAGAATCAATATCGGAGTGAATTGAATAAATGGGAAAATTTTCAGGCTTGTTCTCACTGCTCACTACATATTTCATGAGCGTTTCTCTGTACAGTCTCTTTGGTTGCCCAAAGACTGAAATGCTAGCATAGGAAAGGTCTAGTTGAAGGGATCCTTGAAGCTTAGCTCCCCATGATCTTGACAGGAGCATACTGTACTTGGGAGGAATGTCAGCGACTACTACATCCATGAGGATAGTTTTGTTCGGATATTGGACTAAGGAGACACAGAGGTCTTTGATGAGGCCTAAACCTTTCACTTGACTTGAGTCAAATGAGTACAAATCTTTGTATGGCATTGTAACATCAAGGTTCAGTTTTTCCATTACTTCTTTGGGAATAAGATTGTGTGATGCCCCTGAGTCAAACATAGCGTTGTGTAAAACTTTGTCATGTATATGCAAGATGACATAAAAGGGTGGGGCAGGTCCATAGGTAGATTTTCCATTAACTTTTGGGCCAAATAGCAGTTCAGGGGAATCATCCAAGACATTTACATCATCTTTGTTTTCTGGCATTTGCAATGATCTTTGAATTTGTTGCCTATACAGTTCTGAGAGAGGGATAGCTATCTTGAGTTTTCCTATTTCTGTCTCCAAATTAAATGGCTTTTCTGGCGGAGTCTTGGTGTTGATAATAGCAGTTTCTTCCTTTTCTCCTGAAATATCAGTGGCTTTTTCTTGTTTATCAATTCTATGGGAAGTATTCGCTTGTGGTTTTGCAACTTCAGGAGTATTTTTTGGGACGCTGTTTGAGTTTTGGTTTGAGAAAGGAGGTCGCAAAGGCTGCTCAACAGCAGGGTGCGTGTCTGTTATGTCCTCTACAGTCACTTGACTTGAGTTTGTGGCAGTCGTATCAGCTGGTTGGGTTATGACAGCTGTGTTTTTAATCTTGTTGGGCTGTTTGGTTTCCTTCATCTTGCTAGGCTCAGAGATGTCAACGGTCCTAGTCCTGAGCTTATACTGTTTGTGTACCTCATACACACCAGTATCATAACCTTGTTTGAAATCGAAAGACTCGCCAGTTTTAGTCTGAAATTGACTACCATCAAGTTCATTTTGGTCTTCTTGTGTCAGGAAAGTTTGATGCTCACCCTTTAGGTCCATTAAATTCATGTGATTGTCTTCTATAGGCTGACTAGAAGTAGATCCTTCTACATAGTTATCTTGAAAAGGGGGTCTGATGTCTTGGTCTTGGTTAGACCTACCAGCATTTATGTTCTGTGTTTTCCTAAAATTTGGATTTCTTATGGTGTTGGGCTGCTGTCCTTCCCATGATGCTTTTCTCTCAACATGTTCTACTCTTTCTCCTAGTCTTTGCAGGCCATTAATGATAGCATCAAGCTTCTGGTCAAAGGCTGAGGGCTCTTCCTTACAGGTAGTTCTCTTTTCCATTCTCGCTCTGTTTCTCTTGGAAATTAAGTTAGCTTCTACGGTAACAACAACCTTTTGGGAATCTTCCAGGGTAGTAGGGGCTCTTTCCTTTAACTGGTATGCCATATCAGGGTCAAAACCATCAGGAAATTTGTACAAGGTCAGGTCGGGTGGAGGCCTTAAATTATGTGGTATCGCATTATATACATTATTGAATCTTGCACTATACTCTAAAATGGTCTCTTGAGGACCTTGTCTGATTGTATCATATTCAACTAATATGTGCAAGGGATCTTTCTTTTTCTCCCATCTGTTTGTAAAGGACAGGTAAAGCTCATCAGGAGTGGTAATGGAATTTGCAGCAAGCGATCTGAACCAAGTTCTTACATCACCTGTCAGGCTCTGGACAAAAATTCTCATTCTCACGCTGTCATCATCTATTTCATAGTTTTCAAAATAGTCTTGCATCATTTTGGCATGCTGAATGGCTGTGAAAGGGCCAGTGGAATCAAAATATGAAATTTTCGATTGGTAATCTTGGGGTAATGTTGCAGCGTTAGCAGGCAACTGCAGGGGTGCATATCTGTTAGCCATATTGGTGGGGATAACCGGAACAACAAGGATTACCGGGACAACAGGAACGACTGATACAACGGGGGTGATAGGAACGGTAGAAACAATAGTAGTGGTAATGGGAATATGTGCAATGAATGAAGGTGTGAAGGGAGGACTTGGAGATGTAGATGATGAGCTAGGGGAAGCAGGGGTAGACCGGAATAAACCTTGACAGGAGTTGGAACAGAGCTAGGGTAAGTTGTTTCAGGACTCAAAATCAGCGAAATTCTCCTGTCTTTATTACTTCCTAAGGATTTTAGGGATTATGTTAGGGTTTTCAAAAACAGCTGGAGGATCTGGGTCTGGGTTTGACATTGTATATCACGGATTTTTGTTGGGAGTCAGCTTCCAAACTTGTTTTTTTGGGTATCTTTTTTGGAATATTTTTGTATTCACAAGGGCCAGATAAGATTTTGGAATGGCTGTGTATATCTTAAAACTAGCATGAAGATTGACTGAAGTAGCTTTTATCTAAACCTGTTAATGTAAAACAAAAATAGTTTCAAAGGCTTCCTGGCTGACATTCAGGCTTCATCTGTAGTTTTAGGAAATATACAACAATTAGAAAATCGATTTCTACAGGGGGTTTTTAACCTTCTTCGTGAAACTTTGTAAAATTAACTGAGGAAGGTCCCCAGTGGAGTCGCCATTATGTTATCACTCAGGTTGTCCCTGAAGGTTAAGAAAGGGATACGACTGAGGTAACCACAAACTAACTTTGGATTGCAGGTTCTAGCCAACCTGCAATCAGAGAGGGCTCTCTCTTTTAGATTTAGCTTTGTTTGAAAGGATTTTAGGCTAGGTCTTGGGTTCAGGGGGTTCTTTGTTTTGTTTTGGTGGGAAAATTGATTTTCAGGTAGAGAGGTAATGCATAGTCTGAGGGTTTCGAACCATTGGGCGTGGAGTCGAGGAAAGAGCTGCTGTTAAGTTTCCTTAATAACAGTGAGGGAAAATGGAGCAAGATAGCTGCATTTGAAACAATTTCTTAGGTTTAAGGGATGAAATGGATGCTAAAGAAAGAGAGGCAGTTAAGAATCTCTCCAACAGATTAGCAGAGAAAATAACAAGGCGCTACCTAGGAGCAGTTAAGAATCCCTAGATAATTGGCCAACACAGGTGAATTGGGGTAAACATGAGCCAGAAGGAATTCAATGTTCATAACTAATTATTTTAGAGGAAAACATCAAGAAACAGCAGAAATTGAGCATAGAGAGTATTTGAACTAATTCTAGGCTATTCATTTTTTCTGCTATTTAGATAATGGCAAACACATAAACAGAGGTAAGAGGCACTTATTGCTTCAGGCCGCAGCGTAGGAATTCCATCTTCAACTCTTCAAAACATTCATCAATAACAGACAGTTCGCTCTCCAAGCTTTAAGCAATCTTTGATTATGAAAAACTTAGGTATACAATGCGAGTCTCTAATGAAATTCTCAATTGACCAACCCTTAAAACTATATAGAGGGTGGTATATATAGGGCAAAAACTTTTTATCTACTGCTTTTATTACATCTTGACCTAATCAGGTCATAAAACATAATTTATTGACCTAACTCTATCTGGAATTAAATGCAAAAATCTCTTAAGCGGCGCTGAGGGTCACAGTATCAGAAATAAGTGAATGATGTGGTCCTTGGTAGCTTACTGTAGTGTCTTCTGGAATAAATATGCATGGGTTCCTACTTCCTTGTTGTCCTGGTGCTTTAAATGCTTTAATGGTGATTTGAGGGCAAGGATGGGCCGTTGCTCTTTTGATTTGACTTTCTGGGGGCTTCGTTAATGAACAGGTGCTTCGAACCTCTAAACAAATCTTCAGCTATACTCTTTGGCTGCTTTTTGTCCACTGATACTCTTTGACAAAATCTGGACTGCGGATCTGATGTATTGTGGGTCTAATCACCAGTAAATGGTCGTTGTTCGGCCTCTGTATCATCTAGAATTGCCTTCTGATCCTTTTGATATGCTCTGTGAAGAAAACGGATCATTTTTGCGCCCTTTCAGGCTTCCTAGGGCTGCATGGTGAGAAGATTCCTTGAAGATTCCCTGAAGATTCTCCATTTCGGCCTAAAAAATCCTACGATGGCGTAAATCGCTCATCAAAAACTGCCTCAGAATTCGATTCCGGGGCTCCGAAGTGCGACTTTTGCGCCTCTACGCCCAAAAAAGTGCTGATGACGTCAGTATGACATCAGCATTGTACGGCGGGTGACATTAGCATGACGTCAGCAAGGCCGATGTGGCGGGATAACGTCAGCATGATGTCATCATGTACGGATGATGACGTGGCAGGTACGGTGGCGGGGACACATGGCAGTGACGTGGCAGGAGGCCATGCAGGCAGGTGACTCATTGGGTGACTGGGCAAGGGGTGATGTGGGTATGTGACGTCACTAGGCAGGGCAGTAAGCGGTATGTGGTGCACTGCTTTTCGGGGATGGCGGTTTTGGAGGGAGGGGATCCGCCACAGTCTAGCGCCTGATGCGTGGCAGGAGTATGGCGGTAATACTGCCCATCTCCTGGACGCTAAAGTTTGGGCGGTTCGGGGATGGGGCGGCCCGCCCACTATCGATCTGCGGGGCTTTGGATCGGACGACTGGCGGCGGACGCGTAGGGACGGCGGGTTAGCGGGTTGGAATATTCGTAGGAATATTCCAAATCTAATATATCACGGCGGTGGGTTTTAAACATAGGGAATGTGGGTTATGTGGGTTTTTACAGGCACGGGCTTAACACTTATGCACATAAACTTTGGGTCAGGGGCGGAATATGGGTTTTTTTTTTTTTTTTTTAGGGGTTTTAGGGCTAAGGAAGAGGTTACTAGCTGACCAGATGTCAAACTAGCTCCTTAATGACTCAGATGGGCTAAAAATAGTCCCGGATGGCCTGAGATTTCCCGGACTTATAGAGAGTATGGCTATATTGCCAGGGAGGGGTATTTACATAGGGGAGTTTATATACATGATTTTAATAGGGGAAGGGGACAAACTGATAGGGAGTTATATAATAAAGTTAAACGTTAATATGGAGATGAAAAGAGGGCGCTAAGGTGTGAGACCTTATGCCATTTTGGGGAAAAGAAGGCTCACAGATGATGAGTGAGCAGCCCTTGAGTGAAGGAGATCCTCACCAAGGCAAATGTCATGGAGATGATGAAACTGAGAAGCTCAAGCAGAGCTTGACCTCTTAGGGGATGTTAGTAAGTGACTTGGGGGAAATGAGAAGAAGGGGATGTTAATGAATCTCCAGCCTGAGTACCTTCATGAAACTGCAAAACTGCCTGATAACTGTGGTCTGAAAAATAAGATGTTGTGAGGTACAAAATTGATCACTAGTCATCACTCTACCACCGAACAGCTACCTACCCAGCATACTGTCCTAACATTTTTTCTTCTTTTTGTTTTGGGCGCACTTAGACTTGCAGACCCAGATTCACAATTTTTCTTTTGCATTATCCTATCTAGGTCTACACTTATTTCTACCAGGGCCCAGATTAGACAGTTGGGTCCCTCTGATTCTCTACCTATCTACAAATCTGCCAAGATTAAGCTGTTTGGACAGATGTCATTCTCTATATCCTAAAAAAGCAATTGAAACCTAGGGAGGCCAGGATTAGACTGTCTGGTTCTCCCTTTAAGAAATTCTTCAAAACTGGAACAACTCATCAAAATTGGAAACAGCAGTGGCATTTGAATTGGCACACTTTATTACTTCTTCTCTAGAAATATGGAACCTTGATGCAAGAAAGATGACATATTTGGCATGTAAAAATGTCAATCATGAAAAATGATACCCTGTCGCAACAGGAGGCTAACAGTGTCTCCACTTGGGGATGGTTTCTCCCTGTGAAAAGTCAAGAACAGCAGGTCAGACTGCCTTGATCCCTGTTGTCACCATAAACTGAAAAACCTCTTTGCTTTGGCCATTAGAAATATGAAACTCTGTGACAAAACAACCTTCTTCACAAGTGAGTCTTTGTGAGTTGCTCAGCAACGTCTGCTTTCTTCTGCTTGTTGGATTATTATGTACAATGCTGTCTGAGAGTATATCTTTGAAAACATGGACTGCAAATTGATGTACTTCCTTCAGCTTTGGTCTGAGATGATTTCTTGAAATTTTCCTCTTCTGTTAACCTTTTCTGGCCTGAGAATTATGAGCACAAACAACTTCTCTTTGACCCGAATTTCTGTTATGGCATTGTCACTCTTGCTACTTTGCTGAGATTGATACAGAGATGGGTCTTTAAAAACTGGACAATTAGCACCGGCTGTGCCTCCACGAATTTGCTATTGTTCTTTCAATAATCGACCTGCTTATCAAAGGAATTAGAAACAGTGCTCATATATACATAATATAACTGTACAAAGATATTTACAGAACTTGCATTGTTTCAACAACAAGGATCATGATAATGTTTCAACATCCTGCCATTCACAGGACCTTCTTCAACAGTGCTGTCCTCCATAGATCTGAGAAAATAGTTGTTGTTTCCTTAAACAGCAGAAATAATAAATGGGCCTTTCCATAGGAGATCGAACTTTGCATGCTTGCCCTTGTCTTCTCTTCTTGAGTCCCACTTCAAAACTTTGTCATCACTATTGAAATTTTCAGCTTTAGCCCTCTTGTCAAACATCTTTTTGAGCTTTTCTTGTAAGACTTGTGCTCTGTCGTAGACTTGTTCTCTGGTTTGCTGAAGATGAATTGTCTGATTAATTCTTCTTTGAATGTCATTTGGTTCAGCCTGAATCTCTTGTAACAGCTTGATGGTGGGAATGCCCAAGGATGAAGGAAATCTAGCCTCGATGCCATATACCAGCTCATAAGGGCTCATTCCAATTGATCTTTTGCTTGAAAGTCTGTCTGCTCATAAGGCATTCACCAGCTTTTTGTGCCATTTTTTCTTGTTTTCTTCTAGCATTTTCTTTATAATGTTGATGAGGGTCTTGTTAGATGATTCAGCCAATCCATTACCTTGAGGGTAATATGTTGTGGAGTGGCCCAGGGTGATGTGAAACTTATGGCAGAAACTGATCATCTTCTTGGACATAAAGGCAGCGGCGTTGTCAGTGATGATCTTCTCAGGGCAGCCAAATCTGGAAAGGATGTGGCATTCAAGTAATTGGATAATAATGGTATCATTGGCTTGTCTACAGGGAATGGCTTTAACCCATTTGGTGAAATAATCGGTGGCTGTTAGGATCCATTTGTGCCAGCCTGAGGAAGAGGGATTGATTTCTCCAATGAAGTCAAGACCCCATTGTTGAAAAGGTTTTTCGGTGGAGATGGGTTTAAGGGGCATGGGCAACAATTTTCTCTTGCCTTCAAAAATTTGGCATTTGTGACACGACATGGAAAACTTTTTAACATCTGCAAAAAGAGTGGGCCAGTAGAAACCAGCCCTCAAGATTTTGTCTGCTATGGACTTCCAGTAGAGATGTCCTTCACAATCACCTGCATGGAATTCTTTCATGACATTGTTAGTTTCATGCATGGTTAAACAATTTAACAATATACCTTCATGATTTCTCCAAAATAATGCACCATCAATAACACAAAATCTCAAAGCCTTTATTTTCAAAAATCTTTTCTTTGTCCTGGAAAATCCTAGGGGAGCACACATGTTTAACAATACATAGCAAATATCATTGTACCAGGGGCATTGCAGAAATATTTCACTGATCTGTGGAGTCTCCAGCTCCGATTCATTGTCCAGCTGGTTAATATCTAAGGCTTGAAAATTCATTTCGGACATTAGTTTAGCTAAACCTTGTCCCTTTATCAGCTTGGTTGGTTTTATTTCAATGTCGTATTCAAGGATACTTGCGATCCACTTTCCTCTTTTGCGTTCTAATCCATCTTGGGTCAGTATGTCTTTTACAGGGGTGTGTGGGACGTAGGCAATCACGTGCGAATACAGTATGTACACTCTAAAATCCTTAATGGCCTTGACAAGTGCGTAGGCCTGTTTTTCCATTATCGGGTACTTCTCTTAAGGCTCGGCTGAAAAAAGCAATCGGTTTTTCAGCTCCCTGTTCATCCTTCTGCAGCAGGACAACAGCTATTGTATGCTCGGATGCAAATGAAAATATGATGAAATCTTTATCGAACTGTGGACTAGTCAGGACAGGGGTTTGAGTTAAGGCAGATTTGATACTCTTCAATGCCTGCTTTGCTTCCAGGGACCATCTTACCTTGGCATCCTTCTTTAACATGTTGCTTAACAGTCTTATTAATTCAGCCAGATTTGGAATGAATCTTCTCAAGAAGTTGATTTTCCCAACGAATGCTTGTAGCTCTTTTATGTTTCTGGGGTATGGAATTTGGAGGATGGCCTGTATTCTCTCAGGGTCAATTCTGATCCCATATTTTGATATAATATGGCCAAGTAATTTTCCTTCTTCAAGGCCAAATAGGGACTTCTTAGGATTCAGGGAAATACCATATTTTCTGCATGTCACGAAAATTTGCTTGAGGTGCTTGAGATGTTCTTCATCAGATTTGGAAAATGGGGTTAGATCATCAAGGTACACAACCAGGAAGTCATGTATTTCTTTGGCGAAAGCAATATCCATTGCTCATTGAAAAGTAGCACCAGCGTTTTTAAGTCCAAATGGCATCTTTACATACTTAAATGTTCCCCAGGGTGTGGTAAAAGCTCTTTTGTCTTGATCATCCGGGTGAACAAGTATCTGCTTAAAACCCAAAAATCCATCTAGTAAAGAGATTCTAGATGATCCCACTACTCTCTGCAATATTGTTATAGACATTTTTGTGCCTTACAGCATGAAGCATGAAATGTCCATAATCTAAGGGATCCAAAGTCTCTAAACATGTTGTTCCTACCCCTAGAGGAACAAGGTCAGCAAACCACAACACTGAATATCAGTTCTCCACCTGAAAACACTCAAAAAAAAGCTGATTCTGGATCATGTCAACTGCTCCACTGAGCATCTGCGCTGAATGTCAACTGCTCCATTGTGTACCTGCGTTGAATGTCAACTGCAAAGAAGGCTACCTGCGCTGGGCGAGTTTGGCCAAGTGGCACAGTCATTCCTCAAGGTGTCAATACCCAGGAAGCTTCCAAAATGACACTTGGATCATAGAATTCGACTGGTGATGAGTAAGAGGGTCTAGATCTCCAGGTGGAAACAAGAACCTCCAAGTGGACTCAAGAAATGAAGAATAACTGAAGTGGGAGAGGACACTAGTCAGCTTCATGCCAGCCTCAAGCTGACTCATCCTTTCTCCAAAACTCCTATATATAGTGCTCTCTCATGAGGTCTGGGGGGGCTGGAATCTTGTGAATGTAAGGAAGTGCTGTTGGTTTGAGTATAGAACTATTGGGTGATTTGCTTTGAAGGAGGTGAAGAGGAGATTTCTTTCTACCAGGAGGTGATGCTGGATTGGGCCTCTTATGGTTGTATCACTTCCTGAACTTTACTTCTTCTATTAATAAAGCATTTGAGGTTATTCTATATGCATGTGTCTCAATGGTGTATTGTTATACTTGTGTATTTGATTTATTCTAATCCTTGAATCAATTATGAATGTATTCTTCTTGTAGTTTCCCTCTCTTGCCATTTTGCAGGATCTTGGTGTAGCTGGGCTAGTGAAAGAGCAAGGAGCTGGGAGCAAGCAACAAGGAGAGAAGATTGGATCAGCATTAGTGGAAGACGATGGTTAGTGGATCTCTTTCTCCCCTCTCTTACATCTCATAAAGAAGTAATCTCAAATAGCTTTGCTTTGATTGTTGCTGAGGTACTATCACCCTTAGAGTGGGATAGGGTCATTCTGTATTGGATACTTTTCCCAACAACACATTGGCGACTCCGCTGGGGATCGTATCTTGTTGGTTGTTTGTGTTTTTTCTATTCATTTCATAAACATATGGAGTACCGAATCAAACTGCATTTGGAGCTTTCAAATGCAAAGTAGAGGGCAGCTACTCTAGCTCAGTTTCTGGGCATGTTTATGATTTGAAGAGCTGATCCACAAGGACTCTGAATAGCTCTTAGTGATAGCTTTTCATCCTCCTTTTCATCCCTTAGTGTGTACTCGATTGATAGCTTCTGATTTGGCCAAAAACTGCTGATTTTTGAGCAATCTGTGACCCGGAAATTGAGAAAAATGAAAGTTTATCTCTTCAGTGCAGGCACTGTGAAGGCAGTCTGCATTTCAGCGTAGATCCTGAAGGGGCTACCTACGCTGAATGTCAAACTGACAGTGTACCACCTGCGCTGAACCAGTTTTGCCTAGTGCTACTGGGGTTCCCTTCTGTTTATTGCCCTGTTTTCATCCTTGTTTTTGCAGCTTGTTACCAGTCGATGTGCCTATCTGAAACCAAATTTCCTTGCCACTATTCCGCCTCGGTTGTATAAAGAAACTGTATTTGTTCTTTGTGTATTTCTTATATCATTTGCAGTTTCCCATAACAAAAAGTGAACTAGTCTTGATGTGGCCTCTTAGATCTAGACCTGTGATAAAGTGTCGTTTTGATCTTAAGAGTTAGTTTGTTTGCTGTTCATAGCTGATTGAGCTTTTGCTTTCGTCATATGGTTTGAATTTATATATTTCTAGTGTCAAAACAAGTAAATCTTAAGGTGTCTTTTGATTTTGGACAAGCTTGTTTGCTTTCACTTGAAATTGAATTCGAAATTATACAACAGCTTTCTTTTTGTATTACATCAACATTAAGAAAGAGAAAAGAAATACCTGCATTGTACATTTTGCATTTGATAAGTTTGCATGTTGATTTAGGAAAAAGTGCATTAGTGTGTGCTCTTTGATCTGTGTGAAAAGATGATGTCTTTCTTTTCCCTCAGTAGTTAGGATTTTCAAAGTTAAAAGATTGGAAAAGCTTGCTTCTCATCTTAGACTGCATTTAGGAATTTGTATCATACATCTCGTGGTGAACCTTGAAAGGAAAACTTTAAAAATATCAACTTAAAATATATTGAATGAACATAACAACGCTTTGAAACATAACGCAAACACATAGAGGTCTAAGCTAGAGACGTGTTTCGGCGTCGTTAAACGTAGTGACTGTCGATCTCGAAGAAGGTGGGTGATTCCTCCTGAGAGTCGGTGGCACTAATACAGACTTGTGCTCCCACGTACTGTCGCATATATATTGGGAGACCCCTATAGGCATATATCTTTTATCCTTAGGAAGTCGTGTTGGCCTCCCTACTGATCGCAATGCAGTGAACACAGCATTCACGAAGATCGACCACTCGTACCGTAAAACGTATTCTGTGGTTTTGCGAAAGGTTTGGCACACCCTCTGCCTAGATCTCCAGAGTAGTTTCTATTGGCCTTTTTCAAACTCTATAACTGAAAAAGTCCATCCGAGCATTTGTCACTTCGGGCTCGTTAAAACATCGAAGGAGACTAGAGTCATCTTTAGCTTTTTCTCGACTCTTAAAAAGTGAAAAAGCAAGTTGTGTCTAAAAGCGTCTAATAAAATTCATTCAATTCGGAAACACAAATTTCCCCTTTTAATATTTTGGTTGATCGAGTAATTCGCAATCGTGGAAGAAAGTCAATTGAAACCCCGTCGTTCGCGGAGGCTTGCGATTCAACCGTCTTTGTCTCCGGAATCGAAAACAGTACGGACAAAGCGAACTCGTTTAACCGGTTCAAAATCTCCTTTAAAAGTTAGAACAAGTGTTCCAACTACAACTTAGGTTCCGGTTAGTCCAAACATTTCTGGAAACCCTGCCTCTATAGAAGAAGTTCAACAGCCACAGAAGGACAGTAATACTGATCCTAGTCTGGGGGCAAATACTTGTATAACTGAACCAGTTCCATCTGTAACCGGTCCAGAGAGTTTTGTTCCTCAAACCGTTGTCGCTGTCGAAACAACCACTTCTTCGGCACCAAAAATATTTTACGGACCTGACGGTCTTCCTCTTCCACTGGGTTTTATTGCGATAGAGGAAATTGCAGTGGATCCGCAAGCAAGTACTCCAACCCATTTTGGAGTCGGGGTCACTCTATTTCCTTCATCAAAAGTTAATCCACCACAAGTGGAAGTTCCTGTAGAATCGCTAGGCAATCTATTGGATAGACTTAAGATGTCTGAACAACCGTCATCATCTAGGACTGTGTCAAATGACACAGCGACAGCAGAAGCCCTTGCCGTCACTCCGACAATGTTTGCCGGCGTACCAGCTGTCCCGACTAGCTCACAAACGCTAGAAGGAGTCCACCAAGGGACTATTTCGACAGTATGGTCTGTTCCAGTTTGTTCATCCGGATTAATACCCGACAACTCTTACGTTGAAACTCGACAGATTGATCCTCATGGAGGTCAATTTGTGCCTTCCAGTCCTCAAGGACTAACAATCCCTCTGAGTTCCGGATTGCTACCGTATGGGGGGCAGTATGCCCTTTCATTACCTCCTCCGGGAGGATACCCATACGGCAGTTCTCAACAGTATTCAGGTTATACTGGAATTGCATCAAGTAGTTGGGTACCTATGCTACCTCAACAACCAAGGGTTGTATATTCTATGAAACAGTGTGTACCTATGACGAACATCCCAACCACACCGGCTATTGTAACAGTGTCACAAGTTCAAGCGATACCTCTTGCATGTCAACCTCAGATTTCTCAGGTTGTAATGCAACAGCCACTTGACCATGGGTCACAACCACAATCACCAACTGGTGGGGTGAAACAGGTCCAAACGGGTAGAATTACCCCACACCTCGGTCCAACGGTTAGCATAGCACAACAGAACATGGCTTCACAACCATGGCTAGTTCAATACCAACAACCGCAATTCCAGCAGGTGTACCAAGGTTCTGAGCAGCAGATCTTTGCGAATAGTGGATAACCGTATATCCAAAACGGTCAAAACCAACCACTTTACAGTGGTCAAGTCCACCAACCGTATCAGTCATACCAACATCAATTACATTATGCTGGTATGCAAAGGCCCACTGCTCAAGCGATTCCATCGTACCCTGGTTATGCTTCGCCTAACCTGAATCAACAGTTACCATTCGTGGCAACTTTAGAGTTACCTGATTTACACCGGTTAACCAACGATCCGATTGCTTATGCCCCTTGGTGGCCAGCGATTCGTCATAAACTTCCATCTGACATTCCTAAATTCAATGGAAATCCAGGAGAAGACCCATTGAATCACGTGATGAATTTTCATTTGTGGTGTTCGTCGAACACCCTAAACGACGATTCGATAAGGCTTCGCCTTTTTCAGAGGACATTGACAGGTCCAGCGGCTAAATGGTATATTGAATTGCCAAGAGCCTCTTTCGACAATTTTAGTTCCCTAGCCACGACTTTCTTAACCCATTTTCAATTACCGATAAGGTATGAAATGGGAACAGAAATATTAACCAACTTCAAGCAGACAACTGCCACCCATATATCTGATCATATACATGAGTGGCGTCGTTGTCGTAGGATGGTGAAAACATACGTTCCCGATCAGCTATTAGCTGAATGGTTTATAAAGTCGTTACTTCCTGCTATTACGGAAGATGTGGCCAAGGGGGGAGTCGTAACAGAGGAGCAAGTTATCGCTCGTGCACAGTATTTGGACTTAGTTTATACTCAGTCCGGCACGCTTTATGACAAAATACCTGACGCTCCTAGACCGGAATTTTCAATTCCTCCTCCTCCTAAATCAAATAGTGACTCTCATGCCGGTGACGGTGTGATTGGCATGGCAAACGCGAAATCGATAACGGCTTCGTCAAAGAAAGCCCGTAAGAATTCGGATCAAAATGCAAAAGAAGAAATTCTTCCTTCGGAAGTAAATGTCGTATCAGCAGATAAAGGCAAAGAAACCGATCAACCAGGAAGCAAGAAGAAACAAAACAAAGGGAAGAAGAAGAAACAGGGTGAGTCATCCCCTGGAAAAAATTCTTCAAACCCTCCTGGGAAAGGGAAACAAAATTATCCATGTCTAATATGTGATGATAAGGATCATAACACGAAGAATTGCCCATTCAAAGCTGAGCTTAAAAGGTTCTTTAAAAGTTCCCAAACCTCAGCTGTGTTAACTGATCCATTTCCCAACCCAGGTCAGAATCTGGTTGATAGTGGAAATGCTTCCCCGTCGCAAGTACTTATGTTGTCGGTTTCAAAACAGCAGAATGATGCTTTGATCTCGACAAGGAACAAAGATTATGGGAATCCTAAGCTGTCGAACGAAAAAGGTAAAGATCAACCAAGTAGTTCGACAACAACAGTAGTTGTACCACCCATCATTCCTGAATTAACAATAAAACCGCCAAAGGGAGTAGTACACAAGTCGACATTTAATCCTCGCGCCAGAGCGGCGCAGCATTATAACATAGTGGAAGATTTGGCACAATCGCCATCCGCTATGTCGACTCTTGAGGTATTACAAAATTGTCCATCCCAAAGGTAGGCGTTGTTATCAGCAATTGGTGGGGTTGACCCTAAGGATTCCAGTCTTGTATCCTTTGATCACAAAGGATATGATCCTCAGTTACCAGCTCAACTAGCTTTCCTTATTCAAGTGAAAGCCCTCAACAAAACTGTTCACAGAACAATCATTGATGAGGGAGCATCCACATGTATCATGTCGATGAGCTGCTGGAAAACATTAGGATCTCCAACCTTGTCGCGATCTTCGACAACATTAAAAGCTTTCGACGGAAGGACTTATACCCCGTACGGTATCCTTAATAACTTGAAAGTTGAACTAAGAGGAAAAACAGTAGAAATTGATGTTGAGGTCATTGATGGAAATCTTGACTATAACATCCTACTGGGAAGACCATGGATTTATGCCATGGCAGCTGTCATGTCGACTTATTTTAGGAAGATCGCATTCCCGTTTGAAGGAGGGATTACGGTCGTCGACCAACAGAACTTCCTCCCTAATGGTTCACAAGTTACAGGAAGCATTCCCATTATCCATGAAAGCAACCATTCGCTTCAAGATATCGGAGTAGGATTATTGAAAGACCCCACATTGATGGGAACTTTCGCACTACCACCTCCTATTTATATAGGAAATGTACCGTTTGTAGCAACCTGCAACATGATATTTTCCACGAAGGTCAACATGGATCGTTCAGTGGTTTTGCCCCCAAGCCCATTAGAAATATTGTAGCAATCAATGTTTCAAGCATGGGAGGCGAACCCAAATCAACGCTCGTCAAGCGTTTGGGTAGATAGGTCTAGAGAATATGGAACCCCATTAGATCCTTGGTCGAAAGTACATGGGACTGACGAAGGAATCTTACAATCAATGTTGATTGAGGGGGCACCATGGAATGATCACCACCATCGTTCCCTTCTTCCGGAATATGAAGAAGATACTCAAAGTGACCTTTATCACCCTTCAATTTTTGAATTCCTAACAAATACTGTAAATACGGTGGATTCCGAGTGAAACCTATCCAATATTGAAGAGACTATAGCCATAAATATCTCAACTAAAACAGATGTTGTAGAGAATATTTATGTCAGCAAAGGTTATTCCCCTTCAGAACTGGAAATATATAACGCTCTTTTTCGCGAATTCAGAGATGTCTTTACTTGGTCATATGATGAAATGCCAGGCATTGACTCGAGTATCGTTGAACATGAGATTAAAATATATCCTGATGTCAAACCAGTAAGACAACGGCTTCGGAAGGTGCACCCCAAGAAAGTCGCTGCCATTAAGGCGGAAGTTGTAAAACTTCTCCATGCTGGATTCATCTACCCGGTTCCTCTAACCAATTGGGTATCGAATATTGTCCCTGTTATGAAGAAACAAGGGATGATTAGAGTTTGTGTCGATTATAGGGATGTAAACCAAGCTTGTCCGAAGGACAACTACCCTACACCCTTCATCGACCAGATAATTGATGAATGCACTGGATGTGAAATCTTTTCATTTATGGATGGATTTTCCGGGTATAATCAAATAAATATCCGCCCACAGGACCAGTCAAAGACTGCATTTATTTGTCCGTGGGGCACATTCGCTTATCGAAAATTACCCTTTGGTTTAAAGAACACAGGGGCGGCATTTCAGAGGGCAATGAATTATGCCTTCCATGACATCAAGAACATTTTTCAACCTTATCTCGATGACCTCTCGGCTCATTCGCGAAAGCGGACTGATCATCCGCAGCATTTAAGAGCGATATTCTACGTTGTCGACACTACAAGATAAGACTCAATCCACACAAATGTGTGTTTTGCGTCGGTTCTGGTCGTTTACTTGGCTTTGTAGTCTCTAAGGATGGGATTCATCTCGACCCCTGCAAGGTTCAGGCAATCATTAATTTGCCTCCACCTTCAAATTTGCTTCAGATTCAGAAACTCCAAGGGAAAGCAAACTTTCTGAGGAGGTTCATTCCAAATTACGCAGAACTTGCTAAGGGCTATACTCGTCTTTTGAAAAAGGATGTACCTTTTGTCTAGGAGCAGGTGGCGCAAGCTTCCTTTGATGCTCTGAAAGATTGTCTAGTAAAAGCATCATTAATGTACGCCCCGGACTATCAAAGAGATTTTAACCTGTATCTGGCTGCAGCGGATACGACCATTGCGATGGTTTTAGTTCAAGAGGTCGATGGAATTGAACATCCTATCTATTATTTAAGTAAAAACTTAAATGATACGGAAAGTAAATATTCTTATGTTGAAAAACTAGTGCTTGCAGCTGTTCAAGCGATTCAAAGGTTTCGACAATAAGTCTTCTTTCGGAAAACTACCATCTTGTCAGATTGCAACCCCATGACTTATATACTGTCGCGACAGTTGCTGGGGGGAAAATATTCAAAATGGATAGCGATCCTTCAAGAGTTTGATCTAGAATTTGTAAAATCCAAATCAAAGAAAGCTCTAGTTTTCGCAGAATTATTGTGTGATTTCCCATCGTCGTCCAACGATGAAACATCGGAAGAGTCAATCGTGGACGAAAGTTTGTTTCTGATATCTGCAAGCGATGAGTAGTATGGAGATATCATAGTTTATCTCCAAACCCAAAAATTCAGGCCAAACACCTCTCACTCCGAACAAAAACGTATACGATACGAAGCAAAAGACTACATGATCGTTGGTGATACACTTTACCATCGTGGTATCGATACAGTTCTAAGGAGGTGCCTTACCCATGAGGAGGCCGAAAAAGCCCTGAATGAATGTCATTCAGGTGCGTGTGGGGGGCATCAATCTGGATATACAACAGAACAAAAAATCTTACGAGCAGGATACTTCTAGCCAACAATGTTCAAAGATTGCATAACCGCAGTCAGAAGTTGCCATGCTTGTCAAATTTTTTATAGCAAAACCAGACGACCACCCGCACCTTTACAGCCGATAGTTGCTGGTGGGCCCTTCGCCAAGTGGGGCATCGATTTCATGCAATGTAACCCCACCTCGACCGGGGGGCATGGGTATATTATAGTCGTTGTTGACTATTTTACCAAATGGGTCGAGGCGATGCCTACATTGGATAACACTGGTGAAACAACTGCCCTTTTCATTTTCAATCATGTAGTCGCCAGGTTCGGCGTACCACAGGCTATAGTTAGAGATCATGGGTCACATTTTCGCAATCACATGATGGTCGAATTAGCTATCAAGCTAGGGCTATCTCACGACAGCTCTACCCCATATTATTCGCAAGCCAATGGACAAGTTGAAGCGATCAACAAAGTCCTGAAGCGTATGTTGCAAAGGATGATCGGGGTTCATAAAAGAAGGTGGCACCTAATCCTGTACTCAGCCTTGTGGGCTTACCGAACATCGGTAAAGAACGCAACCGGGTTCACACCTTTTCAATTGGTGTATGGCCTGGAAGCAGTCTTGCCAATCCAGTGCGAAATCTCGTCGCTTAAACTCGCAATTGATCTTCTCCCTAGAACTTCAGAAGAAGAGGCTCATTTCTTGGAATTAATCCAATTGGATGAAACCCGTCGTGATGCCGCTTTGGTTAACGAAGCCCATAAGAAACGAGTCAAGGCTCAGTTCGACAAAAGTGTCAAACCCCGTGTCTTCTCAGAAGATGATTTGGTCTTGCTTTATGACCAAGAATCCGATAAATTGGGAGCAGGTAAATTCAAGTCCTTATCGATGGGCCCCTACATTGTTAAAAGGGTGTTAGCAAAAGGAGCCTACGAGTTAATGGATTACGACGGAATTCCACTGGCGCAGCCCCGCAACGGGCTGTACCTCAAGCGTTACTATGCTTAAATAGTAACCTGCATGCTTTTTTTGTATTTTGTTTTCGCTAAAGTATTTGTTCTGGTCGAGTGATCCACCTTTTTCATTTGTTGCAGATGTCGAACCTTCTGGAGACATGTGTTGGATATGCCGACGGAGTGAGTCGTAGTTCGCGGAACCTATCCTCCGCAGGCTGGGCCATTTTTGATCCAAGCGGCGAGTTAGTAAGTTTCAGAGGTGTGTGTATTGGGCAATCAACGAATAACATCGCTGAGTATAGCGCGTTGATAGAACTACTCTCTGATGCCATCACACGTGGCATACGCCGACTAATTGTCAGGCTAGACTCACAACTCGTAATACTATAACTCAATGGTATATATTCTGTTCGCAATCTAGCTATTTATCGCATGTTCCTAAGGGTTAAGATCTTGGAAAGACGATTTGATTCAATTCAATATCAACATATTTCCAGAAACTTAAACACATTAACTGACTCATTAGCAAATTATGTGTTAGATAGACATTTGCAACATATATAAAAGAGACACATCATCAATGATTGTACATATGGATCATATAACTCAAACAGAATAAAACTCGAAAATCAAAATATATATAAATTGTTTATAGTTCATGCATAATGTTCTGTAACCAAGACAAAATTGGTCATATGACCCAAAACTCAAAAGTTCTACGGGGCACCCTAGCCTAGTGGTGCTCATGATAGCACGTCACGGCCTGTGCAATCATGCGCAAGAGACGAGTCCATCGTCTGGGCACACTAGTAGTGTGTCGCTGCAGTTGTAAAGGTAACTCATCAATCCTCACATCGGGAATGCCGAGAGTAAGGCTCTAAACTTGCTCCTGCACAGCTGTAAGGGTCTCAGTATCGTCAAGGTCGCGAATAATGGCTCTCCTAGCAGGCTCCACTGCCGGGGCAGGAACTGGTAGTCTCGGACGAACTGCTGGACGAACAGGACCAACATCTGCATGCACCCAAGAGTATGATTAAAATTCTTGATATAATAAAGCACAACAACATTATGAATAAAATAGTAAACAGTGATATGGTCAAAGAGTTTACCAATAGCGCCCCACTGTTCGCCATCTGGTAGCACCAAATCCGAATCACCTCGGAAATCCATACCCACGTATGGATACTCAGAAAATACCATCTCCTCGCGCTTGAACCACCTGAAGAAGGCATCAGTAAAAGTAATCTGAGGTTGACCAGCATGCCTAGACATGTGATCGACCCACCTCTGCATGCGTGGCTTGGTCAGAGAAGGCAAGTCGAGTATGATGTACTGAGGCTGCATCAGTGGGATTTTCTCCAAGGCGAAGGCAGTTAGAATAGAACCAAATCCAAAGTTCTTCAGCTTCCCGTCCTTTACCTTGGTCAATTGACTTTTCATCTAAGCAAGTACTGCATCACACCAGTTGAATACTTTCGGTTGGAGACACTCCAAGGCGTGCTGCATATAAGATCTGTTGGAAACATGTAGAGATGCGCTACCGGCCATCCTACCAATAGTATACAGAATGGACCTGAGAGACCTGTCACTAATCTCACGGACAACAATCTTGCCGTCTCTGCTCGGCTGAGAACCTTCCCTGCAATACAGGCGGACATAATCTCTGGTGGAATCGGTCTCCCGGGCCGTACCTGACAAGGAAATGGGGGCACCTCGTCTTGACAATCCAGTCAAGAAGTACATGTCCTCTATGGTCAAGGGGATGGACTTTCCCCTAATCTGGAATACTTGGTTAACAGGATCCCAAGCATCAAGCATATACTGCAGCAAAGTAATCTGCGCTCTCATGCTAGAGATACGGAAAAACTTCAGCAGGCCACAGTTCCGCAGCGCGTTCACCGTGACTGGGTCATGGAGGGCAATCATGTCCTCCTCTTCATGTTCTCGTTCTCGCCATGTAAGGGACATTTTGTTCAAAGTTCCCTGCAAAGCAAACAAGAGAAGGAGTAAGTTCCTGATTTTGATGAAAAACTGGCAAAACCCCTAGGGCTCAGAAAGACTGAAAAACAGGCATGAAATTGGAAAAGAAAACCATGAAAGGAAAGAGCTAGGGTTTAGCTCCTACCTGGTCTAGACGGCGCCGAAAATCGTCCGCAGAATCTCCCGGAATCAGCTGGTGAAAATCAAGGGGGAAGAGGCACCTCCAGAGCTCCAACAAACCAAATGCAAATGAAATGGTAAATGAGAGGTAAAAACACCTTTTAATAGCTTTTTACGTAGTTCAAAGTGAAATATTAGGGTTATAATCTCATTTTCATGCAAATATTATTCATTTCTAACAAAGTTTGTTGCAGCAATTGAAAATGCAGTACTATACTTGAAAAGAGAAAAGCCAGTAATGGTAAAAAACCAAAATTTGACCATATAATCGAGCAGTTTTACTGCGGAATTTATGCTTGTTAAAAAATAGAAAAGCGAGATCCGAGCAGTTTTAGCACATAGTTCATGCTCGTTAAAAAATAAACATAAGATTGAGCATTCAAGCTCATTAAAAAATGAACATACCCCGGTAAATAACCATTGTGATCGTAAATTTATTAGCCATAAAAAGCCTTGGTCGTGTTTTGCAACTGCCACCTCCATTCCATTTGGCCGATCGTTCACCTCCATATGATTGTTTACCTATTTTGAGGAACAACTGCGAAGAGTGATTTCACCTGGCCATCCTTGTGACACTGCCGTGATTGGAAAATTCCAACCTGTACCTGGAATCTGTCGCTATCCCTGTTTATCACTCGTTTCCCAAAAGACGAGTCTTCTTTGAGCTCTTTTCATCTGACTCGTAAAATATGAAAAGTTTGCCAAGTTTTGGCCTTCCAGCTCGTTAAAAGGACCGGAAGAGCTATCCCTCGTCTAGATTTTAATCTTTTTGGACCTGAGGGATTATTGCACAAAAAGGTCGAGCGCTTGTTTTATTCGGCTCGTTAAAGTTATCGAAAATTCATCCCTTCTGTATTGTTTTATACTTTTTCGTACTTAAGGGATTAGATGACGAAAAAGGAATTTTGGAGTTAACTTTCTGTACCTTTTCAGACTCTCTAAAAATGAAAAGGACCGAGTTTTCCTTGTCGTTAGACTCGTTAAAATGATTAAATAGCGACAAACTTGTCTTTAGACGAGAACGAGTTTCCCTATCGCTAGGCTCGTTAAAACATAGCGATGGGCTTGCCCGAAGGGCAGGTTATAGAACAAGCATATGTTATCCTCCTAAAGCTTGACAAAAATAAAGAGGTACTGGTCAGAAATGACTGGGGAAAAATTGGGAGAACCTCAAAGCTTAATGGTAGCAAGTCGCTCTTGAACATGACACTTTTCCTCCGTATCACATCGGGTTGGGTTGTTTCATTCACCGGTCTCATCACCATGGTCTTCGCCAAACCATCCACATTTGGGGTAATGCTACCGATCCATCGTATCAGTGTCGTTATATGTTCAAGAGATGTTGTTCAGAAAGAGTCAACCGTGTCCCATCCACTGCCATACATTATCCTTCATCCATCCATGATCGCCACCCTGAATCATATTTCACAGATTGTTTTCACCTCCACTAAAATCATTAGCTCCGTTCCGTGTCACTAATGTGGGATTCATTAAGGCCCTCCTTTGACGGATCGCTTCTTGTCGACTTCAGCTCATTATCCAAGAAGTTGATCTAGGAACACCCCCCTCAGTACTTTGAAGCTTGCATGCCTCAATGGCAAGTTTCTGACTTCCGGCGACAGGTATACATCAATGACCTTCGACCAGAAGATTTTGCGTGGTGTTCGACACCAAGTCCTATATTCACACCACGTGAATTGTACTGCAGTACCTTGAGGGTCATTATCATTATCGGTGATTCCTCTCGCGCTTGTTAACGGTTTACATCATTGACCGGTAATCAAGCGATGTCTTTCCATGTTCGACTTCAGCGCAATTCTCACATGGATCGACTTGTACTTAGAGTGAAGATCGAACGAGTTTGAAGACCCCGGATCTAGTTTCATCCATCCGGGGTGCGATATATATTCAGGAAACATAAAGACATTTGACATGTACATCATTGCAGCAGATGATCATCCTACTCAGCCCGCCTCAGCTAGATCATGAAAGAAGAATGAAAAATAATGTATTGTATTGTATTTTATTACAGGTCACCTCTCAGTGATTGAATGAACTTCGAATCCTCCTGATAAAGCATTTCACCCGATAAACGACCTCATACTTTAGGGGGCAACTGTTATAGACATTTTTGTGCCTTACAACATGAAGCATGAAATGTCCATAATCTAAGGGATCCAAAGTCCCTAAACATGTTGTTCCTACCCCTAGAGGAACAAGGTCAACAAACCACAGCACTGAATATCAGTTCTCCACCTGAAAACACTCAAAAACAAGCTAATTCTGGATCATGTCAACTGCTCCACTGAGCATCTGCGCTGAATGTCAACTGCTCCACTGTGTACCTACGCTGAATGTCAACTGCAAAGAAGGCTACCTGCGCTGGGCTAGTTTGGCCAAGTGGCACAGTCATTCCTCAAGGTGTCAATACCCAGGAAGCTTCCAAAATGACACTTGGATCAGAGAATTCGACTGGTGATGAGTAAGAGGGTCTAGATCTCCAAGTGGAAGCAAGAACCTCCAAGTGGACTCAAGAACTGAAGAATAACTGAAGTGGGAGAGGACACTAGTCAGCTTCATGCCAGCCTCAAGCTGACTCATCCTTTCTCTAAAACTCCTATATATAGAGCTCTCTCATGAGGTCTGGGGAGGCTGGAATCTTGTGAATGTAAGGAAGTGTTGTTGGTTTGAGTATAGAACTATTGGGTGATTTTCTTTGAAGGAGGTGAAGAGGAGATTTCTTTCTGCCAGGAGGTGATGCTGGATTGGGCCTCTTATGGTTGTATCAGTTATTGAACTTTACTTCTTCTATTAATAAAGCATTTGGGGTTCTTCTATATGCATGTGTCTCAATGGTGTATTGTTATACTTGTGTATTTGATTTATTCTAATCCTTGAATCAATTATGAATGTATGCTTCTTGTAGTTTCCCTCTCTTGCCATTTTGCAGGATCTTGGTGTAGCTGGGCTAGTGAAAGAGCAAGGAGCTGGGAGCAAGCAGCAAGGAGAGAAGATTGGATCAACATTAGCGGAAGACGACGGTTAGTGGATCTCTTTCTCCCCTCTCTTACATCTCATAAAGAAGTAATCTCAAATAGCTTTTCTTTGATTGTTGTTGAGGTACTATCACCCTTAGAGTGGGATAGGGTCATTCCGTATTGGATACTTTTCCCAACAACAAATATGTGGTCCATTTTGGGCAAAGGATAGTGGTCTTTTAAGGAGACTTGGTTTAAGTTTATGAGATCTACACAAAGTCTGATTTCACCTGTCTTTTTTCTTGTGGGAACAATATTGGACACCCACTCTGAGAATCTGATAGGGGCTATTATGCCTGCTTCCCACATCCTTTTTACTTCTTTTTCAATCAGGGGAAGCAGCACGGGGTTAATTCTTCTCAATTTCTGTTTGAAGGGCTTCTGATTGGGCTTCAATGGGATTGTGTGTTGAATCACTGATGTATCATAAGACTTCAAATCCTCATAGCTCCAAGAAAATACGTCTTGAAATTCTTTGAATAAGTCAATGTACTTGGGCTTCTGATCGGGTGGCAAATTTTTGGACAGTTTGATCATTTTTGGATTTTCTGGTGTCCCAATGTTGTGTTCTTCAATTTCCGTGTTTATGGGTTGTAGTTTTGGTTTCCTGGGAACGTCATTAGAGTCAAACACGTCTTCTAGCGGAGTTAGTCCAGCAGGAAAAAAATTATCCTTTAGGTCAATGATTTCTACCTCAGTTCTGACTGCTTCTCCTGCCTGTGTTTGTTTCAGTTGTTCAACGTTTTCATTGTCAAAAATGGTTGGCTTCAGAATCAATTTGGCTGTTGCAGTATCTAGGGCTTGCTGACTTTCATTTATGTGTTGTTCAGAATATGTCATGGCATCTGTGTCAATGTGGATATTTGAAAATTCGTGCGCAAGGGTAAGGAAATTATTGATCTGGGCATCATTCTGGAATACTTGCCAATCTCTGACATTATTTGGGATGGTGGGCCTATGTTTTATTTCGGCTATGAAGTGATGATGTGGGTCAAAAGGGAGTTTACATGTACTTGCAAATGTAGCCAGGCTGTGAGTGTGAATGTTGTGATTTCTGGAAATCTTGTCAAGCTTGAATTCGGTGAATGACTGGAGTACATCAGTAGCAGCAGTCTTGTAGGATCTCATTCTATTATCGTTGGTAACAAAATTACCTTTCATCTGTTGTATAACTAGATCAGAGTCCCCTAAGATAGACACTTTTACAGCTCCTAGAGTTTTTAACAGTTTAAGGCCTAACAACAGAGCCTCATACTCCGCCATGTTATTTGTGCATTTGAAGTTGTAGGCATGTCCTTCTGCATGGTTATTGTGTGTGTTATGAATCCAGACACCTGCCCCTGATCCTAACTTGTTAACAGAACCATCAAAATCTAAGAACCATGTGATTTCCTGCTGGTGATCAATATCAAGAGATTGAGCTGTTTCAGGATTGGGCAGATCTAAAATTTCTGTTTGGGCAGGCTCTTGTAACATGCTGGCTGCGTTTGCTGTTGTGACATTTACGTCTGTGTGGACAACTGACTCTTCATTGATATGTGTGTCTGTTTCTAGAACCGGCGGTTTATCACCAGTGGGCAGATTTATTTCATCATTAAATAAAATGAAAGAATCCATATCGGAGTGAATTGAATAACCGGGAAAATTTTCAGGCTTGTTCTCACTGCTCACTACATATTTCATGAGCGTTTCTCTATACAGTCTCTTTGGTTGCCCAAAGACTGAAATGGTAGCATAGGAATGGTCTAGTTGAAGGGATCCTTGAAGCTTAGCTCCCCATGATCTTGACAGGATCATACTTTACTTGGGAGGAATGTCAGCGACTACTACATCCATGAGGATAGTTTTGTTCGGATATTGGACTAAGGAGACACACAGGTCTTTGATGAGGCCTAAACATTTCACTTGACTTGGGTCAAATGAGTACAGATCTTTGTATGGCCTTGTAACATCAAGGTTCAGTTTTTCCATTACTGCTTTGGGCATAAGATTGTGTGATGCCCCTGAGTCAAACATAGCGTTGTGTAAACCTTTGTCATGTATATGCAGGCTAACATAAAAGGGTGGGACAGGTCCATAGGTAGATTTTCCATTAACATCTGGGCCAAATAGCAGTTCAGGGGAATCATCCAAGACATTTACATCATCTTTGTTTTCTGGCATTTGCAATGATCTTTGAATTTGTTTCCTATACGCATCATGTTTAGCGAGTTCTAAGAGAGGGATAGCTATCTTGAGTTTTCCTATTCCTGTCTCCAAATTAAATGGCTTTTCCGGCAGAGTCTTGGTGTTGATAACAGCATTTTTTTCCTTTTCTCCTGAAATATTAGTGGCTTTTTCTTGTTTATCAATTCTATGGGAAGTATTCGCTTGTGGTTTTGCAACTTCAGGAGTATTTTTTGGGACGCTGTTTGAGTTTTGTTTTGAGAAAGGAGGTGGCAAAGGCTGCTCAACAGCTGGGTGCGTGTCTGTTATGTCCTCTACAGTCACTTGACTTGAGTTTGTGGCAGTCGTATCAGCTGGTTGGGTTATGACAACTGTGTTTTTAATCTTGTTGGGCTGTTTGGTTTCCTTCGTCTTGCTAGGCTCAGAGATGTCAATGGTCCTAGTTCTGAGCTTATACTGTTTGTGTACCTCATACACAGCAGTATCATAACCCTGTTTGAAATCGAAAGACTCGCCAGTTTTAGTCTAAAATGGACTACCATCATGTTCATTTTGGTCTTCTTGTGTCAGGAAAGTTTGATGCTCGCCCTTTAGGTCCATTAAATTCATGTGATTGTCTTCTATAGGCTGACTAGAAGTAGATCCTTCTACATAGTTATCTTGAAAAGGGGGTCTGATGTCTTGGTCTTGGTTAGACCTACCAGCATTTATGTTTTGTGTTTTCCAGAAATTTGGATTTCTTATGGTGTTGGGCTGCTGTCCTTCCCATGATGATTTTCTCTCAACATGTTCTACTCTTTCTCCTAGTCTTTGCAGGCCATTAATTATAGCATCAAGCTTCTAGTCAAAGGCTGAGGGATCTTCCTTACAGGTAGTTCTCTTTTCCATTCTCGCTCTGTTTCTCTTGGCAATTAAGTTAGCTTCTACGGTAACAGCAACCTTTTGGGCGTCTTCCAGGGTAGTAGGGGCTCTTTCCTTTAACTGGTATGCCATATCAGGGTCAAAACCATCGGGAAATTTGTACAAGGTCAGGTCAGGTGGAGGCCTTAAATTCTGTGGTATCGCATTATATACATTATTGAATCTTGCACAGTACTCCAAAACGGTCTCTTGAGGACCTCGTTTGATTGTATCATATTCAGCTAATATGTGCAAGGGATCTTTCTTTTTCTTCCATCTGTTGGTAAAGGACAGGTAAAGCTCATCAGGAGTGGTAATGGAAATTGTAGCAAGCGATCTAAACCAAGTTCTTACATCACCTGTCAGGCTCTAGACAAAAATTCTCATTCTCACGCTGTCATCATCTATTTCATAGTTTTCAAAATAGTCTTGCATCTTTTTGGCATGCTGAATGGCTGTGAAAGGGCACTGGAATCAAAATATGAAATTTTCAATTGGTAATCTTGGGGTAAAGCTACAGCGTTAGCAGGAAACTGCAGGGGTGCATATATGTTAGCTATATTGGTGGGGATAACAGGAACAATAGGGATTAGCGGGACAACAGGAACCACTGGTACAACGGGGGTGATAGGAATGGTAGAAACAATAGTATTGGTAATGGGAATATGTGCAGTCAATGAAGGTGTGAAGGGAGGACTTTGAGATGTAGATGATGAGCTAGGGGAAGCAGGGGTAGACCGGAATAAACCTTGACAGGAGTTGGAACAGAGCTAGGGTAAGTTGTTTCAGGACTCAAATCAGCAAAATTCTCCTGTCTTTGTTGCTTCCTAAGGATTTTAGGGATTATGCTAGGGTTTTCAAAAACAGCTGGAGGATCTGGGTCTGGGTTTGACCTTGTATATCGCGGATTTTTCTTGGGAGCCAGCTTCCAAACTTGTTTTTTTGGCTTTCTTTTTTGGAATATTTTTGTATTCACAAGGGCCAGATAAGATTTTGGAATGGCTGTGTATATCTTAAAACTAGCATGAAGATTGACTGAAGCAGATTTTATCTAAACCTGTTAATGTAAATCAAAAATAGTTTCAAAGGCTTCCTGGCTGACATTCAGGCTTCATATGTAGTTTTAGGAAATATACAACAATTAGAAAATCGATTTCTATAGGGGGTTTTTAACCTTCTTCGTGAAACTTTGTAAAATTAACTGAGGAAGGTCCCCAGTGGAGTCGCCATTATGTTATCACTCAGTTTTTCCCTGAAGGTTAAGAAAGGGATACGGCCGAGGTAACCACAAACCAACTTTGGATTGCAGGTTCTAGCCAACCTGTAATCAGAGAGGGCTCTCTCTTTTAGATTTAGCTTTGTTTGAAAGGATTTTAGGCTAGGTCTTGGGTTCAGGGGGTTCTTTGTTTTGTTTTGGTGGGAAAATTGATTTTCAGGTAGAGAGGTAATGCATAGTCTGAGGGTTTCGAACCATTGGGCGTGGAGTCGAGGAAAGAGCCGCTGTTAAGTATCCTTAATAACAGTGAGGGAAAATGGAGCAAGATAGCTGCATTTGAAACAATTTCTCAGGTTTAAGGGATGAAATGAATGCTAAAGAAAGAGAAGCAGTTAAGAATCTCTCCAACAGATTAGCAGAGAAAATAACAAGGCGCTACCTAGGAGCAGTTAAGAATCCCTAGATAATTGGCCAACACATGTGAATTGGGGTAAACATGAGCCAGAAGGAATTCAATGTTCATAACCAATTATTTTAGAGGAAAACATCAAGAAACAGCAGAAATTGAGCATAGAGAGTATTTGAACTAATTCTAGGCTATTCATTTTTTCTGCTATTTAGATAATGGCAAACACATAAACAGAGGTAAGAGGCACTTATTGCTTCAGGCGGTAGCGCAGGAATTCCATCTTCAACTCTTCAAAACATTCATCAATAACAGACAGTTCGCTCTCCAAGCTTTAAGCAATCTTTGATTATGAAAAACTCAGGTATACAATGTGAGTCTCTAATGAAATTCTCAATTGACCAACCCTTAAAACTATACAGAGGGTGGTATATATAGGGAAAAAACTTTCTATCTACTGCTTTTATTACATCTTGACCTAATCAGGTCATAAAACATAATTTATTGACCTAACGCTATCTGGAATTAAATGCAAAAATCTCTTGAGCGGCACTGAGGGTCGCCGTATCAGAAATAAGTGAATGATGTGGTTCTTGGTGGCTTGCTATAGTGTCTTCTGGAATAAATATGCATGGGTTCCTACTTCCTTGCTGTCCTAGTGCTTTGAATGCTTTAATGGTGATTTGAGGGCAAGGATGGGCCGTTGCTCTTTTGATTTGACTATCTGGGGGCTTCATAAATGAACAGGTGCTTCGAACCTCTAAACAGATCTTCGGCTGATACTCTTTGGCTGCTTTTTGTCCAGTGATATTCTTTGACAAAATCTGGACTGCGGATATGATGTACTGCGGGTCTAATCACTAGTAAATGGCCGTTGTTCGGCCTCTGTATCATCTGGAATTGCCTTCTGATCCTTTTGATATGCTCTATGAAGAAAACGGATCATTTTTGCGCCTTTTCGGGCTTCCTGGGGCTGCATGGTGAGAAGATTCCTTGAAGATTCCTTGAAGATTCTCCATTTCGGCCTAAAAAATCCTGCGATGGCGCAAATCGCTCATCAAAAACTACCTCAGCATTCGATTCTGGGGCTCCGAAGTGCGACTTTTGCGCCTCTGCGCCCAAAAAAGTGTTGATGACATCAGTATCACGTCAGCATTGTACGACGAGTGACGTCACCATGACGTCAGCAAGGTGACGTGGCGGGATGACTTCAGCATGACGTCATCATGTACGGATGATGATGTGGCAGGTACGGTGGTGGGGACATGTGGCAGTGACGTGGCAGGAGGCCACGCAGGCAGGTGACTTATTGGGTGACTGGGCAAGGGGTGACGTGGGTATGTGACGTCACTGGGCAGGGCAGTAAGCGATATGTGGCGCACCGCTTTTTGGGGATGGCAGTTTTGGAGGGAGGGGCTCCGCCACAGTGCAGCACCTGACACGTGGCGGGAGTATGGCGGTAATACTGCCCATCTCCCAGACGCTAAAGTTCTGGCGGTTCGGGGATGGGGCGGCCCGCCCACCGTCGATCTGCGGCGCTGTGGATCGGACGGCTGGCGGCGGACACGAAGGGACGGCGGGTTAGCGGGTGGCAATATTCGCAAGAATATTCCAAATCTAATATATCGCGGCGGTGGGTTTTAAACATTGGGAATGTGGGTTATGTGGGTTTTTACAGGCGCGAGCTTAACACTTATGCACAGAAACTTTGGGTCAGGGGTGGAATATGGGTTTTTTTTATTTTTTTAGGGGTTTTAGGGCTAAGGAAGAGGTTACTAGCTGACCATATGTCAAACTAGTTCCTTAATGACTCGGATGCGCTAAAAACAGTCTCGGACGGCCTGAGATTTCCCGGACTTATAGAGAGTATGGCTATATTGCCAGGGAGGGGTATTTACATAGGGGAGTTTATATACATGATTTTAATAGGGGAAGGGGACAAACTGATAGGGAGTTATATAATAAAGTTAAACGTTAATATGGAGATGAAAAGAGGGTGCTAAGGTGTGAGACCTTATGCCATTTTGGGGAAAAGAAGGCTCACAGATGATGAGTGAGCAGCCCTTGAGTGAAGGAGATCCTCACCAAGGCAAATGTCATGGAGATGATGAAACTGAGAGGCTCAAGCAGAACTTGACCTCTTGGGGGATGTTAGTAAGTGACTTGGGGGAAATGAGAAGAAGGGGATATTAATGAATCTCCAGCCTGAGTACCTTCATGAAACTGCAAAACTGCCTGATAACTGTGGTCCGAAAAATAAGATGTTGTGAGGTACAAAATTGATCACTAGTCATCACTTTGCCACCGAACAGCTACCTACCCAGCATACTGTCCTAACATTTTTTCTTCTTTTTGTTTTGGGTGCACTTAGACTTGCAGACCCAGATTCACAATTTTTCTTTTGCATTATCCTATCTAGGTCTACACTTATTTCTACCAGGGCCCAGATTAGACAGTTGGGTCCCTCTGATTCTCTACCTATCTACAAATCTTCCAAGATTAAGCTGTTTGGACAGATGTCATTCTCTATATCCTAAAACTGAAATTGAAACCTAGGGAGGCCACGATTAGACTGTCTGGTTCTCCCTTTAAGAAATTCTTCAAAACTGGAACAACTGATCAAAATTGGAAACAGCAGTGGCATTTGAATTGGCACACTTTATTACTTCTTCTTTGGAAATATGGAACCTTGCTGCAAGAAAGATGACATATTTGGCATGTAAAAATGTCAATCATGAAAAATGATACCCTGTCGCAACAGGAGGCTAACAATGTCTCCACTTGGGGATGGTTTTTCCCTGTGAAAAGTCAAGAACAGCAGGTCAGCCTGCCTTGATCCCTGTTGTCACCATAAACTGAAAAACCTCTTTGCTCTGGCCGTTAGAAATATGAAACTCTGTGACAAAACAACCTTCTTCACAAGTGAGTCTTTGTGAACTTCTCAGCAACGCCTGCTTTCTTCTACTTGCTGGATTATTATGTACAATGTTGTCTGAGAATATATCTTTGAAAACATGGACTGCAAATTGATGTACTTCCTTCAGCTTTGGTCTGAGACGATTTCCTGAAATTTTCCTCTTCTGTTAACCTTTTCTTGCCTAAGAATTATAAGCGCAAACAGCTTCTCTTTGACCCGAATTGCTGTTATGGCATTGTCACTCTTGCTGCTTTGCTCAGATTGATAGAGAGCTGGGTCTTTAAAAACTGGACAATTAGCACCCACTGTGCCTCCACGAATTTGCTGCTGTTCTTTCAATAATCGGCCTGCTTATCAAAGGAATTAGAAACAGTGCTCATATATACATAATATAACTGTACAAAGATATTTACAGAACTTTCATTGTTTCAACAAAAAGGATCGTGATAATGTTTCAACATCCTGCCATTCACAGGACCTTCTTCAACAGTGTTGTCCTCCATAGATTTTAGAAAATAGGTGTTGTTTCCTTGAACATCAGAAATAATAACTGGGCCTTTCCATAGGAAATCGAACTTTGCATGCTTGCCCTTGTCTTCTCTTCTTGAGTCCCACTTCAAAACTTTGTCATCACTACTGAAATTTTCAGCTTTATCCCTCTTGTCAAACATCTTTTTGAGCTTTTCTTGTAAGATTTGTGCTCTGTCGTAGACTTGTTCTCTGGTTTGCTGAAGATGAATTGTCTGATTAATTCTTCTTTGAATGTCATTTGGTTCAGCCTGAATCTCTTGTAACAGCTTGATGGTGGGAATGCCCAAGGATGAAGTAAATCTATCCTCCATGCCATATACCAGCTCATAAGGGCTCATTCCAATTGATGTTTTGCTTGAAAGTCTGTCTGCCCATAGGGCATTCACCAGCTTTTTGTGCCAGTTTTTCTTATTTTCTTCTAGCATTTTCTTTATAATGTTGATGAGGCTCTTGTTAGATGATTTCTCCAATCCATTACCTTGAGGGTAATATGCTGTGGAGTGGCCCAGGGTGATGTGAAACTTATGGCAGAAACTGATCATCTTCTTGGACTTGAAGGCAGCAGCGTTGTCAGTGATGATCTTCTAAGGGCAGCCAAATCTGGAAAGGATATTGCATTCAAGGAATTGGATAATGATGGTATCATTGGCTTGTCTACAGGGAATGGATTTAACCCATTTGGTGAAATAATCGGTGGTTGTTAGGATCCATTTGTGCTGGCCTGAGGAAGAGGGATGGATTTCTCCAATGAAGTCAAGACCCCATTGTTGAAAAGGTTTTTCGGTGGAGATGGGTTTAAGGGGCATGGGCAACAATTTTCTCTTGCCTTAAAAAATTTGGCATTTGTGACACGACATGGAAAACTTTTTAACATCTGCAAAAAGAGTGGGCCAGTAGAAACCAGCCCTCAAGATTTTGTCTGCTATGGACTTCCAGTAGAGATGTCCTCCACAATCACCTGCATGGAATTCTTTCATGACATTGTTAGTTTCATGCATGGTTAAACAATTTAACAATATAACTTCATGATTTCTCCAAAATAATGCACCATCAATAACACAAAATCTCAAAGCCTTCATTTTCAAAAATCTTTTCTTTGTCCTGGACAATCCTGGGGGAGCACACAGGTTTAACAATACATAGCAAATATCATTGTAGCAGGGGAATTGCAAAAATATTTTGACTGATCTGTGGAGTCGCCAGCTCCGATTCATTGTCCAGCTGGTTAATATCTAAGGCTTGAAAATTCGTTTCGGACATCAGTTTAGCTAAACCTTGTCCCTGTATCAGCTTGGTTGGTTTTATTTCAATGTCGTATTCAAGGATACTTGCGATCCACTTTCCTCTTTTGCCTTCTAATCCGTCTTGAGTCAGTATGTCTTTTACAGCGGTGTGTGGGACGTAGGCAATCACGTGCGAATACAGTATGTACACTCTAAAATCCTTAATGGCCTTGACAAGTGCGTAGGCCTGTTTTTCCATTATCGGGTACTTCAATGGGGCGTCTCTTAAGGCTCGGCTGAAAAAAAGCAATCGGTTTTTCAGCTCGCTGTTCATCCTTCTGCAGTAGGACAACAGCTATCATATGCTCGGATGCAAATGAAAATATGATGAAATCTTTATCGAACTGTGGACTAGTTAGGACAGGGGTTTGAGTTAAGGCAGATTTGATACTCTCAAATGCCTGCTTGGCTTCCAGGGACCATCTTACCTTGGCATCCTTCTTTAACATGTTGCTTAACAGTCTTATTAATTCAACCAGATTTGGAATCAATCTTCTCAAGAAGTTGATTTTCCCAAGGAATGCTTGTAGCTCTTTTATGTTTCTGGGGTATGGAATTTGGAGGATGGCCTGTATTCTCTCAGGGTCAATTCTGATCCCATCTTTTGATATAATGTGGCCAAGTAATTTTCCTTCTTCAAGGCCAAATAGGGACTTCTTAGGATTCAAGGAAATACCATATTTTCTGCATGTCACGAAAATTTGCCTGAGGTGCTTGAGATGTTCTTCATCAGATTTGGAAAATGGGGTTAGATCATCAAGGTACACAACCAGGAAGTCATGTATTTCTTTGGAGAAAGCAATATCCATTGCTCGTTGAAAAGTAGCACCAGCGTTTTTAAGTCTAAATGGCATCTTTACATACTTAAATATTCCCCAGGGTGTGGTAAAATCTGTTTTGTCTTGATCATCCGGGTGAACAATTATCTGGTTAAAACTCGAAAATCCATCTAGTAAAGAGATTCTAGATGATCCCACTACTCTCTGCAATATGTGGTCCATTTTGGGCAAAGGATAGTGGTCTTTTAAGGAGACTTGGTTTAAGTTTCTGAGATCTACACAACGTCTGATTTCACCTGTCTTTTTTCTTGTGGGAACAAGATTGGACACCCACTCTGAGAATCTGATAGGGGCTATGATGCCTACTTCCCACATCCTTTTTACTTCTTTTTCAATCGGGGAAGCAGCACGCGGTTAATTCTTCTCAATTTCTGTTTGAAAGGCTTCTGATTGGGCTTCAATGGGATTGTGTGTTGAATCACTGATATATCATAAGACTTCAAATCCTCATAGCTCCAAGCAAATACGTCTTGAAATTCTTTGAATAAGTCAATGTACTTGGGCTTCTGATCGGGTGGCAAATTTTTGGACAGTTTGATCATTTTTGGATTTTCTGGTGTCCCAATGTTGTGTTCTTCAATTTCTGTGTTTATGGGTTGCAGTTTTGGTTTTCTGGGAACGTCATTAGAGTCAAACATGTCTTCTAGCGGAGTTAGTCCAACAGGCAAAAAATTATCCTTTAGGTCAATGATTTCTACCTCAGTTCTGTCTGCTTCTCCTGCCTGTGTTTGTTTCAGTTGTTCAATGTTTTCATTATCAAAAACGGTTGGCTTCAGAATCAGTTTGGCTGTTTCAGTATCTAGGGCTTGCTGACTTTCATTTCTGTGTTGTTCAGAATCTGTCATGGCATCCGTGTCAATGTGGATATTTGAAAATTCTTGCGCAAGGGTAAGGAAATTATTGATCTGGGCATCATTCTGGAATACTTGCTAATCTCTGACATTATTTGGGATGGTGGGCCTATGTTTTATTTCGGCTGTGAAGTGATGATGTGGGTCAGAAGCGAGTTTACATGTACTTGCAAATGTAGCCAGGCTGTGAGTGTGAGTGTTGTGATTTCTGGAAATCTTGTCAAGCTTAAATTCGGTGAATGACTGGAGTACGTCAGTAGCAACAGTCTTGTAGGCTCTCATTCTATTATCGTTGGTAACAAAATTACCTTTCATCTGTTGTATAACTAGATCAGAGTCCCCTAAGATAGACACTTTTACAGCTCCTAGAGTTTTTAACAGTTTAAGGCCTAACAACGGATCCTCATACTCCGCCATGTTATTTGTGCATTTGAAGTTCAGTCTGTAGGCATGTCCTTCTGCATGGTTATTGTGTGTGTTATGAATCCAGACACCTGCCCCTACTCCTAACTTGTTAACAGAACCATCAAACTCTAAGAACCATGTGATTTCCTGCTGGTGATCAATATCAAGAGATTGAGCTATTTCAGGATTGGGCAGATCTAAAATTTCTGTTTGGGCAGGCTCTTGTAACATGGTGGCTGCGTTTGCTGTTGTGACATTTACGTCTGTGTGGAAAACTGACAATTCATTGATATGTGTGTCTGTTTCTAGAACCAGTGGTTTATCACCAGTGGGCAGATTTATTTCATCATTAAATAAAATGAAAGAATCCATATCGGAGTGAATTGAATAAATGGGAAAATTTTCAGGCTTGTTCTCACTGCTCACTACATATTTCATGAGCGTTTCTCTGTACAGTCTCTTTTGTTGCTCAAAGACTGAAATGGTAGCATAGGAAAGGTCTAGTTGAAGGGATCCTTGAAGCTTAGCTCCCCATGATCTTGACAGGAGCATACCGTACTTGGGAGGAATGTCAGCGACTACTACACCCATGAGGATAGTTTTGTTCGGATATTGGACTAAGGAGACACAGAGGTCTTTGATGAGGCCTAAACATTTCACTTGACTTGAGTCAAATGAGTACAGATCTTTGTATGGCCTTGTAAAATCAAGGTTCAGTTTTTCCATTACTGCTTTGGGCATAAGATTGTGTGATGCCCCTGAGTCAAACATAGCGTTGTGTAAAACTTTGTCATGTATATGCAGGCTGACATAAAAGGGTGGGACAGGTCCATAGGTAGATTTTCCATTAACTTTTGGGCCAAATAGTAGTTCAGGGGAATCATCCAAGACATTTACATCATCTTTGCTTTCTGGAACTTGCAATGATCTTTGAATTTGTTGCCTATATACATCATGTTTAGCAAGTTCTGAGAGAGAGATAGCTATCTTGAGTTTTCCTATTTCTGTCTCCAAATTAAATGGCTTTTCCGGCGGAGTCTTGGTGTTGATAAAAACAGTTTTTTCCTTTTCTCCTGAAATATTAGTGGCTTTTTCTTGTTTATCAATGCTATGTGAAGTATTCGCTTGTGGTTTTGCAACTTCAGGAGTATTTTTTGGGACGCTGTTTGAGTTTTGTTTTGAGAAAGGAGGTGGCAAAGGCTGCTCAACAGCAGGGTGCGTGTCTGTTATGTCCTCTACAGTCACTTGACTTGAGTTTGTGGCAGTCGTATCAGCTGGTTGGGTTATGACAGCTGTGTTTTTAATCTTATTGCGCTGTTTGGTTTCCTTCGTCTTGCTAGGCTCAGAGATGTCAACGGTCCTAGTTCTGAGCTTATACTGTTTGTGTACCTCATACACAGCAGTATCATAACCCTGTTTGAAATCGAAAGACTCGCCAGTTTTAGTCTGAAATTGACTACCATCATGTTCATTTTGGTCTTCTTGTGTCAGGAAAGTTTGATGCTCACCCTTTAGGTCCATTAAATTCATGTGATTGTCTTCTATAGGCTGACTAGAAGTAGATGCTTCTACATAGTTATATTGAAAAGGGGGTCTGATGTCTTGGTCTTGGTTAGACCTACCATCATTTATGTTCTGTGTTTTCCTAAAATTTGGATTTCTTATGGTGTTGGGCTACTGTCCTTCCCATGATGCTTTTCTCTCAACATGTTCTACTCTTTCTCCTAGTCTTTGCAGGCCATTAATGATAGCATCAAGCTTCTGGTCAAAGGCTGAGGGCTCTTCCTTACAGGTAGTTCTCTTTTCCATTCTCGCTCTATTTCTCTTGGCAATTAAGTTAGCTTCTACGGTAACAGCAACCTTTTGGGAGTCTTCCAGGGTAGTAGGGGCTCTTTCCTTTAACTGGTATGCCATATCAGGGTAGAAACCATCGGGAAATTTGTACAAGGTCAGGTCGGGTGGAGGCCTTAAATTCTATGGTATCGCATTATATACATTATTGAATCTTGCACAGTACTCCAAAACGGTCTCTTGAGGACCTCGTTTGATTGTATCATATTCAGCTAATATGTGCAAGGGATCTTTCTTTTTCTCCCATCTGTTGGTAAAGGACAGGTAAAGCTCATCAGGAGTGGTAATGGAATTTGCAACAAGCGATCTGAACCAAGTTCTTACATCACCTATTAGGCTCTGGACAAAAATTCTCATTCTCACGCTGTCATCATCTATTTCATAGTTTTCAAAATAGTCTTGCATCTTTTTGGCATGCTGAATGGCTATGAAAGGGCTAGTGGAATCAAAATATGAAACTTTCGATTGGTAATCTTGGGGTAAAGCTGCAGCGTTAGCAGGCAACTGCAGGGGTGCATATATGTTAGCCATATTGGTGGGGATAACTGGAACAACAGGGATTACCGGGACAACAGGAACGACTGGTACAACGGGGGTGATAGGAACGGTAGAAACAACAGTAGTGGTAATGGGAATATTTGCAGTGAATGAAGGTGTGAAGGGAGGGCTTTGAGATGTAGATGATGAGCTAGGGGAAGCAGGGGTAGACCGGTCTAAACCTTGACAGGAGTTGGAACAGTGCTAGGGTAAGTTGTTTCAAGACTCAAATCAACAAAATTCTCCTGTCTTTGTTGCTTCCTAAGGATTTTAGGGATTATGTTAGGGTTTTCAAAAACAGCTGGAGGACCTGGGTCTGGGTTTGACCTTGTATATCGCGGATTTTTCTTGGGAGCCAACTTCCAAACTTGTTTTTTTGGGTATCTTTTTTGGAATATTTTTGTATTCACAAGGGCCAGATAAGATTTTGGAATGGCTGTGTATATCTTAAAACTGGCATGAAGATTGACTGAAGCAGCTTTTATCTAAACCTGTTAATGTAAAACAACAACAGTTTCAAAGGCATCCTGGCTGACATTCAGGCTTCATCTGTAGTTTTAGGAAATATACAGCAATTAGAAAATCGATTTCTACAGGGGGTTTTTAACCTTCTTCGTGAAACTTTGTAAAATTAACTGAGGAAGGTCCCCAGTGGAGTCGCCATTATGTTATCACTCAGGTTGTCCCTGAAGGTTAAGAAAGGGATACGGCCGAGGTAACCACAAACTAACTTTGGATTGCAGGTTCTAGCCAACCTGCAATCAGAGGGGGCTCTCTCTTTTAGATTTAGCTTTGTTTGAAAGGATTTTAGGCTAGGTCTTGGGTTCAGGGGGTTCTTTGTTTTGTTTTGGTGGGAAAATTGATTTTCAGGTAGAGAGGTAATGCATAGTCTGAGGGTTTCGAACCATTGGGCGCGGAGTCGAGGAAAGAGCCGCTGTTAAGTTTCCTTCATAACAGTGAGGGAAAATGGAGCAAGATATCTGCATTTGAAACAATTTCTCAGGTTTAAGGGATGAAATGAATGCTAAATAAAGAGAGGTAGTTAAAAATCTCTCCAACAGATTAGCAGAGAAAATAACAAGGCGCTACCTAGGAGCAGTTAAAAATCCCTAGATAATTGGCCAACACAGGTGAATTGGGGTAAACATGAGCCGCAAGGAATTCAATGTTCATAACCAATTATTTTAGAGGAAAACATCAAGAAACAATAGAAATTGAGCATAGAGAGTATTTGAACTAATTCTAGGCTATTCATTTTTTCTGCTATTTAGATAATGGCAAACACATAAATAGAGGTAAGAGGCACTTATTGCTTTAGGCCACAACGCAGGAATTCCATCTTCAACTCTTCAAAACATTCATCCATAATAGACAGCTCGCTCTCCAAGCTTTAAGCAATCTTTGATTATGAAAAACTCAGGTATACAATGCGAGTCTCTAATGAAATTCTCAATTGACCAACCCTTAAAACTATACAGAAGGTGGTATATATAGGGCAAAAACTTTCTATCTACTGCTTTTATTACATCTTGACCTAATCAGGTCATAAAACATAATTTATTGACCTAACTCTATCTGGAATTAAATGCAAAAATCTCTTGAGCGGTGCTGAGGGTCGCCGTATCAGAAATAAGTGAATGATGTGGTCCTTGGTGGCTTGCTGTAGTGTCTTCTGGAATAAATATGCATGGGTTCCTACTTCCTCGCTGTCCTGGTGCTTTGAATGTTTTAATGGTGATTTGAGGGCAAGGATGGGCCACTGCTCTTTCGATTTGACTTTCTAGGGGCTTCATTAATGAACAGGTGCTTCGAACCTCTAAATAGATCTTCGACTGATACTCTTTGGCTGCTTTTTGTCCACTGATACTCTTTGACAAAATCTGGGCTACGGATCTGATGTACTGCGGGTCTAATCACCAGTAAATGGCTGCTGTTCGGCCTCTGTATCATCTGGAATTGCCTTCTGATCCTTTTGATATGCTCTGTGAAGAAAACGGATCATTTTTGCGCCTTTTCGGGCTTCCTGGGGCTGCATGGTGAGAAGATTCCTTGAAGATTCCCTGAAGATTCTTCATTTCGGCCTAAAAAATCCTACGATGGCGCAAATCGCTCATCAAAAACTGCCTCAGAATTCGATTCCGGGGCTCCAAAGTGCGACTTTTACGCCTCTGCGTCCAAAAAAGTGCTGATGACATCAGTATGATGTCAGCATTGTACGGCGGGTGACGTCAGCATGACATCAGCAGCGCGACGTGGCGAGATGATGTCAGCATGATGTCATCATGTACGGATGATGACGTGGCAAGTACGGTGGCGGGGCACGTGGCAGTGATATGGCAGGAGGCCACGCAGGCATGTGACTGGGCAAAGGGTGACGTGGGTATGTGACGTCACTGGGCAGGGCAGTAAGCGGTATGTGGCGCACCGCTTTTCGGGGATGGCGGTTTTGAAGGGAGGGGCTCTGCCACAGTCTAGCACCTGACGCGTGGCGGGAGTATGGCGGTAATACTGCCCATCTCCCAGACGCTAAAGTTCGGGCGGTTCGGGGATGGGGCGGCCCGCCCACCGTCGATCTGCGGGGCTGTGGATCGGACGGCTGGCAGCGGACGCCAAGGGACGGCGGGTTATCGGGTGGGAATATTCGCAGGAGTATTCCAAATCTAATATATCGTGGCGGTGGGTTTTAAACATAGGGAATGTGGGTTATGTGGGTTTTTACAGGCGCGGGCTTAACACTTATGCATAGAAACTTTGGGTCAGGGGCGGAATATGGGTTTTTTTTTTATTTTTTTAGGGGTTTTAGGGCTAAGGAAGACGTTACTAGCTGACCAGATGTCAAACTAGCTCCTTAATGACTCGGATGGGCTAAAAACAGTCCCGGATGGCCTGACATTTCCCGGACTTATAGAGAGTATGGCTATATTGCCAGGGAGGGGTATTTACATAGGGGAGTTTATATACATGATTTTAATAGGGGAAGGGGACAAACTGATAGGGAGTTATATAATAAAGTTAAACGTTAATATGGAGATGAAAAGAGGGCACTAAGGTGTGAGACCTTATGCCATTTTGGGGAAAAGAAGGCTCACAGATGATGAGTGAGCAGCCCTTGAGTGAAGGAGATCCTCACCAAGGCAAATGGCATGGAGATGATGAAACTGAGAGGCTCAAGCATAACTTGACCTCTTGGGGGATGTTAGTAAGTGACTTGGGGGAAATGAGAAGAAGGGGATGTTAATGAATCTCCAGCCTGAGTACCTTCATGAAACTACAAAACTGCCTGATAAATGTGGTCTGAAAAATAAGATGTTGTGAGGTACAAAATTGATCACTAGTCATCACTCTGCCACTGAACAGCTACCTACCCAGCATACTGTCCTAACATTTTTTCTTCTTTTTGTTTTGGGTGCACTTAGACTTGCAGACCCAGATTCACAATTTTTCCTTTGCATTATCCTATCTAGGTCTACACTTATTTCTACCAGGGCCCAGATTAGACAGTTGGGTCCCTCTGATTCTCTACCTATCTACAAATCTGCCAAGATTAAGCTGTTTGGACAGATGTCATTCTCTATATCCTAAAACAACAATTGAAACCTAGGGAGGCCAGGATTAGACTGTCTGGTTCTCCCTTTAAGAAATTCTTCAAAACTGGAACAACTCATCAAAATTGGAAACAACAGTGGCATTTGAATTGGCACACTTTATTACTTCTTCTCTGGAAATATGGAACCTTGCTGCAAGAAAGATGACATATTTGGCATGTAAAAATGTCAATCATGAAAAACGATACCCTGTCGCAACAGGAGGCTAACAGTGTCTCCACTTGGGGATGGTTTTTCCCTGTGAAAAGTCAAGAACAGCAGGTCAGACTGCCTTGATCCCTGTTGTCACCATAAACTGAAAAACCTCTTTGCTCTGGCCGTTAGAAATATGAAACTCTGTGACAAAACAACCTTCTTCACAAGTGAGTCTTTGTGAACTGCTCAGCAACGCCTGCTTTCTTCTGCTTGCTGGATTATTATGTACAATGCTGTCTGGGAATATATCTTTGAAAACATGGACTGCAAATTGATGTACTTCCTTCAGCTTTGGTCTGAGACGATTTCCTGAAATTTTCCTCTTCTGTTAACCTTTTCTTGCGTGAGAATTATAAGCGCAAACAGCTTCTTTTTGACCCGAATTTCTGTTATGGCATTGTCACTCTTGTTTCTTTGCTGAGATTGATATAGAGATGGGTCTTTAAAAACTGGACAATTAGCACCCGCTGTGCCTCCACGAATTTGTTGTTGTTCTTTCAATAATCGGCCTGCTTATCAAAGGAATTAGAAACACTGCTCATATATACATAATGTAACTGTACAAAGATATTTACAGAACTTGCATTGTTTCAAAAACAAGGATCGTGATAATGTTTCAACATCCTAACATTCACAGGACCTTCTTCAACAATGTTGTCCTCCATAGATCTGAGAAAATAGGTGTTGTTTCCTTGAACAACAGAAATAATAAATGGACCTTTCCATAGGTAATCAAAGTTTGCATGCTTGCCCTTGTCTTCTCTTCTTGAGTCCCACTTCAAAACTTTGTCATCACTACTGAATTTTTCAGCTTTAGCCCTCTTGTCAAACATCTTTTTGAGCTTTTCTTGTAAGGTTTGTGCTCTATTGTAGACTTGTTCTCTGGTTTGCTGAAGATGAATTGTCTGATTAATTCTTCTTTGAATGTCATTTGGTTTAGCCTGAATCTCTTGTAACAACTTGATGGTGGGAATGCCCAAGGATGAAGGAAATCTAGCCTCCATGCCATATACCAGCTCATAAGGGCTCATTCCAATTGATCTTTTGCTTGAAAGTCTGTCTGCCCATAGGGCATTCACCAGCTTTTTGTGCCAGTTTTTCTTGTTTTCTTCTAGCATTTTCTTTATAATGTTGATGAGGCTCTTGTTAGATGATTCGGCCAATCCATTACCTTGAGGGTAATATGCTGTGGAGTGGCCCAGGGTGATGTGAAACTTATGGCAGAAATTGATCATCTTCTTGGACTTGAAGGCAGCGGCGTTGTCAGTGATGATCTTCTCAAGGCAGCCAAATCTGGAAAGGATGTTGCATTCAAGGAATTGGATAATGATGGTATCATTGGCTTGTCTACAGGGAATGGCTTTAACCCATTTGGTGAAATAATCGGTGGCTGTTAGGATCCATTTGTGTTGGCCTGAGGAAGAGGGATGGATTTCTCCAATGAAGTCAAGACCCCATTGTTGAAAAGGTTTTTCAGTGGAGATGGGTTTAAGGGGCATGGGCAACAATTTTCTCTTGCCTTAAAAAATTTGGCATTTGTGACACGACATGGAAAACTTTTTAACATCTGCAAAAAGAGTGGGCCAGTAGAAACCAACCCTCAAGATTTTGTCTGTTGTGGACTTCCAGTAGAGATGTCCTCCACAATCACCTGCATGGAATTCTTTCATGACATTGTTAGTTTCATGCATGGTTAAACAATTTAACAATATACCTTCATGATTTCTCCAAAATAATGCACCATCAATAACACAAAATCTCAAAGCCTTCATTTTCAAAAATCTTTTCTTTGTCCTGGAAAATCCTGGGGGAGCACCCAGGTTTAACAATACATAGCAAATATCAGTGTACCAGGGGCATTGCAAAAATATTTCACTGATCTATGGAGTCGCCAGCTCTGGTTCATTGTCTAGTTGGTTAATATCTAAGGCTTAAAAATTCGTTTCGGACATCAGTTTAGCTAAACCTTGTCCCTTTATCAGCTTGGTTGGTTTTATTTCAATGTCGTATTCAAGGATACTTGCGATCCACTTTCCTCTTTTTCCTTCTAATCCGTCTTGAGTGAGTATGTCTTTTACAGCGGTGTGTGGGACGTAGGCAATCACGTGCGAATACAGTATGTACACTCTAAAATCCTTAATGGCCTTGACAAGTGCGTAGGCCTGTTTTTCCATTATCGGGTACTTCAATGGGGCGTCTCTTAAGGCTCGGCTGAAAAAAACAATCGGTTTTTCAGCTCCCTGTTCATCCTTCTGCAGCAGGACAGCAGCTATCGTATGCTCAGATGCAAATGAAAATATGATGAAATCTTTATCGAACTGTGGACTAGTTAGGACAGGGGTTTGAGTTAAGGCAGATTTGATACTCTCAAATGCCTGCTTGGCTTCCAAGGACCATCTTACCTTGGCATCCTTCTTTAACATGTTGCTTAACAGTCTTATTAATTCAGCCAGATTTGGAATGAATCTTCTCAAGAAGTTGATTTTCCCAAGGAATTCTTGTATCTCTTTTATGTTTCTGGGGTATGGAATTTGGAGGATGGCCTGTATTCTCTCCGGGTCAATTCTGATCCCATATTTTGATATAATGTGGCCAAGTAATTTTCCTTCTTCAAGGCCAAATAGGGACTTCTTAGGATTCAAGGAAATACCATATTTTCTGCATGTCATGAAAATTTGCCTGAGGTGCTTGAGATGTTCTTCATCAGATTTGGAAAATGGGGTTAGATCATTAAGGTACACAACCAGGAAGTCATATATTTCTTTGGCGAAAGCAATATCCATTGCTCGTTGAAAAGTAGCACCAGCGTTTTTAAGTCCAAATGGCATCTTTACATACTTAAATGTTCCCCAGGGTGTGGTAAAAGTTGTTTTGTCTTGATCATCCTGGTGAACAAGTATCTTGTTAAAACCCAAAAATCCATCTAGTAAAGAGATTCTAGATGATCTCACTACTCTCTGCAATATGTGGTCCATTTTGGGCAAAGGATAGTGGTCTTTTAAGGAGACTTGGTTTAAGTTTCTGAGATCTACACAAAGTCTGATTTCTCCTGTCTTTTTTCTTGTGGGAACAAGATTGGACACCCACTCTGAGAATCTGATAGGGGCTATTATGCCTGCTTCCCACATCCTTTTTACTTCTTTTTCAATCGGGGGAAGCAGCACGGGGTTAATTCTTCTCAATGTCTGTTTGAAGGGCTTCTGATTGGGCTTCAATGGGATTGTGTGTTGAATCGCTAATGTATCATAAAACTTCAAATCCTCATAGCTCCAAGCAAATACGTCTTGAAATTCTTTGAATAAGTCAATGTACTTGGGCTTCTGATCGGGTGGCAAATTTTTGGGCAGTTTGATCATTTTTGGATTTTCTGGTGTCCCAATGTTGTGTTCTTCAATTTCCGTGTTTATGGGTTGCAGTTTTGGTTTTCTGGGAATGTCATTAGAGTCAAACATGTCTTCTAGCGGAGTTAGTCCAGCAGGCAAAAAATTATCCTTTAGGTCAATGATTTCTACCTCAGTTCTGTCTGCTTCTCCTGCCTGTGTTTGTTTCAGCTGTTCAATGTTTTCATTGTCAAAAACGGTTGGCTTCAGAATCAGTTTGGCTGTTGCAGTATCTAGGGCTTGCTGACTTTCATTTATGTGTTGTTCAGAATCTGTCATGGCATCCGTGTCAATGTGGATATTTGAAAATTCGTGCGCAAGGGTAAGGAAATTATTGATCTGGGCATCATTCTCGAATACTTGCCAATCTCTGACATTATTTGGGATGGTGGGCCTATGTTTTATTTCGGCTGTGAAGTGATGATGTGGGTCAAAAGGGAGTTTACATGTACTTGCAAATGTAGCCAAGCTGTGAGCGTGAATGTTGTGATTTTTGGAAATCTTGTCAAGCTTAAATTCGGCGAATGACTGGAGTACGTCAGTAGCAGCAGTCTTGTAGGTTCTCATTCTATTATCGTTGGTAAAAAAATTACCTTTTATCTGTTGTATAACTAGATCAGAGTCCCCTAAGATAGACACTTTTACAGCTCCTAAAGTTTTTAACAGTTTAAGGCCTAAAAACAGAGCTTCATACTTCGCCATGTTATTTGTGCATTTGAAGTTCAGTCTGTAGGCATGTCCTTCTGCATGGTTATTGTGTGTTTTATGAATCCAGACACCTGCCCCTGCTCCTAACTTGTTAACAGAACCATGAATCTCTAAGAACCATGTGATTTCCTGCTGGTGATCAATATCAAGAGATTGAGCTGTTTCAGGATTGGGCAGATCTAAAATTTATGTTTGGGTAGGCTCTTGTAACATGGTGGCTGCGTTTGCTGTTGTGACATTTACGTCTGTGTGGACAACTGACTCTTCATTGATATGTGTGTCTGTTTCTAGAACCAGCGGTTTATCACCAGTGGGCAGATTTATTTCATCATTAAATAAAATGAAAGAATCCATATCGGAGTGAATTGAATAAATGGGAAAATTTTCAGGCTTGTTCTCACTGCTCACTACATATTTCATGAGCGTTTCTCTGTATAGTCTCTTTGGTTTCCCAAAGACTGAAATGGTAGCATAGGAAAGGTCTAGTTGAAGGGATCCTTGAAGCTTAGCTCCCCATGATCTTGACAGGAGCATACCGTACTTGGGAGGAATGTCAGCGACTACTACATCCATGAGGATAGTTTTGTTTGGATATTGGACTAAGGAGATGTTATAGCTCCAAATCTCACTCTTATGGTTTGTGATGCTGCACTCATGGCCTAGGGAAACCCCTCCTTCCAGACCTGGTCCTAAAATTTAAAAAATAGTGTTTTATCCCTTATACACGACATTGCCCTGAGTTAAATGCGTGTACACGTGGGTATGTGTATACCCAACCCTCGTGTATGTATTAAAACACTTAAAAAAATAAATAATTCCTTATTTTCGGGCGGAGATCGTGGGTTTTACCTGCTGATCACCTGTTAGTGCCCGTGGCCCAACTATTCCCAACCAACTCCTAACTAAAAAACTACTTTGGAGATGGTATAAAAATACATCAAAGGGAAGGCCTAAGGGGGAGAGAAAAGAGAGAAAGATTATTATGCTGAGATTTTCCCCTTAGACCAGGTTTGAAGTCCCTGGTGCCTTCTGCACTTCCCCCATTTTGCATAGGAAACCCTTGTTTCCATGTGTATTGGTGATCATTCATCCTTTATATCACCATTGAGTAAGACTTGGAAGGAGCTCTTGTTGGAGGCTTGAGGCTGGAACGAATCAGGGAGGAAGCTTTGCTTGGAGCCTGCTGAAGGTGTTTCAGGTGAAATCTTTCCGTTATATGTACTTTACTTGCCTTTATATAAAGAAACACGTCTTGGTTCCTAAAACAATTTTTCTTTGTGCTTATGAGATTCTTGTTTTGAATTCTTATGCAAGTAGTTACTTAAAGATTTTTATAACTAACTTTATAGCATGAAGATGGTTTATGTATAAGTATTTGTCCATATACTGCTGTGTTCTTTGATTTGTTTGTTTTACAGGTCAAAGGAGAAGAAGGGAACTCCAAGAAGGGTTTGGACCCTAAAGGCCTTCTCGAACGTAGGACCTTAGGTACATACCCTCAACATTAGAATTTGCTTACAATAAAGATAATGGCTGTGTGTGTGTTTCTTTGAATAAGCAATTTTCAGTCTGGTAGAGTCTTAACCCAAAGGACCCTAGGGGTACTTTCCCCTCAACCAAAATTGGCGACTTCGCTGGGGAACAACACTCTTGTTGTTCCTAGTTTGGGTAGTCTTCAAGCCAATCAAGGCTCAGCCCCTCCGTTTGCTGGCTCTGACTGTCTGATCTGTTCTTGAACTCTAAGCTTTTCCAGTTTTTTCAGTCTGTATTTTTTATTTTTCTTGAAAATCTTCAGATACGCTGTTTTTCTGGATTACAGAAGCGTATATACGCAAATTTAACTAAGTGAACCCGCGTATACGCAGGTTTCCTCAGTTACAGTCGCGTGTACACGCACTCTTCACATCACTGCAGGCGCGTATATTATATAATTTTCAAGATTTATAAATTTTCTTTTTGCTGAATGTTCGTCTGGTGGTTTGGGTCAGTTTGAAGCAGTGATTTTCCAGTAACAGTCCTCTGTTTAACAGGGGGCATCTTGTTCTGAACTCTCTCTAGTTATAAGGAGTATTAGTCTTGTTTTCGTTGATTGCAAGCGTCATTGTTTTTTGACACACAAGATTTTTGGTTAAGAATCTTGACTGCTCTGTTTTGGCAGAGTAGGAAGATTGGATTCAATCTTTGTTTTCATTTTGTTTTGGTGACCCTTTTGTTTGCTTAACGAAACCACTTTTGTGACCATTTTCTCCTTCGTTTCGGGAAAGTTGTTTGTTACCATTTTCTTGAAACTTGTCTTTTGATCTTTTGGACTTTCATTGCTGCTTTTGATTGTCAAGAGGGATTTCAAACACATTTATTTTTGTTGGGTTTTCATCATTTGAAAGGTGTCAATTCGCAAAAGTGTTTGGTTGCCTATTATTCAATCATTAGTGTCAGTATTTCTGAGAGCATTCCTTGAAAAATAGTTCTTTGTTGTTTGAAATAAAATCTTTTGAAAGTTTTAAGTTTTGCTTTCTTAAACTTGCTTTTCATTTGATTTCGTTTTTTGCGAAGTGAAAGTGCTTTATATTTATCTTACAACGTGTTTTTATTGTTTGGACGAAATGATTGGTAGCACATCATCTTCTATCTAAGCATTTTAGTGGCAAGACAAATTTGATAAGTGAGCAACTTTCCTTCTTTGTTTGCAGAGTAGTCTTAAAATCTTGCATTCACATATAGTTGTTGCATTAGGATAGATTTGCATCCCTTTTTAGGCATGCATAGTTTTGTTAGCTTTTGTGAGTGTGGAGTCTGAAAAGAAAGAAAAAAACTTTGTTTAATTTGAAGTACCTCTGAACCCAATAGAAATTACTCTTCATCGAAAAACGAAAAAGTGCATGTGCATGTAGTTAGGATAATTTCTTTTTGCATCCAATAAACACCACAAGTTTCATCTCCATTACCTTGTGACTTAAAGAACAGCCTAATAAAATCAAGCGCTAACTAAAATTCACTAGAACTTTTTGTTTTAGTCAGTCGCACCAACAAGATTAGGATTTTAGGGCCTTGGATTAGGCGAGTGGAGAGTTAACTCTCCAAGGCCACATAAAACGTCAAACAGAAGAGTCTGAATAACGAGAGAAAATAAAATAGCGTTAGGAAGACCAGGAAAGCTCCAGATCTGGGAGTTAAGCACGAGGGTCTGTGAAGACAGGGAAGAGAGATACCCCCTCTCCTACTTGTCCGAACTTACCTCATGACTGTTCCGCCTGGCTTCTGTGACGAGTTGGTATCCATAGTTGCCTCTCCTAGGGATCTACACAGGTGGCTGCGGAGGGGAATCCCGTGGCACCTGAGGTTGACGTTGCATCACTCTGGACAGTACTACTGGAGGTCACCCTTGCGAAGCTTGGGGGCTTGTACCGGCGCAGGCTATTGTTAGGAGGTCAGCGTAACTTCCTCTGTTACCTTCGCTGATAGGACTGGGCCGTCATTATCACAGACTATCTTCAGAAGGCCCCTGACTCCACTTTCTTGTATTTTGGTGTCCGGTCCTCATCACCCAGAGTGGAAATACTTGGAAGTTGTTTGACTGGCTGTATCTTTAGGGACTTTATAGTGTGTTCTCTTTGTTCCTTGTATATAGTTGGCTTTAGGTATTTTTGTCTAGTCACATTTGGACTTTGTGGTCTGAGTGACTGGCTTACCACTCTACCAATCTTGAAAGGCTTTTGGTCGTTCTTTCAGAAGTTGTGGAGTTGCCTCCTCAAGGGCAAAGGTTTTGATTGCTTATCCATATTCCTTGAAGAGTTATTTCTATATTCCTGTAGGGGAAGGGTCTTTGGATCAGTTTAATATGGCTAATGTTCTTGTGGAAACCAACCAAGGTACCCTTCCAAAAGGGGATCCTTGTGCTTTTCCTTTCTTTGGAACCGTTGGTACTCCCTTGATGGCCACTTTGAATATTCCTGGGTTGAATGTTGGACTACCTGTTTGGCTGTGGTCCACTCCGAATATTCCGACTGCTCTTGAAGCTTCTCAGATGAATGCTTTATTTCAAGGGCATCACATGGGTGCTAATTGTTCATCTTCTTTCAAAGAGAAATCTGGGATTCCTTCTTCTCCTCCTTCTTGTAACAAGAAATCTAAAAAAAGGAGAAAAAGGAAGTCAAAGAAGAAGAATAAGTCTATCCTTTCGTCTTCAACCTCTGCGAGTCAGGTTGGAGATGAGTCTTCAGCCACTGCAAGTCATGCTGGGGGCACAAGTCTAGTCACTGCAAGTCACACTAGCACTTCATCTTCAACCTCTGCGAGTCATGTTGGAGATGAGCCTTCAGCCACTGCTAGTCATGCTGGGGGCACAAGTCTAGTCACTGCAAGTCATACTAGCACTTCATCTTCAACCTCTGCGAGTCATGTTGGAGATGAGTCTTCAGCCGCTGCAAGTCATGCTGGGGGCATGAGTCTAGTCAATGCGATTCATACTAGCAAAGAGTCACCGACCTCTGCAAGTCATGTTCAGGACTCTCCGCAAACCACTGCTAGTCATGTTGGCGGAATGGAGGTTGATAAGAAACCTGGACGTAGAAGTTTAAACCTAAGTTCCCTTGTAAGATATGCAAGGGAGACCATCTTACTCATTTATGCCCTGGTATTCCAGATGTTCAAAGGATATGGTCCGAGTCTGAATGTACTTCTACTCCTACACTTGATATGGTTTCTCATCAATCCCATCAACCATTGGTTGATAATGTGGTAGAGCCAGTGAAATCGCTGGCCGATTACACTCCTCTTTTGGGGGGTGAAGTGCCTAACAAAAGAGTCTGTTTGATCTCTAGTACAGAGTCTTCTAGTATAGGGGGCATTCCGGTTACTTCTAATGTTCCCCCTCCAAGTGCTAAGAGTGTTTCCTTTGATTGTGATAGTCTTGTTGAGCCTTGTCTTCCTTCCGCTGCACCTTTCCAAATAAAGGTCAGAGTTAATTCCACAAATGTCTATTGATGTATGGTGGATGAAGGATCCTCTACAAGTATTATATCCTCTTTGACTTGGAAAGCTTTGGGTTCCCAAAAGTTGTTGACAGCTCAGAGTCAGTTGTTAGCCTATGATAGAAGGCCTGGTGAATCTATGGGTGTTCTTCCTCAATTGCCTATCACTTTAGGTGGGAAGACTGTCTTAATCTATATGATGGTGGTTGATATCCCTTTAGACTTTAATATGCTACTTGGGCGTGATTATGTTTATGCTATGAATGCTGTGGTGTCTTCACTCTTTCGAGTAATGTGCTTTCCTCATAACGGGAATATTGTCACTATTGATCAGCTTGCATCTGATAATCACCACCCTAATTCGACTTTATTGCAGAATGCCCCTTGGTTTGTTCCAAGTGTTCAAGTAGACTCTACCCCGCCACGGGTTGATTATGTGGCATTGAATCCTCAATGTTCAATTGCTTCTAAGAAGGATCCTTTGACTTATTATTCTCCTTCTTGGGACTTGGTCTCGGCTGTTGACCGAGAGATTCTTCCTATAGGGACATGGGACCCTTTAACTCCCTCTTTTGATCCTTGTAGTTCTCATGATTTCTTAGAACTTGTTTTGCCTTCATAGGGGGAACTCTTTGAAGCCATGAGTTGTGACTACCAAAGGAGTCCTTGGCCTAAGCCGCAAGGCTGCATGGTTCCCTGTACCATATTGTATATATAAGGTACGCATTTTCAAGTTTTGTATTCTATAACACAAAGATTTTATATGAATTTTATATGTGGGATGTATTAACTTCGTGTCTAGTGTTCCGATTTATGTTTATAGAACTTGGAATATTTCTCCTTTGGAAGTTTATGGTTGGTCCGTTCTGACAGGTATTGGTTTTCGAAACTGGCATATAGGTTAGGTTATTCCGCCTGCATTATGCACTTATCAGTTTCCTTTCCCATTTTGCCTTAGGATCGACCCCACCAAGTTATGGTGCGGAACCTTCTCATTGCTTAGAAGTATCATGACTTGTGTGGTAGAGCCTACCTTATCATGGGTGCCCTAGTTAGTACCTTATTGCCGCTTGGCACTCATGCAAATTTTTCATCCCTAGGCTCGGGAGTCCTCTGTAGTCCCACCATGACTTATGCGTTGAAGACTCATTCCTCCTAGCTTCTCTGCTTCGTTCTGGCCTTATACCCTAGAGGCTCCTATGTGTGTCGAGTTTTACTTCTGCATTGCATGTTGACCATTTGCACCTTTTGGCCTAGAGCCGGCTTCACTTGGACTTGTGTTTAAGCCAAATTTTGACCATGACGTCTGCAAAATCAACCTTGCATACCTTTGACTTCTGCAGCTTGACATACCCTGATCCGTGGAAGGAACATACCTCTGAGTGTCACTGACCAGTTTTCACCTCCCTGCATTGAGCATAGGAACGTTCCTTTTCCGAGAACTAGATCATCTGTTTCACCAACACTCGTTCTTTCCATTGTACCATAGCATTCTTTTATTATTTTTCCAGCTTATCAGAAAAAGACAAAAAAGTTAAATATTTCAAAAAGAGCGTGAACAGGGACGTTATTTCCATTTATTGTTGGCAGCTAGAGTCAGTCGCGTCGCCCTTGAACAAAGCACTCAAAACAAAGTCTCCTCCGCAAGGGTGGGATTTAGTTTGACTTAGGCATGCCTTAACCTTGTTATTGAGTCAGTTCTCCCCCGATTGGTTATCTCTTCCAATCATATGGAGGGTTCGCCCATGCCTCCTGCATGGCGAACTTATACAGAGTCATCATATGCTGCCATACAGTCACATTGAGTCGTGCTTTTGTTCAAGGTAAGTTAGCCTGAGTCGGCCTCTCTGCGGTGTCTCTTGACTCATTTTTCAGTCGGCCATTCCTGGTTGTCAGTGTCATGTCTATCATCACATCAGTTATATTGGTCCTTTACTCGTGCCGGTTTGAGAAGGTCCCCATTGAATTCTTGTTGGTGGGTCTTGTCCTTATCGACGACGACACCTTTCTCTCAGGACAGGCCTAGAGCCGCACCCTGGCCCTATTTTCATTATTGATAGGTCACCTTGTGCTCAAAATCGATCAGTATCATGGGTCTTTCACTGAGTGGTTTCCCTTGTGTTCGACGTCAGCATACATTATCACACATTGGGATTCGTGCAGTACCCTGGTTTCCATTTGACCCTATTGGTGGATACCTCGCCTCTGTGTCAGCTTTCATTATTGGTTGGTTCAGAGGGTTTCTGCCGTGCGCTAGACACATCTTGTGTACGCCGAAAACGTACTTCGGTTGGGTTCCTGCATCTTTTTTCATCTGATTCCTTCCACATTATTGGCCTACAGGTTACACTCGCGCTAGATTGATGGAGGATGCCTTAATGCCTTCCTTCTAGTGGATCTTTCCCTATCGACTTCGACTCATTGCTCTGGGGCAAAGATCTAGAGTCCATTTGGCAGTACCTTGGGGTTTGCAGTCATTAGTGGCAGATCCTTCGCTATCGACAGTGGGAAACCATCATTGTCTCCTGATCGATAGATTCTTACCGGTGTTCGACTCCAGCTCATCTATTCACACTTGTTAGATTGTACTGGGTACCTTGACACTCATTATCATTATCGGTGAGTAGTCTCACGTTTGTTCACGGTATACATCAATGACCGGTAGTCAAACGATTTCTCACATGGTCGACTTCATATCATTTATTCCCATGGTGTAGAAATGTACCACGGCGGTCGGTGAAGACCTCAGGTTGTATCAGCATTCATTGGTTCACTTGACAGTTACTCCTGTTGCTGCTAGTTGATACCACTCCACCTTATATGTTGCAGTCAGTCATGGCAACATTCTATATGCTGGCACCTGAGTTTGCAGTGCAGTACCATCCTATTCCATCATGTTCAGTTGGTACCTTTTGGGATCAGTCTTTGATATCAGTGATCCGTTGCATCTTTCAGCATCATTGAAAGTCTTATATGTGATATTCAGACATGTACTTGTTCATTATGATCAGATGATCCATTATGTATCTTTTAGTCATTTATAATTGTGTACTTAGTGGATCTGCTTGTACTTGATATGCGGACATGCTTTACTTTTCCTGAGCATGGGTATGCCCGCCTCAGACAATGTTTTTTTCTGATCTCCTTTTGGTGGCTTGGCAGGCTGAATTCTGGTGAAGTCCTCCTCGGTTTCTTGACAGACTTCCTTTCCATGTACATACATAATATATTGAGGCCATCATGTTCCCCTTCTGACCTCATATATTAGGGGGCATCTGTTATAGCTCCAAATCTCACTCTTATGGTTTGTGATGCTGCACTCATGGCCTAGGGCAACCCCTCCTTCCAGACCTGGTCCTAAAATTTAAAAAACAGTGTTTTATCCCTTATACGCGACATTGCCCTGAGTTAAACGCGTGTACATGCGGGTATGTGTATACCCAACCCGCGTGTATGTATTAAAACACTTAAAAAAAAAAAATTCCTTATTTTCGGGTAGAGATAGCGGGTTTTACCTGCTGATCACCTATTAGTGCCCGTGGCCGAACTGTTCCCAACCAACTCCTAACTAAAAAAATACTTTGGAGATGGTATAAAAAGACATCAAAGGGAATGCCTAAGGGGGAGAGAAAAGAGAGCAAGATTATTATGCTGAGATTTTCCCCTTAGACCAGGTCTGAAGTCCTTGGTGCCTTCTGCACTTCCCCCATTTTGCATAGGAAACCCTTGTTTCCATGTGTATTGGTGATCATTCATCCTTTATATCACCATTGAGTAAGACTTGGAAGGAGCTCTTGTTGGAGGCTTGAGGCTGGAACGAATCCGGGAGGAATCTTTGCTTGGAGCCTGCTGAAGGTGTTTCAGGTGAAATCTTTCCGTTATATGTACTTTACTTGGCTTTATATAAAGAAACACGTCTTGGTTCCCGAAACAATCTTTCTTTGTGCTTATGAGATTCTTGTTTTGAATTCTTATGCAAGTAGTTACTTAAAGATTTTTATAACTAACTTTATAGCATGAAGATGGTTTATGTATAAGTATTTGTCCATATACTGCTGTGTTCTTTGATTTTTTTGTTTTACAGGTCAAAGGAGAAGAAGGGAACTCCAAGAAGGGTTTGGACCCTAAAGGCCTTCTCGAACGTAGGACCTTAGGTATGTACCCTCAACATTAGAATTTGCTTACAGTAAAGATAATGGTTGTGTGTGTGTTTCTTTGAATAAGCAATTTTCAGTCTGGTAGAGTCTTAACCCAAAGGACCCTAGGGGCACTTTCCCCTCAACCAGGAGACACAGAGGTCTTTGATGAGGCCTAAACATTTCACTTGACTTGAGTCAAATGAGTACAGATCTTTGTATGGCCTTGTAACATCAAGGTTCAGTTTTTTCATTACTGCTTTGCGCATAAGATTGTGTGATGCCCCTGAGTCAAACATAGCATTGTGTAAAACTTTGTCATGTATATGCAGGCTGACATAAAAGGGTGGGACAGGTCCATAGGAAGATTTTCCATTAACTTCTGGGCCAAATAACAGTTCAGGGGAATCATCCAAGACATTTACATCATCTTCGTTTTCTGGCATTTGCAATGATCTTTGAATTTGTTGCCTATACACATCATGTTTAGTGAGTTCTGAGAGAGGGATAGCTATCTTGAGTTTTCCTATTTCTGTCTCCAAATTAAATGGCTTTTCCGGCGGAGTCTTAGTGTTGATAACAGCAATTTTTTCCTTTTCTCCTGAAATATTAGTGGCTTTTTCTTGTTTATCAATGTTATGGGAAGTATTCGCTTGTGGTTTTGCAACTTCAGGAGTATTTTTTGGGACACTGTTTGAGTTTTGTTTTGAGAAAGGAGGTGGCAAAGGCTGCTCAACAGCAGGGTGCGTGTCTGTTATGTCCTCTACAGTCACTTGACTTGAGTTTGTGGCAGTCGTATCAGCTGGTTGGGTTATGACAGCTGTGTTTTTAATCTTGTTGGGCTGTTTGGTTTCCTTCGTCTTGCTAGGCTCAGAGATGTCAATAGTCCTAGTTCTGAGCTTATACTGTTTGTGTACCTCATACATAGCAGTATCATAACCCTGTTTGAAATCGAAAGACTCGCCAGTTTTAGTCTGAAATTTACTACCGTCATGTTCATTTTGGTCTTCTTGTGTCAGGAAAGTTTGATGCTCACCCTTTAGGTCCATTAAATTCATGTGATTGTCTTCTATAGGCTGACTAGAAGTAGATCCTTCTACATAGTTATCTTGAAAAGGGGGTCTGATGTCTTGGTCTTGGTTAGACCTACCAGCATTTATGTTCTGTGTTTTCCTGAAATTTGGATTTCTTATGGTGTTGGGCTGCTGTCCTTCCCATGATGCTTTTCTCTCAACATGTTCTACTCTTTCTCCTAGTCTTTGCAGGCCATTAATGATAGCATCAAGCTTCTGGACAAAGGCTGAGGGATCTTCCTTACAGGTAGTTCTCTTTTCCATTCTCGCTATGTTTCTCTTGGCAATTAAGTTAGCTTCTATGGTAATAGCAACCTTTTGGGCGTCTTCCAAGGTAGTAGGGGCTCTTTCCTTTAACTGGTATGCCATATCAGGGTCAAAACCATTAGGAAATTTGTACAAGGTCAGGTCGGGTGGAGGCCTTAAATTCTGTGGTATCGCATTATATACATTATTGAATCTTGCATAGTACTCCAAAACGGTCTCTTGAGGACCTCGTTTGATTGTATCATATTCAGCTAATATGTGCAAGGGATCTTTCTTTTTCTCCCATCTGTTGGTAAAGGACAGGTAAAGCCCATCAGGAGTGGTAATGGAATTTGCAGCAAGTGATTTGAACCAAGTTCTTAAATCACCTGTCAGGCTCTGGACAAAAATTCTCATTCTCACGCTGTCATCATCTATTTCATAGTTTTCAAAATAGTCTTGCATCTTTTTGGCATGCTGAATGGCTGTGAAAGGGCCAGTGGAATCAAAATATGAAATTTTCGATTGGTAATCTTGGGGTAAAGCTGCAGCGTTAGCAAGAAACTGCAGGGGTGCATATCTGTTAGCCATATTGGTGGGGATAACCGTAACAACAGGGATTACCGGGACAACAGGAACGACTGGTACAACGGGGGTGATAGGAACGGTATAAACAACAGTAGTGGTAATGGGAATATGTGCAGTGAATGAAGGTGTGAAGGGAGGGCTTTGAGATGTAGATGATGAGCTAGGAGAAGCAGGGGTAGACCAGAATAAACCTTGACAGGAGTTGGAACAGAGCTAGGGTAAGTTGTTTCAAGACTCAAATCAGCAAAATTCTCCTGTCTTTGTTGCTTCCTAAGGATTTTAGGGATTATGTTAGGGTTTTCAAAAACAGCTGGAGGATCTGGGTCTGGGTTTGACCTTGTATATCGCGGATTTTTCTTGGGAGCTAGCTTCCAAACTTGTTTTTTTGGGTATATTTTTTGGAATATTTTTGTATTCACAAGGGCCAGATAAGATTTTGGAATGGCTGTGTATATCTTAAGACTAGCATGAAGATTGACTGAAGTAGCTTTTATCTAAACTTGTTAATGTAAAACAAAAACAGTTTCAAAGGCTTCCTAGCTGACATTCAGGCTTCATCTGTAGTTTTAGAAAATATACAGCAATTAGAAAATCGATTTCTACAGGGGGTTTTTAACCTTCTTCGTGAAACTTTGTAAAATTAACTGAGGAAGGTCCCCAGTGGACTCGCCATTATGTTATCACTCAGGTTTTCCCTGAAGGTTAAGAAAGGGATACGACCGAGGTAACCACAAACCAACTTCGGATTGCAGGTTCTAGCCAACCTGCAATTAGAGAGGGCTCTCTCTTTTAGATTTAGCTTTGTTTGAAAGGATTTTAGGCTAGGTCTTGGGTTCAGGGGGTTCTTTGTTTTGTTTTGGTGGGAAAATTGATTTTCAGGTAGAGAGGTAATGCATAGTTTGAGGGTTTCGAACCATTGGGTGTGGAGTCGAGGAAAGAGATGCTGTTAAGTTTCCTTAATAACAGTGAGGGAAAATGGAGCAAGATAGCTATATTTGAAAAAATTTCTCAGGTTTAAGGGATGAAATGAAATCTAAAGAAAGAGAGGCAGTTAAGAATCTCTCCAACAGATTAGCAGAGAAAATAACAAGGTGCTACCTAAGAGCAGTTAAGAATCTCTAGATAATTGGCCAACACAGGTGAATTGGGGTAAACATGAGCCGGAAGGAATTCAATGTTCATAACCAATTATTTTAGAGGAAAACATCAAGAAACGACAGAAATTGAGAATAGAGAGTATTTAAACTAATTCTAGGCTATTCCTTTTTTCTGTTATTTAGATAATGGCAAACACATAAACAGAGGTAAGAGGCACTTATTGCTTCAGGCCGCAGCGCAGGAATTCCATCTTCAACTCTTCAAAACATTCATCAATAATAGACAGTTCGCTCTCCAAGCTTTAAGCAATCTTTGATTATGAAAAACTCAGGTATACAATGCGAGTCTCTAATGAAATTCTCAATTGACCAACCCTTAAAACTATACAGAGGGTGGTATATATAGGGCAAAAACTTTCTATCTACTGCTTTTATTACATCTTGACCTAATCAGGTCATAAAACATAATTTATTGACCTAACTCTATCTGGAATTAAATGAAAAAATCTCTTGAGCGGCGCTGAGGGTCGCCGTATCAGAAATAAGTGAATGATGTGGTCCTTGGTGGCTTGCTGTAGTGCCTTCTGGAATAAATATGCATGGGTTCCTACTTCCTTGCTGTCCTGGTGCTTTGAATGCTTTAATGGTGATTTGAGGGCAAGGATGGGCCGTTGCTCTTTTGATTTGACTTTCTAGGGGCTTCATTAATGAACAGGTGCTTCGAACCTCTAAACAGATCTTCAGCTGATACTTTTTCGCTGCTTTTTGTCCACTGATACTCTTTGACAAAATCTGGACTGTGGATCTGATGTACTACGGGTCTAATCACCAGTAAATGGTCACTGTTCGCCCTCTGTATCATCTGGAATGCCTTCTGATCCTTTTGATATTCTCTGTGAAGAAAACGGATCATTTTTGCGCCTTTTTGGGCTTCCTGGGGCCGCATGGTGAGAAGATTCCTTGAAGATTCCCTGAAGATTCTCCATTTCGGCCAAAAAAATCCTGCGATGAGAAAATCGCTCATCAAAAACTGCCTCAGAATTCGATTCCGGGGCTCCGAAGTGCGGGTTTTGCACCTTTGCGCCCAGAAAAGTGCTGATGACGTCAGCATGACGTCAACATTGTACGGCAGGTGACGTCAGCAGGGCGACGTGGCGGGATGACGTCAGCATGACGTCATCATGTAGGATGATGACGTGGCAGGTACGGTGGTAGGGACACGTGGCAGGAGGCCACGCAGGCAGGTGACATTGGGTGACTGGGCAAGGGGTGACGTGGGTATGTGACGTCACTGGGCAGGGCGGTAAGAGGTATGTGGCGCACCGCTTTTCGGGGATGGCGGTTTTGGAGGGAGGGGCTCCGCCACAGTCCAGCGCCTGACGCATGGCGGGAGTACGGCGGTAATACCACCCATCTCCCGGACGTTAAAGTTTGGGCGGTTCGGGGAAGGGGCGGCCCGCCCACTGTCGATCTGCGGGGCTGTGGATCGAACGGCTGGCGGTGGACGTGAAGGGACGGGCTTAACACTTATGCACATAAACTTTGGGTCAGGGGCAGAATATGGGTTTTTTTTTTTTTTTAGGGGTTTTAGGGCTAAGGAAGAGGTTACTAGTTGACCAGATGTCAAACTAGCTCCTTAATGACTCGGATGGGCTAAAAACAGTCCCGGATGGCCTGAGATTTCCCGGACCTATAGAGAGTATGGCTATATTGCCAGGGAGGGGTATTTACATAGGGGAGTTTATAGACATGATTTTAATAGGGGAAGGGGACAAACTGATAGGGAGTTATATAATAAAGTTAAACTTTAATATGGAGATGAAAAGAGGGCGCTAAGGTGTGAGACCTTATGCCATTTTGGGGAAAAGAAGGCTCACAGATGATGAGTGAGCATCCCTTGAGTGAAGGAGATCCTCACCAAGGCAAATGTCATGGAGATGATGAAACTGAGAGGCTCAAGCAGATCTTGACCTCTTGGGGGATGTTAGTAAGTGACTTGGGGGAAATGAGAAGAAGGGGATGTTAATGAATCTCCAGCCTGAGTACCTTCATGAAACTGCAAAACTGCCTGATAACTGTGGTCTGAAAAATAAGATGTTGTGAGGTACAAAAGTGATCACTTGTCATCAGTCTACCACCGAACAACTACCTACCCAGTATACTGTCCTAACATTTTTTCTTCTTTTTGTTTTGGGTGCACTTAGACTTGCAAACCGAGATTCACAATTTTTCTTTTGCATTATTCTATCTAGGTCTACACTTATTTCTGCCAGGGCCCAGATTAGACAGTTGGGTCCCTCTGACTCTCTACCTATCTACAAATCTGCCAAGATTAAGCTGTTTGGACAGATGTCATTCTCTATATCCTAAAACAGCAATTGAAACCTAGGGAGGCCAGGATTAGACTATCTGGTTCTCCCTTTAAGAAATTCTTCAAAACTGGAACAACTCATCAAAATTGGAAACAACAGTGGCATTTGAATTGGCACACTTTATTACTTCTTCTCTGGAAATATGGAACATTGCTGCAAGAAATATGACATATTTGGCATGTAAAAATGTCAATCATGAAAAATGATACCCTGTCGCAACATGAGGCTAACAGTGCCTTCATCTCAATTTAATTCTTTCTGTCTGTATGAGAAGAAAATAATGCCATCAACCAGTATGCCACAAGTTGAGGTTTCAAAAGAAGAACAGAATACTTTGTTAAAAAAGATTGTTAAAACATATAGTCTGATTTATATTCCAGTGCAAGTGCAAGTGAGAGGTGAATGGATTTCAGTAGATGCATTTGTAGATACTGGAGGTTCTAACAATCTATCTAGGCCATCTCTATTCAAACCTCTGTGGAAACCGTTAAAAAATATACTGGTTTCAGAGACAATTGGAGGATCTGTTCAGCTCACACATTATGTAGACAATATTCATTTAAAAGTTGGGGGGAGTATTATAAAGATTAGAGAAATTCAGCATTACAACCCTTCAGCAAGCTTGATGTTAGGCATGCCATTCATAAACTCTGTGCTACCTGTTACTATCAGCCAGGACAAGCTGATAATAAATTTCAAGAAAAAATCTATATCAGTACCTAGATTAAGTATTGCAAATTCTAAAGCTAGGTATGAGAATAGTAAAAAAGGAGTAGGAACTAGAAAGCCGGTAAAAGATTCAGATGACTAGCAAGAAGTCCTACGGATTTATGAAGCCAGAGCAGAGGATAAAACAAAATAGTTAGCATGCATTGACACTAATTGGTCTACAGAGCAGAGGGACATCTACCAGAGACTTCTAAAGAGTTTCTCGGACAATCCATAGCAATTTTGGGAAACTGAAAGTCCGATGTAGGAGATAGTCACCTTACATGACAATGGAGTTAAGGAAAAGTTGATTCGTGCACACCAGCCGACGAACAAGAAATAAAGAATCAGATTCAAGAATTACTAAAAATGCAGCTGATCGAGCCAAGTGAATCTCACTATGCATGCTCTGCATTTCTAGTAAGAAATCATTCTGAGATTGTAAGAGGTAAGCCCAGAATGGTTATCAATTATAAACCTCTTAATGCTATCACTCAGAATTTCAATTATCCATTGCCAAGGCCAGAAGTAATTATGCAGAAAATTCAATACAGTAAGGTGTTTAGCAAATTTGATATGAAGTCAGGGTACTACAAAATCTAGATCCAACCAAAAGACAGACACAAAACATCTTTCATATGCCCAGCAGGTTTCTATCAGTGGAAAGTTGTTCTGTTCGGCCTGAAGAATGCTCCAACCTTTTTTCAAAGAAGGATGGATTAAATTTTTTCTAAATATGATTTTATAGTCACATATATAGATGATATATTGATTCATAGCCCTGATGTACAGACTCACTTAAAACATTTAGAGATTTTTCTTGAAGAACTTAAAAAGCATGGAATTGTTCTGTCAGAAAGAAAAATGTCCTTGTTTCAGGATAGCATTGATTTTTTGGGGATTAATGTTGCTAATGGTGCTATTCAAATGCAGCCCCATGTGCTAACAAAGTTAACACAATTTCCTGATGAATTGAAGGACAAAAAGACAATTCAGAGATTTCTTGGAGTACTGAATTATCTCCACAAATACATCCCGAATCTATCAGAGAAAACAGCCCCAATCAGAAGACACATCAATCAAGGATGGTCTGAGGAAGCTACTGAAGCAGTGAAGAAGCTCAAAGAAGAATGTCAGCACTTGCCACGGCTTCAACCACCAGGTCAAGGTTTACTTATTTTACAAACTGATGCGTCACTTGATTTTTGGGTAGCTGTACTTTTAGAGCAAAGAAAGAATAGCGAGAGAGAAGTCGAAGAAAATTTGTGTGGATATGCTTCTGGAGAATTTACACCAAGTCAGAAAAACTACTTCATAGCTGAAAAAGAGACGCTAGCTATTTTCAATGGAATTCAACGTTTTGAAGTATATCTCACCCCAGTAAAGTTTTTAATCAGAACAGACTCCAGAAACTTTAAATAGTTTTTGTCTGCTAAGATTTCAAGGCAAATTGCAAAAGGCAGAATTCTATCCTGGCAAATCTGGTTTCAGCAGTTTGATTTTGAGGTTGAGTGGATTCTAGGCAATTCAAATTTCTTGACAGACTCCTTGCCAAGAGATATGAATAAGATGTATATAACTTGTAAATATTCAGTTTTTGAAATTCCAGGCAAAGGACCTGAAGATGATAGTTTTGCTACATTTGTAGATAGATTTAGAATTTTGGAAAGTCATGCAGGTTTTGTAACAGTTGAAATGAAGAAAATGGTCGGTTTCAGACTCAGAAGAAATATGTGGATCAGGAAATGTCAGGCATGGCAATCAAAGAACTTAGGCATTTCCTTAGGCCTAGATGAAAATTTGGTAAAAATCTTTTCTTTGCCAAGTATGAAGGTTAAGCTTTTCTTCAGAAGCTTATGTGATTTATGGTCTAGTGTCTACACAAAAGAAATGATCTGGACACTCAGGATTTTGAATTATTACCAGATCATAGGAGGTGTCGATTTTGCACTCAGTTAGTTTACAGGTGCCAAGATTTTAGATTTAGAGGAAATTCCAATGACAGAAGAAATGATAAAATATTTGGTGTCATTAAAAATCCCAGATATTTTTGACGAGCTCGAAGCTTCATTCCTCCAAAGAATTGATGAGAATTACGCCAACACTGATACATTCCCTCAGTATGAAATTTTTGAAAGTTTTGCAGATTGGGAGATCAGAGGAGGAGAATGCAGAAAGATTTAGGTTACCAGAGTATCCCAGTGTATACAAAGAACGGTACAGTATTTAAAGACATTTTCTTATCCCTGGGATTTTCACAGTTTAAGAATCAGAGACAATATAGAGCCAAATCCATTTGCTCAAGTTTTCAGTCATGAAAGGATTGGCAGTTTTGAAACTGGTAATAACCAAGAATTAATCAAACAGCATGCTGAATGGTTCCATGCATTTTGGAATCTAAGACTGATAGAAAAATTGCAAATTCTAAACAAACTAGATGGATTTAAAGGATAGCCTAAATCTCTGAAGTTCATAATTAATCAGAAGGCACTAGTAACCATTTTAGTCTTATCTCCAAACTGGAATAATAATGTCATCCACCTTGTCTATAGAATGCATAGAATCAGTCAAAAGAGACAAAGGTAAGCAACCTGCAGTGCCTTCATCTCAATTTAACTCTTTCTGTCCGTATGAGAAGAAAATAACGCCATCAACCAGTATGCCACAAGTAGAGGTTTCAAAAGAAGAACATAATACTTTGTTAAAACAGATAGTTTGATTTATATTCCAGTGCAAGTGCAAGTAAGAGATGAATGGATTTTAGTAGATGGATTTGTAGATACTGGAGGTTCTAACAATCTATCTAGGCCATCTCTGTTCAAACCTCGGTGGAAACCGTTAAAAAATATACTAGTTTCAGAGACAATTGGAGGATCTGTTCAGCTCACACATTATGTAGACAATATTCCTTTAAAAGTTTGGGGGAGTATTATAAAGATTTCAGCAATTCAGCATTATGACCCTTCAGCAAGCTTGATGTTAGGTATGCCATTCATAAACTCTGTGCTACCTGTTACTATCAGCCAGGACAAGCTAATAATAAATTTGAAGAAAAAATCTATATCAGTACCTAGATTAAGTATTGCAAATTCTGAAGCTAGGTATGAGAATAGTAAAAAAAGAGTAGGAACTAGAAAGCCGGTAAAAGATTCAGATGACTGGCAAGAAGTCCTACAGATTTATGAAGCCAGAGCAGAGGATAAAACAAAACAGTTAGCATGCATTGACACTAATTGGTCTACAGAGCAGAGAGACATCTAGCAGAGACTTCTAAAGAGTTGCTCGGACAATCCACAACAATTTTGGGAAACTGAAAGTCTGATGCAGGAGATAGTCACCTTACATGGCAATGGATTTAAGGGAAAGTTGGTTCCGTGCACACCAGCCGACGAACAAGAAATAAAGAATCAGATTCAAGAATTACTAAAAATGCAGTTGATCGAGCCAAGTGAATCTCACTATGCATGCTCCGCATTTCTAGTAAGAAATCATTCTGAGATTGTAAGAGGTAAGCCAAGAATGGTTATCAATTATAAACCTCTTAATGCTATCACTCAAAATTTCAATTATCCATTGCCAAGGCCAGAAGTAATTGTGCAAAAAATTCAACACAGTAAGGTGTTTAGCAAATTTGATATGAAGTTAGGGTACTGCCAAATCCATATCCAACCAGAAGACAGACACAAAACAACTTTCATATGCCCAGCAGGTTTCTATCAGTGGAAAGTTGTTCCATTCAGCCTGAAGAACGCTCTAGCCTTTTTTCAAAGAAGGATGGATTATATTTTTTCTAAATATGATTTTATAGTCACATATATAGATGATATATTGATTCAGAGCCCTGATGTACAGACTCACTTAAAACATTTAGAAATTTTTCTTGAAGAACTTAAAAGGCATGGAATTGTTCTGTCAGAAAGAAAAATGTCCTTGTTTCAGGATAGCATTGATTTTTTGGGGATTAATGTTGCTAATGGTGCTATTCAAATGTAGCCCCATGTGCTCACAAAGTTAACACAATTTCCTGATGAATTGAAGGAAAAAAAGACAATTCAGAGATTTCTTGGAGTACTGAATTATCTCCACAAATACATCCCGAATCTATCAGAGAAAATAGCCCCAATCAGAAGACACATCAATGAAGGATGGTCTGAGGAAGCTACTGAAGCAATGAAGAAGCTCAAAGAAGAATGTTATCACTTGCCACGGCTTCAACCACTAGGTCAAGGTTTACTTATTTTACAAACTGATGCGTCACTTGATTTTTGTGCAGGTGTACTTTTAGAGCAAAGAAAGAATAGCGAGGGAGAAGTCAAAGAAAATTTGTGTGGATATGCTTCTGGAGAATTTACACCAAGTCAGCAAAACTACTTCATAGCTGAAAAAGAGAAGCTAGCTATTTTCAATGGAATTCAGCAATTTGAGGTATATCTCACCCCAGCAAAGTTTCTAATCAGAATAGACTCCAGAAACTTTAAATATTTTCTGTCTGCTAAGATTTCAAGGAAAATTGCAAAAGGCAGAATTCTAGCCTGGCAAATCTGGTTTTAGCAGTTTGATTTTGAGGTTGAGTGGGTTCCAGGAAATTCAAATTTCTTGACAGACTCCTTGACAAGAGATATGAATAAGATGTATATAACTTGTAAATATTCAGTTTTTGAAATTCCAGGAAAAAGACCTGAAGATGATAGTTTTTCTACATTTGTAGATAGATTTAGAATTTTGGAAAGTCATGCAAGTTTTGTAATAGACGAAATGAAGAAAAGGGTCGGTTTCAGACTCAGTCGAAATATGTGGATCAGAAAATGTCAGGCATGGCAATCAAAGAACTTAAGCATTTGCTTAGGCCTAGACGAAAATTTGGTAAAAATCTTTTCTTTTCCAAATATGAAGGTTAAGATTTTCTTCAGAAGCTTATGTGATTTATGGTCTAGTGTCTACACAAAAGAAATGATCTGGACACTCAGGATTTTGAATTATTACCAGATCATAGGAGTTGTCGATTTCGCACTCAGGTTGTTTACAGGTGCCAAGATTTTAGATTTAGAGGAAATTCCCATGACAGAAGAAATGATAAAATATTTAGTCTCATTAAAAATCCCAGATATTTTTGAGGAGCTCGAAGCTTCATTCCTCCAAAGAATTGATGAAAATTACGCCAACACTGATACATTCCCTCAGTATGAAATTTTTGAAAGTTTTGCAGATTGGGAGATCAGAGGAGGAGAATGCAGAAAGATTTAGGTTACAAGAGTATCCCAGTGTATACAAAGAACGGTACAGTATTTAAAGACATTTTCTTATCCCTGGGATTTTCACAGTTTAAGAATCAGAGACAATATAGAGCCAAATCCATTTGCTCAAGTTTTTAGTCATGAAAGGATTGGCAGTTTTTAAACTGGTAACAACCAAGAATTAATCAAACAGCATGCTGAATGGTTCCATGAATTTGGGAATCTAAGACTGATAGAAAAATTGCAAATTCTAAACAAACTAGATGGATTACAAGGACAGCCTAAAGCTCTGAAGTTCATAATTAATCAAAAGGCACTAGTAACCATTTCAGTCTTATCTCCAAACTGGAATAATAATGTCATCCACCTTGTCAGTTTAATGATTTCAAAAAAGATATGCACATCAATGATTTTTGAACTTGGATGGCAGCATAGAGATATTTTGAACGAAAATTGTAGATTATGGATTCAGCACGCTATTGAAAGCTCCACTAACATGTTCCAGATTTTTAAGTGGGAATTATTAGATGGCATCGAGCTAGTAGTACAGAGACCGCCTGCAACCCGGAACACCTTTAAAGATTTGTTTCTTGATATTGAAGTCAGTGCTCTTCCTTTTTTGAATAAATGGGAAAAGCAAGAATTGATGCATACCTCACAACAACCGGGCCTCCATAAGATCAAAACGAATATCAGCAAAGGAGAATCATCGTCAGCAGCATCTCGCCGGACAACAATAATGTAGCCAAAAGAAAAAGGAGAAATGACAGATGCGCAAGATCCAAATGAAGGAATCGAGGAATAGTATGACTGACTGATGAACAGATACCACTGCCAAATTATAGATGAATACGACCCCTCTCTAGGATCGTCAGAAGAAGACATGTGGGAGACTAGGAGTCCGATGGGACCCTGGTAGAATCTTTGTCAGCAATGTGATAATGTTGTTCACATGTTGTGACAAGATTCCCTTGTACAGGAAAAGATTGAGTAGACACCGTCGGTGGAAAAAGATACCGACAGGACCCTCAATAATTTCCTTTTGACGTCAGTGTTTAGATAGCTTTAGCCTAGATAGAGTCTATATAAGAAAGAGTTTGCAGACCATTATGATCAATTCTGGTCATTCAAGTCATTTTCTCTATTGTGATCGTTCAGTCTGAGACACTCTGTTGTAATAAGCTTTGTGTATTTCTATTCTGCTTTTATTAATATCGAAGCCTACTAGGCCGCCTGTCTGAGGATAGTTCCTGTAATCCGAAAGAGGTTTGAGCTGTAAGGTGCTTGAGTGAAGACCCGTGGAGAGAGGTCGTGTGGAGACTCGCGCATGGTCGCCTGAGGATTGGATATTTGTTTTCAGATTTGTTGTTTGGGAAGCAGATTTTAATTAGAAGTAAGTCTTGCATGCACTAAAGCTTCATCATTTATATTCAGTCTCTATATTTCCTGTTTGCATTAAGACTTTGAATGGTCAGAGTCCCAATATTGGTATCAGAGCCATATCTCGTTCCTTAGACAATATGTCTTGTTCCTTAGAAACATATCATTGATGAAATACTTTCTATAGACAGAATCTGAAGAAAAGCTTAACCTTCATATTTGGCAAAGAAAAGATTTTTACCAAATTTTCGTCTAGGCCTAAGGAAATGCCTAAGTTCTTTGATTGCCATGCCTGACATTTTCTGATCCACATATTTCTTCTGAGTCTGAAACCGACCACTTTCTTGATTTCATCTGTTACAAAACTTGCATGACTTTCCAAAATTCTAAATCTATCTACAAATGTAGCAAAACTATCATCTTCAGGTCCTTTGCCTGGAATTTCAAAAACTGAATATTTACAAGTTATATACATCTTATTCATATCTCTTGTCAAGGAGTCTGTCAAGAAATTTGAATTTCTTGGAATCCACTCAACCTCAAAATGAAACTGTTGAAACCAGATTTACCAGGCTAGAATTCTACCTTTTACAATTTGCCTTGAAATCTTAGCAGACAGAAAATATTTAAAGTTTCTGGAGTTTGTTCTGATTAAAAACTTTACTAGGGTGAGATATACCTCAAAACGCTGAATTCCATTGAAAATAGCTGGCGTCTCTTTTTTAGCTATGAAGTAGTTTTTCTGACTTGGTGTAAATTCTCCAGAAGAATATCCACACAAATTTTATTTGACTTCTCCCTCGCTATTCTTTCTTTGCTCTAAAAGTACAACTGCCCAAAAATCCAGTGATGCATCAGTTTGTAAAATAAGTAAACCTTGACTTGGTGGTTGAAGCCGTGGCAAGTGCTAACATTCTTCTTTTAGCTTCTTCACTGCTTCAGTAGGTTCCTCAGACCATGCTTGATTGATGTGTCTTCTGATTGGGGCTATTTTCTCTGATAAATTCAGGATGTATTTGTGGAGATAATTCAGTACTCCAAGAAATCTCTGAATTGTCTTTTCGTCCTTCAATTCATCAGGAAATTGTGTTAACTTTGTTAGCACATGGGGCTGCATTTGAATAACACCATTAACAACATTAATCCCCAAAAAATCAATGCTATCATGAAACAAGGACATTTTTCTTTCTGACAGAACAATTACATGCTTTTTAAGTTCTTCAAGTAAAATATCTAAATGTTTTAAGTGAGTCTGTACATCAGGGATACGAATCAATATATCATCTATATATGTGACTATGAAATCATATTTAGAAAAAATATAATCCATCCTTCTTTGAAAAATGGCTGGAGCATTCTTCAGGCCGAACGGAACAACTTTCCACTGATAGAAACCTGCTGGGCATATGAAAGTTGTTTTTTGTCTATCTTCTAGTTGGATCTGGATTTGGTAGTACCCTGACTTCATATCAAATTTTCTAAACACCTTACTGTGTTGAATTTTCTGCATAATTACTTCTGGCCTTGGCAATGGATAATTGAAATTCTGAGTGATAGCATTAAGAGGTTTATAATTGATAACCATTCTTGGCTTACCTCTTACAATCTCAGAATGATTTCTTACTAGAAATGCGGAGCATGCATAGTGAGATTCACTTGGCTCGATCAGCTGCATTTTTAGTAATTCTTGAATCTGATTCTTTATTTCTTGTTCATCGGCTGGTGTGCACGGAATCAACTTTCCCTTAACTCCATTGTCATGTAAGGTGACTATCTCTTGCATCAGACTTTCAGTTTCCCAAAATTGTTGTGGATTGTCCGAGCAACTCTTTAGAAGTCTCTGGTAGATGTCTCTCTGCTCTGTAGACCAATTAGTGTCAATGCATGCTAACTGTTTTGTTTTATCCTCTGCTCTGGTTTCATAAATCTGTAGGACTTCTTGCCAGTCATCTGAATCTTTTACCGGCTTTCTAGTTCCTAATCTTATTTGACTATTCTCATACCTAGCTTCAGAATTTGCAATACTTAATCTAGGTACTGATATAGCTTTTTTCTTCAAATTTATTATCAGCTTGTCCTGGCTGATAGTAACAGGTAGCACAGAGTTTATGAATCGCATGCCTAACATCAAGCTTGTTGAAGGGTCGTAATGCTGAATTGCTCTAATCTTTATAATACCCCCCCAACTTTTAAAGGAATATTGTCTACATAATGTGTGAGCTGAACAGATCCTCCAATTGTCTCTGAAACCTAAATATTTTTTAACGGTTTCCACAGAGGTTTGAACAGAGATGGCCTAGCTAGATTGTTAGAACCTCCAGTATCTACAAATGCATCTACTGAAATCCATTCACCTCTTACTTGCACTTGCACTAGAATATAAATTAGACTATCTGTTTTAACAATGTTTTTTAACAAAGTATTCTGTTCTTCTTTTGAAACCTCTACTTGTGGCATACTGGTTGATGGCGTTATTTTCTTCTCATATGGACAGAAAGAATTAAATTGAGATGAAGGCACTGTAGGTTGCTTACCTTTGTCTCTTCTGACTGATTCTATGCTCTTTGATTCATCATCTGAATCATCTTCTGTCTCGCTTGTCGTCTCAACATCTGAAGGACTCTCTATGTCACTGTAATGCTGTTCACTAGAGAAATCTGAACAAGATGGACATATATTCATTTTCTGTACAATATCACTTTCATCTTCAACATCTGAAACTTCTGTAAGAATATATACATCAGAAATTTCATCATCTGACTCTACAACAGACCAGTCATCCTAAAACTCTTCAATATCTACACAAGCTTTGAGTTTACTATATGATTTCTGGGGGCACTTTCTGGCAAAGTGTCCTTCCTTTTTACAAATGAAACAACAACTGTTGTTTCTCGGTTTGGTTCTCTTCTTCAAAAATATGAATTTTCTAAAAGGCCTTTTTGGGTTTGATATTCTTTTGGGTTTGTATTTGACATACCTTTTGGATCTCTTCTTGGACTTAAATGGTGTCCATGGCAATACTGATCTGCAGACATGTGAACTTGGAGTGATGTCGTGTGCTTTCTTCTTCCAACATAAATATTTTACCTTTTCTGATACTCGAAACAGAAGATCAACCCAATAGATTTGATCTAGACTTTCCATCTGAATTTCTAGATCTTTCATTATTAGATCTCCCAAATTGCCTGGTAATTTTGATAAAAATGCAATTTTTTGAGAAAGGTCATTGAAAATATTAGCTTTAAAGACTCTAGCCATAAATTCTTTACCAAACTGATCTAAATGCTTTAGATCCTTCAATTCCATATGGCTGAGGTCAGTTAAGAGCTGTTTCTTCTCATCTACTAGTTCTGGCACAAATTGTGTTTTCAGCAATATTTCTAATGTGGACAAACCAGCTTCCATGACTTCTCTTCTTTCTGTTTCTGATCCTCCCATCCACCAATCAAAAACAATTCCTGCCATCCTTTTTCAGCTAGAATCATAATAGACATATTGTCTAAGGAACGAGATATGGCTCTGATACCAATATTGGGACTCTGACCATTCAAAGTCTTAATGCAAACAGGAAATATAGAGACTGAATATAAATGATGAAGCTTTAGTGCATGCAGGACTTACTTCTAATTAAAATCTGCTTCCCAAACAACAAATCTGAAAGAAAATATCCAATCCTTAGGCAACCATGCGCGAGTCTCCACACGATCTCTCTCCGCGGGTCTTCACTCAAGCGCCTTACAGCTCAAACCTCTTTCGGATTACAGGAACTGTCCTCAGACAGGCGGCCCAGTAGGCTTCGATATTAATAAAAGCAGAATAGAAATACACAAAGCTTATTACAACAGAGTGTCTCAGACTAAACGATCACAATAGAGCAAATGACTCGAATGACCAGAATGATCGTAATGGTCTGCAAACTCTTTCTTATATAGACTCTATCTAGGCTAAAGCTATCTAAACACTGACGTCAAAAGGAAATTATTGAGGGTCCTGTCGGTATCTTTTTCCACCGACGGTGTCTACTCAATCTTTTCCTGTACAAGGGAATCTTGTCACAACATGTGAACAACATTATCACATTGCTGACAAAGATTCTACCAGGGTCCCATCGGACTCCTAGTCTCCCACATGTCTTCTTCTGACGATCCTAGAGAGGGGTCGTATTCATCTATAATTTGGCAGTGGTATCTGTTCATCAATCAGTCATACTATTCCTCGATTCCTTCATTTGGATCTTGCGCATCTGTCATTTCTCCTTTTTCTTTTGGCTGCATTATTGTTGTCCGGCAAGATGCTGCTGACGATGATTCTCCTTTGCTGATATTCATTTGATCTTATGGAGGCCCGGTTGTTGTGAGGTATGCATCAATTCTTGCTTTTCCCATTTATTCAAAAAAGGAAGAGCACTGACTTCAATATCAAGAAACAAATCTTTAAAGGCGTTCCGGGTTGCAGGCGGTCTCTGTACTGCTAGCTCGATGCCATCTAATAATTCCCACTTAAAAATTTGGAACATGTTAGTGGAGCTTTCAATAGCGTGCTGAATCCATAATCTACGATTTTCGTTCAAAATATCTCTATGCTGCCATCCAAGTTCAAAAATCATTGATGTGCATATCTTTTTTGAAATCATTAAACTGACAAGGTGGATGACATTATTATTCAAGTTTGGAGATAAGACTGAAATGGTTACTAGTGCCTTTTGATTAATTATGAACTTCAGAGCTTTAGGCTGTCCTTGTAATCCATCTAGTTTATTTAGAATTTGCAATTTTTCTATCAGTCTTAGATTCCCAAATTCATGGAACCATTCAGCATGCTGTTTGATTAATTCTTGGTTGTTACCAGTTTAAAAACTGCCAATCCTTTCATGACTAAAAACTTGAGCAAATGGATTTGGCTCTATATTGTCTCTGATTCTTAAACTGTGAAAATCCCAGGGATAAGAAAATGTCTTTAAATACTGTACCGTTCTTTGTATACACTGGGATACTCTTGTAACCTAAATCTTTCTGTATTCTCCTCCTCTGATCTCCCAATCTGTAAAACTTTCAAAATTTTCATACTGAGGGAATGTATCAGTGTTGGCGTAATTTTCATCAATTCTTTGGAGGAATGAAGCTTCGAGCTCCTCAAAAATATCTGGGATTTTTAATGACACCAAATATTTTATCATTTCTTCTATCATGGGAATTTCCTCTAAATCTAAAATCTTGGCACCTGTGTTGTTGGGAAAATTATCCAATACGGAATGACCCTATCCCACTCTAAGGGTGATAGTACCTCAGCAACAATCAAAGCAAAGCTATTTGAGATTACTTCTTTATGAGATGTAAAAGAAGGGAGAAAGAGATCCACTAACCGATGTCTTCCGCTAATGATTGATCCAATCTTCTCTCCTTGCTGCTTGCCCCCAGCTCCTTGCTCTTTCACTGGCCCAGCTACACCAAGATCCTGCAAAGTGGTAAGAGAGGGAAACTACAAGAAGCATACATTCATAATTGATTCGAGGATTAGAATAAATCAAATACAAAAGTATAACAATACACCATCGAGACACATTCATATAGAAGAACCTCAAATGCTTTATTAATGGAAGAAGTAAAGTTCAGGAAGTGATACAACCATAAGAGGCCCAATCCAGCATCACCTTCCCAGCAGAAAGAAATCTCCTCTTCACCTCCTTCAAAGCAAATCACCCAATAGTTCTAAACTCAAACCAACAGCAATTCTTTACATTCACCAGATTCCAGCCCCCCTAGACCTCATGAGAGAGATCTATATATAGGAGTTTTGGAGAAAGGATGAGTCAGCTTGAGGCTGGCATGAAGCTGACTAGTTTCCTCTCTAACTTCAGTTATTCTTCAGTTCTTGAGTCCACTTGGAGGTTCTTGCTTCCACTTGGAGATCTAGACCCTCTTACTCATCACCAGTCGAATTCTCTGATCCAAGTGTCATTTTGGAAGCTTCCTGGGCATTGACACCTTGAGGAATGACTGTGCCACATGTCCCAATTCGCCCAACGTAGGTAGCCTTCTTTGCACTTGACATTCAGCACAGGTAGACAGTGGATCAGTTGACATTCAGCGTAGATGCTCAGTGGAGCAGTTGACATGATCCAGAATTGCCTTGTTTTTGAGTGTTTTCAGGTGGAGAACTGTTATTCAGTGTTGTGGTTTGCTGACCTTGTTCCTCTAGGGGTAGGAACAACATGTTTAGGGACTTTGGATCCCTTAGATTATGGACATTTCATGATTCAAGCTGTAAGGCACAAAAATGTCTATAACAGTTGCCCCCTAAAGTATGAGGTCGTTTATCGGGTGAAATGCTTTATCAGGAGGATCCGAAGTTCATTCAATCGCTGAGAGGTGACCTGTAATAAGATACAATACAATACATTATTTTTCATACTATTTTCATGATCTAGCTGAGGCGGGCATTCCCATGCTCAGCTTTATAAATTCATTTTGGTACATAGAACAAACGATCGTCTGATGGTAGACTGATAATTCTCTGCTGAAATTATCATCCTTTGAGTAGGATGATCATCTGCTGCAATGATGTACATGTCAAATGTCTTTATATTTCCTGAATATATATTGCAACCCAGATGGATGAAACTAGATCCGGGGTCTTCAAACTTGTTCGATCTTCACTCTAAGTACAAGTCGATCCATGTGAGAATTGCGCTGAAGTCGAACATGGAAAGACATCGCTTGGTTACCGGTCAATGATGTAAACCGTTAACAAGCGCGAGAGGAATCACCAATAATGATAATGACCCTCAAGGTACTGCAGTACAATTCACGTGGTGTGAATATAGGACTTGGCGTCAAACACCACGCAAAATCTTCTGGTCGAAGGTCATTGATGTATACCTGTCGCCGGAAGTGAGAAACTTGCCATTGAGGCATGCAAGCTTCAAAGTACTGAGGGGGTTGTTCCTAGATCAACTTCTTGGATAATGAGTTGAAGTCGACAAGAAGCGATCCGTCAAAGGAGGGCCTTAATGAATCCCACATCAGTGACACGGAACGGAGATAATGATTTTAATAGAGGTGAAAACAATCTGTGAAATATGATTCAGGGTGGCGGTCATGAAAGGATGAAAGATGATGTATGGTAGTGGATGGACACGGTTGACTCTTTCTGAACGACATCTCTTGAACATATAACGACATTGATGCGATGGATCGATAGCATTACCCCAAATGTGGATGGTTTGGCGAGACCATGGTGATGAGGCCGGTGAATGAAACAACCCAACCCGACGTGGTACGGAGGAAAAGTGTCATGTTCAAGAGCCGGGGGTGGAGAAGGCCCAGGGAATCATAGCCCATCCTTCAGCATTGTTGGGGGCATCCATCCTTTGAATAATCCATCCATGAGGCAACGGGTGAGTGAGGTACCTATAGTTGTTGAGGTGCTACCATTAAAGCTTTGAGGTTCTCCCAATTTTCCCCAGTCATTTCTGACCAGTACCTCTTTATTTTTGTCAAGCTTGAGGAGGATAACATATGCTTGTTCTATAACCTGCCCTTCGGGCAAGCCCATCACTATGTTTTAACGAGCCTAGCGATAGGGAAACTCGTTCTCGTCTAAAGACAAGTTTGTCGCTATTTAATCATTTTAACGAGTCTAACGACAAAGAAAACTCGGTCCTTTTAATTTTTAGAGAGTCTGAAAAGGTACATAAAGTCAACTCCAAAATTCCTTTTTCGTCATCTAATCCCTTAAGTCTGAAAAAGTATAAAACAATACAGAAGGGATGAGTTTTCGATAACTTTAACGAGCCGAATAAAACAAGCGCTCGACATTTTTGTGCAATAATCCCTCAGGTCCAAAAAGATTAAAATCTAGAGGAGGGATAGCTCTTCCGGTCCTTTTAATGAGCTGGAAGGCCAAAACTCGGCAAACTTTTCATATTTTACGAGTCAGTTGAAATGAGCTTAAAGAAGACTTATCTTTTGAGGAACGAGTGATAAACAGGGATAGCAACAGATTCCAGGTACAGGTTGGAATTTTCCAATCACGGCAGTGTCACAAGGATGGCTAGGTGAAATCACTCTTCGCAGCTGTTCCTCAAAATGGGTAAACAATCATATGGAGGTGAACGATCGGCCAAATGAAAATGGAGGTGGCAGGTGCAAAACACGACCAAGGCTTTTATGGCTGATAAATTTACGATCACAGTGATCATTTACCGGGATGGGTTTATTTTTTAATGAGCTTGAATGCGCCGCTAAAACTGCTCAAAGCTTATGTTTATTTTTTAACGAGCATGAACTATGCTGCTAAAACTGCTCGGATCTCGCTTTTCTATTTTTTAACGAGCATAAATTCCGCGGTAAAACTGCTCGATCATACCAGTCATAAGATAAGAAATGTCCCCTGTGAGATAGCTATTTTTTATGGAGCTTTATCTCACGAAGCTATGCTCCCTCTCATCCTTTCTTTATGCAAGTTTGGAAACGGCTAATCCTACGAGTTTAAAGGGTTAGACCTACAGGTTTAAAGGGAGGACCTAAAAATTTAAAAAATAAATAGTCGTCCCTTGCTTGCAGTCCAAAAGGTTTGCATGCCCCCAGGTATAAAGTACAATTTCAAGGCTGCCCCTACTTATCCGTCAAAACATTTGTTTTAAAGGGTGAGGCTTACCTCTTTCTGGTTACCCGAAGATTGTTTCGTTAACTTCTTCAAACAAAAACATTTCCTCGGCACTGTCTACCGAAATAGACAAGGGTGAATGACTCTTGTCAAACACGTAACTTTGACAAAAGAATCCTATTCCAGAACAACCCCTCTTCCTCTATGGACGGGGTACGGACTAGTCATATTCTCTCGCGGAAATTCTATCTTATACCCAAGGTTTTCTCTACCCAAAGCAGACCAGGATGCATGCCCTCTGGGTTCCAGTCCCATCTTTCCGAATCACTCGCACTCATTGGGAAGAAGGACTGGGGGTGGAGACATTTCTTGATTGAATAGACCATTCAGGGTTGGTATGTGACTATTTGCGATGCGTGATCCCGGAAATGAAAGTTGGTCTACGAGCTTGACCATTCTTCCTTCGTGTGGAAAACACATTACTCTAAAGAGTGAGGAGACTATTGCTCCCATCAATATATATAGTTTCGTCCAAGGAGTAGGTTATAATCCAAGGGTCCTTGAACGACCATCACGTTCATTTGAACGGTCTTCCCTTTCAATGTAATAGGCACATTGGGGAGGATCCCTAATGGTCGACTGGTTCCTTTATCGAAACCCGAGAGATTTATTATCTCAGGTAAAATCGCCGCGGAACCCAGTGCTTTCCAAGCAATAGAGGAAAGGATACTCACAGATGCCCCTTCATCAATGATAGTGCCAACCATTACCATTCTGTATATTTGGACTATGATTCTGAATGGTATACTGGCTGGCAACCGGGGTCTGCCTAGTTGGTTCCAATCAAAGGACACAACCAGGTTGCTTGGTGGTGGGACCAAATACACGGCCGGATATGACCCTGACGATGTTCCTTCCCGCGATAAAGGAATGGGCGCATTGCCCTGACGCTCATCAGAGTCTGTGTTGATGAAAAGAATCTGGATGGTGTCATCCTTATTCTCTTCAGTGAGGGTGTGATTTGAAGATGAATCTTCATTGACGGTGTCATTTGAAGATGAAACCTCCGAAGTCGGAACCGGGTCAACTGCCGTTTCGACCTTTGGACTTTCGTCCGGTCTGGATTCAGTAGGTTCATTTTCAATGACTGACGCTTCAGTCGACCACTTGAGCGGGCCAGCTGTATTCTCAACCAACGAAGGACTTGACACGAGTTTTTTGTATCCAGGAGGAAGTCTCAACGGTGAAACCGGACGATCTTCCAAAACTCTCTTCGCTTCGTCTAAGAAGTGACAACGGTGGATGGCGTGATCGCCTTCACACACTCTGCAGGGGGATCTTGCTCCCCCTCTTTGTCTTGAACCTTCACTTTCGCTGGTTGACGGTAAGCATTCAACATAGCTATCAGAGGTTGATTCTCCGGAACTGTGCAAACGAGGGGACCAGTCCCTTAGTATCCGGGGAATACAGGGACAATCTCTATGGAAGTGGTCTCCTCTACATATGACACATGGCGATTTACGCCCGGTCTGTGCTGTGTGTGGAGTTTTGTCAGATGTCTTTTGCTTGCCCCCAGTCGCCTTAGGCTCCTTCTTCTTCTTCTCTCTCTTCTTCTTCTCCTTCTTCTCCATGGGAGCTTGGCTTTTGCCGGTTCTACCTTGCGAAGATGAAGGATGGGAGGAAGAGTTATAGGAAGTAGAAGGCTGGTGGGAAGCTCTAGACTGATCTAACTGTTGACTCGACTATTCAGGAACCATGGTGTTCTGAACTACATTGGTTGAGAACAGCCAAATTGGCAGGCCAATTTTCAGTCCTGGAAGCGACAATGTGGCCATGTGGGGCGCACCAACTTCTCCCCAAGAGGAGAAAGGACTAGGATTCCCATCATGTGGAATTCCTTGGTTGGTGCGTTCCATGTTCTTGACCTACAGATCAACGCAGGAATAGGAGGTGATTATGTTCCGTTTAAAATAAATTTTATAACGACGCTTTAGACACAACTTGCTTTTTCACTTTTTAAGAGTCGAGAAAAAGCTAAAGATGACTCTAGTCTCCTTCGATGTTTTAACGAGCCCGAAGTGACAAATGCTCGGATGGACTTTTTCAGTTATAGAGTTTGAAAAAGGCCAAAAGAAACTACTCTGGAGTTCTAGGCAGAGGGTGTGCCAAACTTTTCGCAAAACCACAGAATACGTTTTACGGTACGAGTGGTCGATCTTCGTGAATGCTATGTTCACTGCATTGCGATCAGTAGGGCGGCCGACACAGCTTCCTAACGATAAAATATATATGCCTATAGGGGTCTCCCAATATATACGTGACGGTACGTGGGAGCACAAGTCCGTATTAGTGCCATCGACTCTCAGGAGGAATCACCCACCTTCTTCGAGATCGACAGTCACTACGTTTAACGACGCCGGAACACGTCTCTAGCTTATACCTCTATGTGTTTGCGTTATGTTTCAAAGCGTTGTTAGGTTCATTCAATATATTTTAAGTTGATCTTTTTAAAGTTTTCCTTTCCAGGTTCACCACGAGATGTATGATACAAATTCCTAAATGCAGTCTAAAGATGAGAAGCAAGCTTTTTCAATCTTTTCAACTTATGAAAATCTTAACTAATGAGGGAAAAGAAAGACATCATCTTTTCACACAGATCATAGAGCACACACTAATGCACTTTTTCCTAAATCAACATGAAAACTTATCAAATGCAAAATGCACAATGCAGGTATTTCTTTTCTCTTTCTTAATGTTGATGTATTACAAAAAGAAAGCTGTTGTATAACTTTGAATTCAATTTCAAGTGAAAGCAAACAAGATTTTGTCCAAAATCAAAAGACACCTTAAGATTTACTTGTTTCAACACTAGAAATACTTAAATTCAAACCATATGACGAAAAAAAAAAGTCAATCAGCTATGAACAGCAAACAAACTAACTCTTAAGATCAGAACGACACTTATCACAGGTCTAGATCTAAGAGGCCACAGCAAGACTAGTTCACTTTCGTTATGGGAAACTGGAAATGATGTAAGAAATACACAAAGAACAAATACAGTTTCTTTATACAACCAAGGTGGAATAGTGGCAAAGAAAGGTGGTTTCAGATAGGTACATTGACTGATAACAGGCTGCAAAAATAGGGATGAAAACAGGGCAACAGAAAGCAGAGAACCCCAGTTGCACAAGGCCTAACTGGTTCAGCGCAGGTAGTACACTGTCAGTTTGACATTCAGCGCAGGTAGCCCCTTCGGGACCTGCGATGAAATGCAGACTGCCTTCACAGTGCCTGCAATGAAGAGAGAAACTCTCGTTTTTCTCAGTTTCCGGGTTACAGATTGCTCAAAAATCAACAGTTTTTGGCCAAATCAGAAGCTATCAATCAAGTACACACTAAAGGATGAAAAGGAGGATGAAAAGCTATCACTAAGAGCTATTCAGAGTCCTTTTGGATCAGCTCTTCAAATCATAAACATGCCCAGAAACTGAGCTAGAGTAGTTGTCCTCTACTTTGCATTTGAAAGATTCAAATGCAGTTCGATTCGGTACTCCCTGTGTTTAGGAAATGAATAGCAAAAACACAAACAACCAACAAGATACGATCCCCAGTGGAGTCGCCAATTTGTTGTTGGGAAAAGTATCCAATACGGAATGACTCTATCACACTCTAAGGGTGATAGTACCTCAGCAACAATCAAAGCAAAGCTATTTGAGATTACTTCTTTATGAGATGTAAAAGAAGGGAGAAAGAGATCCACTAACCGATGTCTTCCGCTAATGATTGATCCAATCTTCTCTCCTTGCTACTTGCCCCCAGCTCCTTGCTCTTTCACTGGCCCAGCTACACCAAGATCCTGCAAAATGGCAAGAGAGGGAAACTAAAAGAAGCATACATTCATAATTGATTCAAGGATTAGAATAAATCAAATACACAAGTATAACAATACACCATCGAGACACATGCATATAGAAGAACCTCAAATGCTTTATTAATGGAAGAAGTAAAGTTCAGGAAGTGATACAACCATAAGAGGCCCAATCCAGCATCACCTTCCCAGCAGAAAGAAATCTCCTCTTCACCTCCTTCAAAGCAAATCACCCAATAGTTCTAAACTCAAACCAACATCAATTCTTTACATTCACCAGATTCCAGCCCCCCTAGACCTCATGAGAGAGATCTATATATAGGAGTTTTGGATAAAGGATGAGTCAGCTTGAGGCTAGCATGAAGCTGACTAGTGTCCTCTCTCACTTCAGTTATTCTTCAGTTCTTGAGTCCACTTGGAGGTTCTTGCTTCCACTTGGAGATCTAGACCCTCTTACTCATCACCAGTCGAATTCTCTGATCCAAGTGTCATTTTGGAAGCTTCCTGGGCATTGACACCTTGAGGAATGATTGTGCCACATGTCCCAATTCGCCCAGTGCAGGTAGCCTTCTTTGCAGTTGACATTCAGCGCAGGTAGACAGTGGAGCAGTTGACATTCAACCCAGATGGTCAGTGGAGCATTTGACATGATCCAGAATTGCCTTGTTTTTGAGTGTTTTCAGGTGGAGAACTGTTATTCAGTGCTATGGTTTGCTGACCTTGTTCCTCTAGGGGTAGGAACAACATGTTTAGGGACTTTGGATCCCTTAGATTATGGACATTTCATGCTTCAAGCTGTAAGGCACAAAAATGTTTATAACAACCTGTAAACAAACTGAGTGCAAAATCGACACCTCCTATGATCTGGTAATAATTCAAAATCCTGAGTGTCCAGATCATTTCTTTTGTGTAGACACTAGACCATAAATCACATAAGCTTCTGAAGAAAAGCTTAACCTTCATATTTGGCAAAGAAAAGATTTTTACCAAATTTTCGTCTCGGCCTAAGGAAATCCCTAAGTTCTTTGATTGCCATGCCTAACATTTTATGATCCACATATTTCTTAGAAACATATCCTTGACGAAATACATTCTATAGACAGAATCGGAAGAAAGCCAGGAAGCCTTCAAAAAGCATCTTTGTTTTACATTGTGCTGAGTAGATAAAAGCTCCTTCAGTCGACTTCTGGAATAGTTTGTATCAGTCCACTATGGCTAGGTTTTTGAGATCTTTCTCTACCATTGACAAAAGATCAATATCAAAAGTAGAAAGTAGATCTATTGAGTCAGATATAAATGAACATGAACAAGTAGAAGACCCTGAAAGCTGGAACCCTCCTGCTTTAGATACTAAAGAAGTCTATCCAGTTCCGATCATGTTCAAATTATCAAAAAAGTATTATTTTAAAGAAGTTGAGATTAAAGTCAGAATCAAAGGTCCATTTGTACAGATAGTTGGTTTGAATTTATTTTCTGAAGATGAGATAAGAAAATTCAGAAAGTATGCTAAGGAAGGAAGGTTTTATTATTTACATTTTGGAGCAATCAGAATTGGTTTAGCTCCTCTATTCAGACATGGATTAAATACTCCTTGCATAGCAGAGTTATTTGACACAAGGCATAATGAATATGATCATGCTAGAATAGGAACCATTCTGGTGAACCTATCATCTGGTTGTCAGCATGGAACAATTTTTCCTGATTATGCTATCAGTCTAACAGATGTCCATATTAAAGACTGTTGGAAAGCCTTGATAGGAGTACAAGGGTTATCTATGGTAGATGACAGTGAATTCCTGTCTGTAATAGTCCAAACATCCTTCCAGCTTACTAATACAGTCCATCCAAAGTTAAAACAACAGGTGTTGAAAGATTCTATAACAGTTGGGATAGGAAATGCTCAAATTGAAGGTGTGCATTATGAAAAGGAATCCTTACCCAATGACTGGTATATTCAGTATAAGTCTTTGGCTTCAGATAGTGCAAATAGTAAGATTAAGAGAATGGCGCTTACAGATGGTGGTGTAAAGATTATACCTAATCCAAACCATCCTAAAATTCCTAAGCCCATAGTCTTGCCAAAGAAGCATGTACTACCAGTTGAAGAACCAATCCAAAGTGGAAGAAGATCTTTTTATAGACAACTCACTATACCAGAAGAACAGCCTTCTACTTCCACTAGTACACCCCGGTCTAAAAATCAGTTGTATATTCCTGAAGAAAAACCATTTTTTGCAGTAAATAAAATGTTTAGGACTCATGTAAATACTTTTCCACCTATAGAAGAATATCAGTTTGCTAACAAAAGATTTGTTAGAGGGGGGAAATGGCCACCCAAAACTAAGTTCTGTGTTTCTTCATCTCGAACAAGACAACCACCCACAAGAGCAGATTGTGCTCCCTTGTTAGAACATAATTCTCAAGATCCCGATGATATGGATCAAGTCTATCAAGTAGGAAACTACTTGACTACTTGGTGCTCTCATGCCGAAGATGTTCTAGACGATTTGGGAAAACAAGCTGATTTGATAAATGACAATCTCAAGCTGTTATATGAAGAGCAACAAGCAGAGAAAAGAGAAAGAGAAGAAAGGAGAAGAAGGAAACAAAAAAAGAAGGCCAAGCAAATCCCAAAGTTTCATGTAGATATGTCCGCTCCAAACTATTGGGATTTAGAAGAAGATGAAGAAGATAGAAAAGAAGCAGCTTAATCTAGTGCAGGCGAAGAAACTTCCATAGATACTGGTAAACTAACCAGTGACACAAAATCATCAAAGACATACAAAATAGACAAACCATTTGAGTCTAAAAAGGAAGTTATGACATTAGAGCAAGCTGTAATAAAATTTCCATCTTTTATTTTTCCATCCATAAATAATCAGAATAAAGCTCATATTCTGAAAGAAGCTACAAAATATCCTAGAATCGAAGAAGACCTGTTTACAACAAATTCTAGTGGCTATATTTTAGACCTTGATAACTCATCAAATCCAGGAGAGTCTATTAGAATTTGGATAGGAGCATTATATCAAATGTAGGTCACCACAAAATTAGACAATTTGTCTATTATGATTCTAGCTGAAAAAAGGATGGCAGGAATTGTTTTTGATTGGTGGATGGGAGGATCAGAAACAGAAAGAAGAGCAGTCATGGAAGCTGGTTTGTCCACATTAGAAATATTGCTGAAAACACAATTTGTGCCAGAACCAGTAGATGAGAAGAAACAACTCTTAACTGACCTCAGCCGTATGGAATTGAAGGATCTAAAGCATTTAGATCAGTTTGGTAAAGAATTTATGGCTAGAGTCTTTAAAGCTAATCTTTTCAATGACCTTGCTCAAAAAATTGCATTTTTATCAAAATTACCAGGCAATTTGGGAGATCTAATAATGAAAGATCTAGAAATTCAGATGAAAAGTCTAGATCAAATCTATTGGGTTGATCTTCTGTTTCGAGTATCAGAAAAGGTAAAATATTTATGTTGGCAGAAGAAAGCACATGACATCACTCCAAGTTCACATGTCTGCAGATCAGTATTGACATGGACACCATTTAAGTCCAAGAAGAGATCCAAAAGGTATGGCAAATACAAACCCAAAAGAATATCAAACCCAAAAAGGCCTTTTAGAAAATTCAGATTTTTGAAGAAGAGAACCAAACCCAAAAACAACATTTGTTGTTTCATTTGTAAAAAGGAAGGACACTTTGCCAGAAAGTGCCCCCAGAAATCATCTAGTAAACTTAAAGCTTGTGTAGATATTGAAGAGTTTCAGGATGACTGGTCTGTTGTGGAGTCAGATGATGAAATTTCTGATGTATATATTCTTACAGAAGTTTCAGATGTTGAAGATGAAAGTGATATTGTACAGACAATGAATATATGTCCATCTTGTTCAGCTTTCTCTAGTGAACAACATTATAGTGATATTAGTTCTTCAGATGTTGAGACGACAAGCGAGACGGAAGATGATTCAGATGATGAATCAAAGAGCGTAGAATCAGTCAGAAGAGACAAAGGTAAGCAACCTGCAGTGCCTTCATCTCAATTTAATTCTTTCTGTCCGTATGAGAAGAAAATAACGCCATCAACCAGTATGCCACAAGTAGAGGTTTCAAAAGAAGAACCGAATACTTTGTTAAAAAAGATTGTTAGAATAGATAGTCTGATTTATATTCCAGTGCAAGTGCAAGTAAGAGGTGAATGGATTTCAGTATATGCATTTGTAGATACTGGAGGTTCTAACAATCTAGCTAGGCCATCTCTGTTCAAACCTCTGTGGAAACCGTTAAAAAATATACTGGTTTCATAGACAATTGGAGGATCTGTTCAACTCACACATTATGTAGACAATATTCCTTTAAAAGTTGGGGGGAGTAATATAAAGATTAGAGAAATTCAGTATTACGACCCTTCAGCAAGCTTGATGTTAGGCATGCCATTCATAAGCTCTATGCTACCTGTTACTATCAGCCAGGACAAGCTGATAATAAATTTGAAGAAAAAAGCTATATCAGTACCTAGATTAAGTATTGCAAATTCTGAAGCTAGGTATGAGAATAGTCAAAAAAGAGTAGGAACTAGAAAGCCGGTAAAAGATTCAGATGACTGGCAAGAAGTCCTACAGATTTATGAAGCCAAAGCAGAGGATAAAACAAAACAGTTAGCATGCATTGACACTAATTGGTCTACAGAGGAGAGAGAAATCTACCAGAGACTTCTAAAGAGTTGCTCAGACAATCCACAACAATTTTGGGAAACTGAAAGTCCGATCCAGGAGATAGTCACCTTACATGACAATGGAGTTAAGGGAAAGCTGATTCCGTGCACACCAGCCGACGAACAAGAAATAAAGAATCAGATTCAAGAATTACAAAAAATGCAGTTGATCGAGCCAAGTGAATCTCACTATGCATGCTCCACATTTCTAGTAAGAAATCATTCTGAGATTGTAAGAGGTAAGCCAAGAATGGTTATCAATTATAAACCTCTTAATGCTATCACTCATAATTTCAATTATCCATTGCCAAGGCTAGAAGTAATTGTGCAGAAAATTCAACATAGTAAGGTGTTTAGCAAATTTGATATGAAGTTAGGGTACTACCAAATCCAGATCCAACCAGAAGATAGACACAAAACAACCTTCATATGCCCAGCAAGTTTCTATTAGTGGAAAGTTGTTCCATTCGGCCTGAAGAACGCTCCAGCCATTTTTCAAAGAAGGATGGATTATATTATTTCTAAATATGATTTTATAGTCACATATATAGATGATATATTGATTCATAGCCCTGATGTACAGACTCACTTAAAACATTTATAGATTTTTCTTGAAGAACTTAAAAAGCATGGAATTGTTCTGTCAGAAAGAAAAATGTCCTTGTTTCAGGATAGCATTGATTTTTTGGGGATTAATGTTGCTAATGGTGCTATTCAAATGTAGCCCCATGTGCTAACAAAGTTAACACAATTTCCTGATGAAATGAAGGACAAAAAGACAATTCAGAGATTTCTTGGAGTACTGTATTATCTCCACAAATACATCCAGAATCTATCAGAGAAAATAGCCCCAATCAGAAGACACATCAATCAAGGATGGTCTGAGGATGCTACTGAAGCAGTGAAGAAGCTCAAAGAAGAATTTCAGCACTTGCCACAACTTCAACCACCAGGTGAAGGTTTACTTATTTTACAAACTGATGTGTCACTTGATTTTTGGGCAGCTGTACTTTTAGAGCAAAGAAAGAATAGTGAGGGAGAAGTCGAAGAAAATTTGTGTGGATATGCTTCTGGAGAATTTACACCAAGTCAGAAAAACTACTTCATAGCTGAAAAAGAGACGCTAGCTATTTTCAATCGAATTCATTGTTTTTAGGTATATCTCACCCCAGTAAACTTTTTAATCAGAACAGACTCCAGAAACTTTAAATATTTTCTGTCTGCTAAGATTTCAAGGCAAATTGTAAAAGGCAGAATTCTAGCCTGGCAAATCTGGTTTCAGCAGTTTGATTTTGAGGTTGAGTGGATTACAGGAAATTCAAATTTCTTGACAGACTCCTTGACAAGAGATATGAATAAGATGTATATAACTTGTAAATATTCAGTTTTTGAAATTCCAGGCAAAGGACCTAAAGATGATAGTTTTGCTACATTTGTAGATAGATTTAGAATTTTGGAAAGTCATGCAAGTTTTGTAACAGACGAAATCAAGAAAGTGGTCGGTTTCAGACTCGGAAGAAATATGTGGATCAGAAAATGTTAGGCATGGCAATCAAAGAACTTAGGCATTTCCTTAGGCCTAGACGAAAATTTGGTAAAAATATTTTCTTTGCCAAATATGAAGGTTAAGCTTTTCTTCAGAAGCTTATGTGATTTATGGTCTAGTGTCTACACAAAAGAAATGATCTGGACACTCAGGATTTTGAATTATTACCAGATCATAGGAGGTGTCGATTTTGCACTCAGTTTGTTTACAGGTGCCAAGATTTTAGATTTAGAGGAAATTCCCATGACAGAAGAAATGATAAAATATTTGGTGTCATTAAAAATCCCAGATATTTTTGAGGAACTCAAAGCTTCATTCCTCCAAAGAATTGATGAAAATTACGCCAACACTGATACATTCCCTCAGTATGAAATTTTTGAAAGTTTTGCAGATTGGGAGATCAGAGGAGGAGAATGCAGAAAGATTCAGGTTATCAGAGTATCCCAGTGTATACAAAGAACGGTACAGTATTTAAAGACATTTGCTTATCCCTGGGATTTTCACAGTTTAAGAATTAGAGACAATATAGAGCCAAATCCATTTGCTCAAGTTTTCAGTCATGAAGGGATTGGCAGTTTTGAAACTGGTAACAACCAAGAATTAATCAAACAGCATGCTGAATGGTTCCACGAATTTGGGAATCTAAGACTGATATAAAAATTGCAAATTCTAAATAAACTAGATGGATTACAAGGACAGCCTAAAGCTATGAAGTTCATAATTAATCAGAAGGCACTAGTAACCATTTCAGTCTTATCTCCAAACTGGAATAATAATGTCATCCACCTTGTCAGTTTAATGATTTCAAAAATGATATGCACATCAATGATTTTTGAACTTGGATGGCAGCATAGAGATATTTTGAACGAAAATTGTAGATTATGGATTCAGCACACTATTGAAAGCTCCACTAACATGTTCCAGATTTTTAAGTGGGGATTATTAGATGGCATCGAGCTGGCAGTACAGAGATCACCTGCAACCCGGAACGCCTTTAAAGTTTCGTTTCTTGATATTGAAGTCAGTTCTCTTCCTTTTTTGATTAAATGGGAAAAGCAAGAATTGATGCATACCTCACAACAACCGGGCCTCCATAAGATCAAAACGAATATCAGCAAAGGAGAATCATCATCAGCAGCATCTCGTTGGACAACAATAATGCAACCAAAAGAAAAAGGAGAAATGATAAATGTGGAAGATCCAAATGAAGGAATCGAGGAACAGTATGACCGACTGATGAACAGATACCACCGCCAAATTATAGATGAGTACGAGCCCTTTCGAGGATCGTCAGAAGAAGACATGTGGGAGACTAGGAGTCTGATGGGACCCTGGTAGAATCTTTGTCAGCAATGTGATAATGTTGTTCACATGTTGTGACAAGATTCCCTTGTACAGGAAAAGATTGAGTAGACACCGTCGGTGGAAAAAGATACCGACAGGACCCTCAATAATTTCCTTTTGACGTCAGTGTTTAGATAGCTTTAGCCTAGATAGAGTGTATATAAGAAATAGTTTGTAGACCATTACGATCATTCTGGTCATTCGAGGCATTTTCTCTATTGTGATCGTTCAATCTGAGACACTCTATTGTAATAAGCTTTGTGTATTTCTATTCTTCTTTTATTAATATCGAAGCCTACTGGGCCGCCTGTCTGAGGACAGTTCCTGTAATCCGAAAGAGGTTTGAGCTGTAAGGCGCTTGAGTGAAGACCTGTGGAGAGAGGTCATGTGGAGACTCATGCATGGTCACCTGAGGATTGGATATTTGTTTTCAGATTTGTTGTTTGGGAAGCGGATTTTAATTAGAAGTCCTGCATGCACTAAAGCTTCATCATTTATATTCAGTCTCTATATTTCCTGTTTGCATTAAACCTTTGAATGGTCAGAGTCCCAATATCTATCAATAGCAATTGTCACTTGTTTATACATTAAATCAATCGAGTATCATGTTAGAGCATAAATAATCATATAAATCATAAAAGGATACCATAATCATCCTCCCTCTTAAGGAGGTGCCAACCACAAGCCTAAGCTTGTCTCACACAACTACATTGTCTCAATTTATGAGAGTATCATGGCCCCAACTATATCTATCTATATATATATATGTGTGTGTGTGTGTGTGTGTGTGTGTGTGTATATAGATATATAGATATATGTATATATATATATATATATATATATATATATATATATATATATATATATATATCTATATCTATATATATATATATATATATATATATATATATATATATATATATATATATATATATATATATATATATATATATATATGGGATTTTTTGCCAACTGAATCCCACTCTTTATTATCCCAATGTATCCATGTCATAGCCAGATCATGCTCATACAACTCTCTAAGGAGCTTCTTTAATATTCTCATAGCTAGTCATGCTAGAAACATCATACTAAACCTTGGTTGTGTCATAGACCTCTCATCATGTCTTATCTCATACTAAGGAAAAACTCAGATGTGCTCATCAATTATCAACATCAACATCTCCATACAGTCATATATGATAAGAATATCTGAAACGAAGAGTAGATCATATCATGGAAACATATCGAAGGATTCTTGGAGGCAATGGAATGTGTATGAAGTGGATCAATCACGAACTTATTCAGGTTCTATGCACATCAGATAGATAGATGGATGTTAAAAACAGAACATGAATGCTTCAATCAACTGTCGGATGACATTTAAAGTTCAACAATAACTTTAAATTCAAATCAGAATGTCCAAGGATTTGCATGTCCACTTCTCAATTCTTCTTTAATAGTTTCACATTATATTTTATATTTTCGTAACTTCAGAAATCGATTCATCATGCCATGATACATCATTACGAGATTCAGAATCCATCTCCCTCTTACTTATATCATTATAGGCTCTTTATGTAACAATAATAGATCGTTAGTATATAAAAACAAAAAACAAAATCAAATTCATACCTTAGAACACTTCTAAGGTAAGTCCTAGATCAACACATCATCCAGATTCATCAAATACCTATCCATGCAGACATATCTAGATTAGGGGAGATTGCTTCATGCAATGGTCACTGTAACCATAACAATTTACCAAAATATTAACCTTTCATAAATCCTTATTGTGCAATCAAATCTAAATAAGTTCATAAAAGTTTAGAAACTAAATCAATACTAATATCAAAAGTCATCAATACCTGAGTGTCAATTCTATGAACCAAATGACAGGTAGGGTTTTCATCAAGTCACGTCATGATCTATCAGCATGCCAGTAGGTTGTCATCAACCACACAATATCAATCAAGTAATTCCCATAATACAAGTCGTAGGAAGTCACTATGCTCATATCTCATTAAGGAAAATCATCAATTGTCAATTCAAAATAGTAGACATCATGTCTATATTCAAATTTTCTATCATAGATAGATCTATATTCCAAGGCACATCTCAATAATTGAGTCAGAGATGTAGGTCATCATGAGACATCATACAACTCATATATATCAATCAACCAAAATATGTCCAACTCTTGTAGTAGAAACTTCAAACTTAATGACATAACTATACTTATGTCATGGTCACCTGCAAAAATTCAAACTTCCCTGCTTTCAAATATTTCGTATATCTGGTACTTATATGTAGAACTTCCATCCTTCAAGTGAAAATCTTGATTTAGAGTTCAAACAAATTCATAAATATTCATATGATGGTAAACAATAGTCAAATTTATGGTCTCTCCCTTAAAGTTAGCATGGGAGCAACTTTAGATGCATGGATGCTACCTAGGCCTTAACATGCGTGCGCCCAGGGACGAGTATTCGCATTTCTATGACTGTGTCTGGATCAGAAACCCTAATTTCTATACAGGCTTCGATTTGAGGCCTTGCTACAAATCAATAATGTCAGATACACATAAATCATATTCCAACAATACATAATGCAAATAGTAATGAATAAGAATCTTGAGAAGAGATTCTCCCTCTGTCTGGGAATCTACTACATTCCACTTCTTTCATTTCATCAACATGTATTTACTAGAGTCATGCAACAATATATCTGTTAGATTGTAAAATCAAAAATATATCCATCATGGCCATATCATGCTCACCACATTAGCTACTACATCATATCATGACATCAATCTTTCATCAAAGGTTAGATTCACATGATAGGAACAACGTATAGGTGTGATGACATAGTTCAAATATCATGAACACAATATCAAGTCAATCCATTAAGTTAGGGCATTCAGTTTCACCATATGCCATAATTAATATCAAAGACATGACCACGGTAAATAAGAGATCTAGAGTATCAAACTCGTAGTTCTATCATAAAAGTTACCACAGGACCAAGTTAGGTCATTCAATAAAACTTTACGAAAACAACAAGAGTGTCAACATACTTTTGTCATGATTATCACAAGCATTATCAATATCAATGAAGTAACCTTCTATAAGAGATCCACCATGTCGTCTACTTTTCAAGTGTCAAGCGTATCATTTACTAGAGTCAAGGTACTTGCCTTCTTCACAAAATCAAGATCCCCAAGAACAATAGATCTTAGTCAAACACCAAGTTATGCCACTATATCGAAGATCAGTAATAATTGGCCTTATAGAATCAAGAAGATCAACATGATCAAAATATTCAATACCAGATGCATCATTTCATCATAAGAAACATAAGTACATATCTCTTTCATATGCAATCATGAGCCATTTGCAAAGGACACATTCTCAACATACCATAAGGCTTACCTAGTCATCTAATGTCATAGATAAAACATAACATTGAAACAATATACCTTTCTATTGTAGCAGCTACAACCACCCTCCAAAATTTTTCCTTAGCTTCATTTTGGATCCTCCCTACCAACCTTCACAACAGCATGTATTGCCTTGTCAAGTACACAAGCTCCAGTGATTTTCTTGCCGAAAGACAACTTGTCGATCAAACCTTGATGCATTACCCTCACAAGATGTTCCTCTGGACTTGGTCCAGCTACAGACTAATAACCTCCTTCAAGATTTGCACAAATATAGAGGGTAACCAACCTTCCCTCTAGAAATTGTAATCCTGACTGGTAGCCTACTGGGCCCCAGAATTGCGCAATTCTACTGAGCAAGCTTCACCCATAAAATTGTGAAATCCTTCCCAGTTGGGTTGCTCAGCCTAGAATTTGGGAAAATATGGGTAGCACTCAGCTGCTCTGCCTAGAAAATAATCTTCTGATCATCCATCCCAGCTCCTAGCCAGAAATGGGCATTTTCTCCCAGCATTTGAGCAGTCTCTTGCATGTGCAGTTGAGTTGACCAGTTCTCTCCGGGACTGAGCAAAACAGACTTGCATGCATGGACTACTTCTCCCAAGGTAGCACGCAAACGTATCCCTTGTTTCAGGGATCTATTTTTGGGAGTTGGAGGTTACATGCAAGAATCATTTTAGAAACCTCCCACCAAGTGTCGCTTTCCTTATATTTGTGGTAGGCGCGTCACAACCTCGATATTATCAAAACTTATCAACCGTACACTACATAACTCATTCCTCACATCAACCTTTCAGCTCTGACATCCCAAGTCACATCTAGGAGCTTTCAGCACATTCAACTCAGTTGTTTTGGGGTAAGCCCGCTTTCCATGTCTTGTGTCGCATTTCTAGCACTTTTTTTCTTTCGCTTCATATGAATGTTGTCTGCTTTATTTCAATGACCACTTTCTATCATTTTCATACATACTATATTATACTAGCATCATTTCAGTTTTCATTAACATTTCACTATTATCACATGCATGAAAATCATTTTCATGAACAATTGCTAATTCAACAACTCACCTCACCAACATGCATGTTTTTCATTTTCTGAATCTTTCATTCACTATTTAAATGCATGATCATTCACTTGTTCTTACACTCAGTATCACCATGCATTCGCATTCACATTTGCTTTCAGTTTCCTATCAGCGAGTCTGGCCAAGCTTGGCCCTGACTCTGCCTTCACTGAGACAACATTGCGCAATCTGAGGAAGGAAGGCTCTGTATTCCTCTCCAGAAATTCACATTTCTATCTAGCCGCTGTCCTCCATTACTGCTTTTCACATTTCTAAGGGACAGTGATTGTTGGCCTAGAAATTTGCGCAATGCAGTCTCAGAGCCTATAATCACTCCTAGATGGAATTGCGCATTGCGCAATTCCATCAGCCAACAGCTAGACTGCATTGCTTATTTCATAGTATCAGCAGTGAGTCAGCCTCCCAACATCCCAAACTATGCCCTGCGCAATTTTGGCACTCAGTCTCCTGACCTCCCATCCAAAATTGTGCGACCTTTATGATCAGTCACATAGGTATGTGGCAAGTCAGTTCTCAAGTTCATTTTGGTTTTCAACTGATAGATCTCTTTCCGTGAGTGTTTCCATGTCTCCAGGTATTGCAGGTGTTCATCTGCCTCTCAGTAGCACATGTACAATGGTTTCCAATAGAGCGGAGTCAAAGATACCATTCAGAGCACACTTAGGGATGAAGTAAATCAAGTGCCTAAGAGATTTCCTACTCACAAAGACATCAAGTTGTTCGTGGACAAAGACATCAAAATATGATGGCAATAGCATCACAGGAGTAGCATCATGAACATTAGTTGAAGGCAACGTACCAAATGCAATGAATGCAAGAGGAAGTTAGTTGACAACACGGAGGCGGAACATAGTTGCAATTTCAAGCAGATCCACTAATGATGAAAGGAACTTTGGGGACTCAAGCTATGAGGTGACAATGTGATCGCGTGAAGATAGAGAATGGAACAAAGAAGGATTTGCATGTGCTGAAGTAGCAACTAAAGGAAGAACATGAACTACACAAACAAGTGAATGGGTTGCAACAGTAACAGGAACATCAATGGGTGAAACATCCACTCATGGATGAAACTGCATCCATACAAGTTATAGATCCATCCCAGTAGCTGGCACAGAGTAGACATAGTTAGAAGTGTTGTTGATCACATGCAAGGGATTCAGCAGGATGCATGTCATTGTGTGCACACACATGATTCAACCCATTCAGCACACTCACCAAGGTGAAGACAAGAAGCATGTCTGACTGGAGCCGACCATGTAGTTGATAGTTGATGTGCATGACGACCAACACACACTAGAAGATCAACACGGACACTATGCATCAATGTGTTTCCTGTTTGGTTACACCAAGAAGACCATCCGAATGTGATGTAGGAGCATCTGGCTTAGAAATTTCATTTTATTTTAGTTGACTTAGGGGTCTTGTTTTTTTAAAGAAGTTGGTTTCTTAAGCATTAAATTAATAGGATGTGAGAGTTTTAATTAATTAAATATTGTAAGGATATTTGTAAATTTTCTCGAATGTAGGAGAACATGATCGATGATGAGTAATTAGTATGGATTGAGATATTGAAAATATTAGAAAGTAGTTCATGATTTATGGAGAATCCTTAGGATTAATTGAAAGTTGAGATCCTCAAGGGATAAAGAAGAGATTTTAGGAACTAAATGAGGACTAGAATATTCTTAGGATTTAGTTGAGAAGATTGAGGATCTGAACCAAAATTGGTTAACGGAATCCTTTTGTGCATATTTTGTAATCCTCAAAGGCTTCAAGGGAGAGATAGTGAGAGAGAGTTCGTAGACAGAAGGGTTGGATTGTGAGCCTATGGGCATTGAAATGAGAAAGGGACACTGATACAGACCACGAAAAGGTAGATTAGGCCAAAGCTAGATTGTAAATAGGTTTTTATTTGTATCTATACATTTGTTTAATGAATGAGGAAATTGAATTCATTGTGACGTTGTGTGTCATTCCTTTTATGTGCTGAGCGATCCGTAAGTGGGAATTTATGGTTTCTATGTGATAAAACATGATGAATGAATTCAAGTTGAATTTCTGAAAGTCTTTCACTATGACAAAAGACTTACAATCTGGGTAGAATCCGTGTGATACCAGTTTGATGTATGTACAAGTCAAGTAAAGAGCGAATTATGAAATCTGGAAGAAGGGAAATAGTATAGAGAGTATTATGTATTCCAAGTCGAGGTGGTGTTAAGGAAACAGAGGTATAGTTGCAAGGCAAAGTAAGGAAAACAGAAAATTCTCGGCACACTATTTCTAGGCAGAGAAAGGAGTTCGCAGAGTTGAACTTCATAACAAGTCAATCTGGAGGTGAGAAGGAAGTTTGGTGGAAAAGTGAAGCAAGCCAAAGTGAAATGTGAAACTGTGGAGGTTAGGAGCCTACAGGTGTTTTAATCGGGGTTGAAGTGTCATACTAATTCCTAGTTGTCGATCGCATTTTCAACCATTTACATCACAGTCAACTGCGGGGTTTAAGTTGTTTTTAACCCATGTGTTAGTTGAAGGGCTGCATGCTGTAGGATTTGATGGCCTCCATATCCAGTGGATATCATGCCATAAAGGTGATCAAACGTTAACCTCAGAATGGACCCAAACATTTATAGATTGAGGATTTATAATCCTTATTGGCTCCATAAGCGCGATTAAGCATCGCGCAAGTTCCCTGGCCGATATTGTTGTGAACCATTGGATGCAGCACGCTTTGATCAATGGTGTAGAGTGAAGCACCTGTGCAAAAAGAGAAAGTCAATGTGGAAGTTAAAATGGGACCGATTGTTGTTCATTCGGCTGTTGTTCAATTGGTTGTTGTTCAATCGGTTGATGTTCAATTGTTGCTCAATTGGTTGTTGTTCAATTGTTGTTCAAGTGACCTTCTGCGTCATTTTTAGGTGAGCCTCGGAAAATGTACCAAGGTGGTGAAAAAAGTGGAAAGGTAAGGTTAATATGTGTGGGTTTAAGAATTAATCAAAGTTTATGAGGGCTGAGTAAGATTCTGTTGGAGAAGTTAATTAAGGTTTAGACCATTGAATAGCCTTTGAAGCATTTCATTATGAGGATTTATTAAGGGGTCTTAAACATTAATTTATGAAGGTTTGACTAGGAAGGTTAATTGAAATTCTTGGTATAAATGAGAGGTATGCATTTTATATGCATACTATGGGAATTGTCAGCGTAGGCTGGCATCATTTTGGTATCAAAACAGGAACAGGTAAATATTTTTGAAGAACTCAGAGCAAGAATGAAACAATGAAAGAAAACTCAGTGAAGGAGTAATTATTTCTGACAGTTAGAGCTTTACCAAGATAAAGCTGGGAGATTGAAAGAAAGAATCAGATTCTAAATCTGATTGATAGTAGTCGACTGTTGAAAATTTGCACAGTGGAATCATGAAGATATACTGAACTAGATATGCAGGAGTGGTGAGATCCTGAAGACAGGTGATGGTATGCAAGTTTGTTTAATGATTAGCAGAAATTGAATGAGTGAAATTTTGGAGTAGGATTACAATAGTTAAACTGTAAGAGGGACTTTTTCAAGTTCTTGAAGAGTGGTAGAGTTTGAAGATATAGCTGAAGGTTGGATAAAGGAATAGTCCATTCAAAGTGCAGGTGAATTGGGGGACAAGATCAGACAAAGATCTTGAGATGAGATTATATGTTTTTATTTTAACTGGTTTGAAGATTTTATTGCATAATTTAGAATGTAGGCAAAGAGGAAATATCTCAACGGAGATTAAGGAAACTCGTAAAAGTTTTGGAAAGAAAGAGATTGTGGCAGAACCTAAATGTTCCAACTAAAGATTGGAAGAAAAGGACAGTTGTGTTCTTAAAGTGCAGATGAGTTGAAGCCTAGAAGGAGCAGATAGAAATGCTCAAGGAGATTCGAGACAGAGGACCAGTACTTGCTAAAAGACCAAGTCCAGAGGAGAGCTTGGTGAAGTAAGTGGCAACAGGGAAGTCTTGTTGTTGCAGAGACTTGCGCAACTCATAGTGATTGAGTGAGGAACTCATAGAGATGGAAAGGATGATGACTAGTGAAATTCATAGCAGAGGTTCTGAAAGAGACCACATCAGAGGACATAAGAAGAAAGATGCCAAAGAAAATGGCATGAGAATGAGTGACAAAAAATATGACAAAGAAATTGTTGAGATGGCAGTTCAGCTTGAAGTATTAATGGAGATGTTGTAGAGGAATGAGAAGGACCAGAAAAAAGGTTATGTCATGACGAAGAAAGCAAAGTGGTAGAGGCTACAAGAGAAGAGGAATCAACAAGAAAATATGCAGTTAATAAAGGAGCTAAGGGAGCTTGAACAGATTATAGATGTCAAATTGAAGACAGAGAAGCTCAAAGGAGTTGAGCTACAACAAAAGGAAAATGTTGGAGAAGGTGTTGAAGTTTTGGTATGTGAACCAGAACATGGACCATTACTTTTTGAAAGTAATGAAGAGACAGAGGAGTTGAATCATATGAATGATTCAGAGCAGCCAGAAGACTTGATGACTGAAGCATAAAATGACACCATAAGGTCTTGTGTTTTTAAAACTAATGATTTGTGTATGGTTGCAGGGTTGGAAGAAGATAGACAGTCTTTTAAAGTTGTCAAAAACATGAAAGAATATCTTCCAGAAGATGAAAGTTTTGAAGCAGAATATGACAACGAGACTGGAGAAGAAACAATTCACTACTGTGAACAATTGCAGAGAGGCATCATTAAAATAGATGGTGTCGAAAAGTGACTTGCTGACAGTCTCAAGGATTCTTTGAGTTTGAATCAACATACTAATGTGATGACAGAGGAGTTAATGGAAAGATCAAAGAAACATACTGAAAGGTTGCCAGAGGAAGAAGAGGTACAAAGGCCTTATATTTTTTATTTTGATAATTATCTTATGATTTCAGATTTTGTCGCAGAAGCTGGAACATATTCGGCACAGGTGGACAACCAAATTAAAGAAGAAGAGAATGAGCATCTATTGAAAGATGTTAAGGAAGATTTAGTAGAGGAAGAAGGGCCATCTGATGATTGGTCAATAGAAAATGAAGAAATGAGAGATTGTGTAAAATTTCCAAATTTTACTCGAAGTAAAATTATTGAATTATATAGAAAATTAGACTTTAAAAGGAGAAAGATACAACAATAGAGGAAAAATGTTCAGAATAAATTTCTTATGAAGGATGACAAAGAAATTGTCATAAATGATAGTGAGGAAGAACTTGACAGGTACTGTAAACAGAAGCAGAAAATTATCTTGAAAGACAATATGGCAGCAGCTAAAAAGGTGTGAGACAACAACAAACTAGAGGGTAAGGATGTAAGGGTGGCAATAAGAATGAGAGTCCAACACTTAAGAGTTGAAGGCAATTAGCAGTCTGAAGATATACTGGATAGAGAGATTGAACTGATAAGAAGAATAATGATAAAGTTGTCTCAGAAGAAGACAACAACATGAAAGCAAAGAAGCATTAGCAAGAGGAAGACAACAGAAGAATGTGAGAGCATACCAAGTGGGAAATTGTAGAATGAGGTATGGAAATCTAGAAAACAACAACAGACAACAACAACAACAAAACAGTTGAAAGGAAAAGAAATAGATAAAGACAAATTACAAAACAAAATCTTAGATCTGGGAGGAATTACAATAGCATTGAAGACACATGATCTGGAGATCATGAATGTTTTCAACCTTGCGAGTCTGATGCAGGAGCATTTGGCTCAGAAATTTCATTGTATTTTAGTTGACATATGGGTCTTGTGTTTTTAAAGAAGTTGGTTTCTTAAGTATTAAATTAATAAGATGTGAGATTTTTAATTAATTAAATATTGTGAGGATATTTGTAAATGTTCTCGAATGTAGGAGAACATGAGTGATGATGAGTAATTAGTATGGATTGAGATATTGTAAATCTTAGAAAGTAGTTCATGATTTATGGAGGATCCTTAGGATTATTTGAAAGTTGAGATCCTCGAGGGATAAAGAAGAGATTTTAGGAACTAAATGAGGACTAGAGGATTCTTAGGATTTATTTGAGAAGATTGAGGATCTGAACCGAAATTGGTTAACAGAATCCTTCTGTGAATATTTTGTAATCCTCGAAGGCTTAAAGGGAAAGATAGTGAGAGAGTTAGTAGACAGAAGGGTTGGATTGTGAGCCTATGGGCATTGAAACGAGAAAGGGCCATTGACACAGACCATGTAAAGGCAGATCGAGCCAAAGCTAGATTGTAAATAGGTTTTTATTTGTATCTGTACATTTATTTAATGAATGAGGAAATTGAATTCATTGTGACTGTTTGTGTCATTCCATTTATGTGCTGAGTGATCCGTAAGTTGGAATTTATGGTTTTTGTGTGATAAACTATGATGAATGAATTCAAGTTGAATTTTGGAAGTCTTTCTGTGTGACAAAAGACTTACCATCTGGGTAGAATCCGTGTGATTCTGGTTTGGATTTAATAGATGTATGTACAGGTCAAGTAAACAATGAATTACAAAATCTAGAAGAAGGGAAATAATATAGAAAGTATTATGTATTCCAATTCGAAGTGGTGTTAAGGAAACATAGGTATAGTTGCAAGGCATAGTAAAGAAATTAGAAAAGTCTCGACACACTCTTTCTAAGTGGAGAAAGGAGTTGGCAGAGTTGAACTTGCTAACAAGTAGATCTAGAGGTGAGAAGGAAGTTCGGTAGAGAAGTGAAGCAAGCCAAAGTGAAATGCGAAACTGTGGAGGTTAGGAGTCTACGGGTGTTTTGATCGGGGTTGAAGCATCGTACTAATTTCTAGCCGTCGATCACATTTTCAACCTTTTAAGTCATAGTCAACTGCGGCGGTTAAGTTGTTTTTAACCAGTGTGTTAGTTGAAGGGCCGCAGACCATAGGATTTGATGGGCTCTATATCTAGAGGATATCGGGCCATAAAGGTGATCAAACATTAACCTCAGAACGGACGCGAACATTTATAGATTGATGATTTATAATCCTTGTTGGCTCCATAAGGGTGATTAAGTGTCATGCAAGTTCCATGGCCGATATCATTGTGAACCATTGGACCTAGCGTGCTTTGATCAACAACATAGAATGAAGCACCTATGCAAAAAGGGAAAGTAAACGTTGAAGTCAATGTGGGAATGGTTGCTATTCAATTTCTGTTCAATCGGTTTCTGTTCAATTGTTGTTCAATCGGTTTATGTTCAATTGTCGTTCAATCGGTTGTTTTTCAATTGTTGTTCAATCGGTTGCTGTACAATTGTTGTTCATTCAATTTTTGTTCAATTGCTACTCAATCAGTTGTTGTTCAATTGTTGTTCAATTGGTTTCTATTCAATTGTTGTTCAATTAGTTGTTGTTCAATTGCTGTTCAATTGACCTCCTGTGTCATTTTTAGGTGAGCCTCAGAAAATGTGCCAAGGCAGTGGAAAAAGTGGAAAGGTAAGGTTAATATGCGTAGGTTTAAGAAATAATCAAAGTTTATGAGGGTTGAGTAAGATTCCACTAGATAAGTTAATTAAGGTTTAGACCATTGAATAGTCTTTGAAACATTTCCACATGAGGATTTATTAAGGGGCCTTAAACTTTAATTTATGAATGTTTGACTAGGCAGGGTAATTTAAATTCCTGGGATAAATAAGATATATTCATTTTATATGCATATTGTGGGAATTTTTGGCTTAGGCCGGCATCAGCATCCTAGTAGATGAGTTGGATGAGGAGCCACACAAATGCACCCAGATGAAATGGAGGCAAGAGTTCACTTCAACAAGATGTCACCATGGGGTGCATGCACACCATTACGGATGACCAAGCTTGGCATCAACTCACCACCTTCACCATCCCAAGCATGTTAAAGAGTTGGTCTCACGACATACCGAGTGTCAGTGATGTCTTGCATGGATTTCTCTAGCCATTTTGTCTCACATGAGCACAAGTGCATTGAAATGTAACGTTATGTCAAGTGGAATTTCAAGTGTCAATAGTTGGATGTAACAATCATAGAGTAGATGAAGAGTCATGAGGGTAGATGAACGTCACAAAGGGGAATGTCAAGGGTCACCCCACCCTTTGTTATAAATAGAACCTCATAACTCATTATAAAGGATTTTGGTCAGCTAAACTTCTGACAAGACTACCTTGGGGAGAGAATGGATAGTATTGTAATGAGCCTTGGCTTCTCCACTGTGCAGAGCTAGTACATCTCTTCGGAGAAGTAGGCAGTTGTGGCTATAACGTTCCACTATTGGAACTAGTGGTGGACATGGATGTATTGTATGATAGGAACTTACACTTCTTAATATAACAAGATCCAACACGTTTCATGCATATGATGTATTGCATTCTATGCTATTTGGTTTACACTAAATGATATACGTATTTTATTTCTTACGCATGCATGTATAGACTATTCTGTATAAGTATGCATGAATCTTACTGAAATGTGTTGTTGGTTTAACCATCACTTTAGATTTCTCGCTAACTTTCCTTGCATGTTGTGATGTATCTTCGCTCGTGTGTTCCCTTCCAACTTGTGTACTATTACAGGTCTCTAAGGGGCACACTCACCTCACCCTCAGTGTGTTAGAACCTTTCATGCACCTTCCTTGTCTTACTACAGCTGTCACACCCTTGCTACCAACATAGTTATCTTACTTGCCTTTGTGTGAAATCGCGGTCAAGGCATTACCATAAGACCAAGTGCTGGGACTCCTACACCAAACGATCTGAGGTCTAATTGGGACTTATTACCATGGAGATCCCCTTACATGTTGGTGGATCCAGCACCGTCAACATTTTGGCGCTAGAAGGAGGGATAGATGATAAGCTGAGTCCTCACATCTATTTTGAATCTCTACACATCTATCATGACTAACTACCGAGTTTCTCTTCCGGAATGTATGTCTTATGGAAATGATTTCACTATCTCAAAAAAGCTCTCGGATAACCTGTCTCATAAAACATATGATGGTGGAGGCTACAAAACCTTGGTTAGGCTCGTGATCATGGGCTCATGCAAAAGACATGGATTCTTTGAGGAATACATGAGCAACACATTGTTCATCTACACACTTCAAGGGCACCTAATGCACTGGTGTGCCACGCTGCCCGAAAAATCTATTCATTCTCTTGTTCGTCTAGTCGTAGAGATAGACTGTGCTTTCAATCACTTTGACCATGAAGCACTTGACTAAGAAATTATGAAATTACGAAAAGCATTTGATGAATCCATTGATCCATTTTACACATGCTTTTGTAATCTTGCATACAATTGCTTAAAGATGAAATTGATTGGGAATTTCTTTATGGAAGATATGAGTATCTTCTTCACATATTCAAACCCCGCTCAACACACTTCGGTGATGGAGTTGTGCAATCATAGGAAGGCATAGTCACTGTCACAAGTGATTTCCCCCCTTCACCTCATTAAATAGCTCCACCACCATGGAGTGATTTGGGAGATCATGCACACATCTCTGTTGAACTGTCACATCCTCCCTCCCCACTGCTCTGGATATATGCGCAGATTTGGCTTGCGAGCATGTTGGTTTTCATGTGGATTCATTCCCTCAACCTTCATCCTCGCATTCTATTGATCCTTCGGATTGTATTGTCTTCTGTTATCCCATTCCAGACTCCTCACCTGCTGTGAACGAGCATCAATTTGTCGACGGAGTTGGTGTTATGCAGCCAACCTGCACCATCATTCATGACAAGTGTGTGCAGGAATCTAATGAATAACTTGCGGTGAAGGATGACTCCCTTCTAGCCCCGCCTCATCCTCTTCATCCTGATATCCCTTGTGATTTTTCCATTGCCGATTTCCCCTGTGAAAACCCATTTTTGGATGTTTCTACTTCTAATCATTCAGAAGACACGTTGGATGTCAGTCTGTCATTACAGTGTGGAGTGGACACATATTCCTTAGAAAATATGTATGATCTATTATCTATCTTTTCTTAAAACACAGAGGGTGAACATCTTTGCTTCCCATCTACCCCTCTGCCTAATTCATCAAATCATGAGGATGCCGACAAACATCCTGAATTTTCTGATCTTGGTTGTCGTGATCTATTCACTTCCTCATTCGATCACGATGTTGATTCAATTGTTGTTAATCTATCTAAGAAATTGGTCTACAATGATCTATCTGTCAACGAAGTCGAAACCCAACAGAATGTCGAGGCACTTCAGCCCGAGCTGATGGTTATGTCAGGCCCTCGCTATCCTGAGCTTGGTTTCACTTCCGGTCAAAAAATTCTTGAAACACTCAAGGCTCCTCATCACTCTCTGCTTTGCATTGAAGATCAACCTAACACCAAGATTTTTGTTCCTCCACTCGAACTACACAATCCCATCACTCATGTGTTGGAGGAATCTTACACAACAAGCACACATGCACATCATAAGTGATCTACCTTTCTCACATTTTCTTTCATGTCATAGTCAAGAGAATGCACACACTCAAGATCTGCATGCAGTGTAACACAACACCATGGCAGCCCCATAAAGTGCATTTCATGTGCTTTCACTCATCTCTATTCCGTGGTCGCTTCTAAACTTGAAGTGTGTTTGTCTTCACTGTTATATATTTCTTGTTTTTTGGTTCACATAGTTATCTTGTTCATGAACCATGCCTCCACCAACATGGGTCAACCAATGCATCGATGGCTGCATTGGAAGTATCACTTCACGTTAGATGGCCCATGCACCGTTAACTTAGGAGTAGGAGTAATGTTTGATTTCAGTTTGTTTGATTGCATGCTTGTTTGATTAGTTTCTTTGTTGGTTTGTTCGCTTGCTTGCTTGTTTGCTTACTCTCTTTGCTTTCTCTTTTTCTTCTACTTCTGCTTGCATTTTATTTTGTGTGCTTGTTTTGTTCCTAGATTAGTTTAACATGAAACCATGTGTGACTCTTGAAACAAGTTGGGTAAAATATGAGAGGACTTGTACAACTATCAACATATGGTTATCTATTTTCTGCTCTCTTATGTAAGAACTTGTTATCTTCAATCCATGATACATCAATGGAAAATATGTACTATTTGAATTGAACCTTGGTGAAAACACAATGATTGTGTTCTCACTAGTATCACTTACTCTAGTCGGTTGTTTTTGGGTTAATCCTTGTCAACTTAGTCAAGTAGACTAAGGTGAGGTGGGAAACCTTAACAGGAACATCACAGGTATAATAAACTACTTCTCTGCAAGAACAACCTCTCCTGCCTCTGAAAGGAATAAGTGATATGCACAATTATGAAGATGAATAATGAAAAAAATAAAAAAGTGGAAAACTTTGAAAAAATGAATAATGAATAAGGAGAAAAAAGATAAAGGATTCCTACATAGATAGGTGATGCAAGTAACTCTTTCGGGGTACTGACCAAGATCACTGGTAGCGGAGCCATGCTTTTGTTCCTATGTGACTCTGTCGGGGTACTATCCAGGCCTGATGGAAATAGATAAACACGAGAGATAAAAGTAAGACTCTGATGACTATACTTCTTATGCACCAAGATATCCCTCAACCCCAATCGAAACAAATATGTTGACTTGGATTGGAATGTGTTTCAATCAACCAAGAGCTTGGCAAATGCCACATCATACAATCAATATAGTGTAGAAACCAAGAGAAGCTGAGAACTGAACAATACTTCCAGAGGTGTTAGACTTGGTTTTCACGAACAAGGTCCATTCGGACAGCTAGAGTTCTACCAGTGTGTCACCAAGTGTTGTAGCAGCTACGACCACCCTCCAAAATTTTTCCTTAGCTTCATTTTGGAGCCTCCCTACCAACCTTCATAACAACATGTCTTGCTTCATCAATTACACAAGCTCGAATGATTTTCTTGCAAAAAGAAAGCTTTTCAATCAAACCTTGATGCTTTAACCTCATAGGTTGTTCCTCCAGACTTGGTCCAGCTGCAGGCTGAGCAACTCCTTCAAGAATTTGTGCAAATCTGGAGGGAAACCAACCTTCCCTCCAGAAATTGTGCAATCCTCACTGGAAGCCTGCTAGGTCCTAGAATTGCGCAATTCTGCTGAGCAAGCTTCACCCAGAAATCTGCACAATCCTTACCAGCTGGGTTGCTCGGCCTAGAATTTGCGCAAGTCTAGGCAGCAGTCATCTTCTCTGCCCAGAAATTGTGCAAATATTCTAAGCAGCCATCCCATCTCCCAGCTAGAAATGCACATTTTATCCTAGAAATTGAGCAATCTATTGCATGTGCAACTGAGTTGACCGGTTCCCTTTGAGACTGAGCAAAATAGACTTGCATCCCTGGTCTACTTCTCCCAAGGCAGCATGCAAAGGCATTCCTTGTTTCGGGAATTTATTTTTGGCATTTTGAGGTTACATGCAAGGATCATTTTAGAAACCTCCCACCAAGTGCCACTTTCCCTACATTTGTGGCATGCGCGTACCAACCTTGATATTATCAAAACTCATCAACCGGATGTTGTAGAGCTCATTCCTCACATCAACCTTGCATCCCTGACATCCCACATCGCATCTAGGAGCTATCGGCACATTCATCTCATCTATTGGGATAAGCCCGCTTTCCATGTCTTGTGTCACATTTCTGGCACCTTTTATGTTTGGCTTTGTATGGATGTTGTCTGGTTGATTTCAGTGATCGCTTGCTATCTTTTTGATACATACTAGCTTATACTATCACTATTTTAGTTTTCATTAACTTCTCACTATTGTCGCATGCACGAAACTGTTTTTCAAAAACGATCGTTGATTCGGCGAGTCACCTCACCCACATGCAAGTTTTCTGTTTTCATAATCTGTCATTCACCATTTGCATGCACGATCATTCACTTATGCTTACACTCAATATCACCATGAATTCACATTCACATTCACTTTCAGTTGCCCGTCGGCGAGTCTAGCCAACCTTGGCCTAGACTCTACCTTCACTGAGACAACATTGCATAATTAGGGGAAGAAAAGCTCTCTCTTCCTCTCAATAAATGCGCATTTCTTCCCAGGCACTGTCCTCTAGGATTGTTTTTCACATTTCTGAGGGAGTGTGACTGCTGGCCCAGAAAATTATACAATGCAGTCCCTGAGCTTGCACTCACTCCCAGATGGAATTGAAAATTAGAGCAGTCAGCAGCCAGATTGGACTGTAAATTGTGCAGTTCTAGAAGTCAGTCAGCCTCCCAACAGCCCAGACTATGCCTTGCATAGATTTGGCACTTAGTCTATCAACCTCCCAGCCAAAATTGCGTGACCTTCATGATCTGTCACGCAAGTATGTTGCAAGTTTGTTCTCAAGTTAATTTTGGTTTTCAACTGACAGATTTGTTGCCATGAGTGTTGCCATGTCTCGAGGTATCACAGGTTTTTTGCCTCTCAACAACACAGATACAATGGTTTCCAGGAGAGAAGAGTCGAAGACATCGTTTAGAGCACACTTGGGGATGTAGTCGATCAAGTGTCTATGGGCTTGCCTACTCATGAAGACATCAAGTTTTTCATAGACAAATACATCAAGATATGGTGGCATCAGCATCACAGTGAGCAGTATCATGAACAACATCTGAAGGTATCATACCAAAATCAACAAATTCAAGAGGAAGGTTGTTGACAACACGGAGGTGGAACAAATTTGCAAGCTCATCAGATTCACTGAAGATGAAAGAAGCTTTGGGGACTCAGGCTATGAGGTGAAGACGCGATCATGTGAAGACAAAGAATGGAGAAAATAAGGAGTTTCATGTGGTGAAGTAGCAACTCAAGGAAGAACATGAGCTGCACAGATAAGTGAATGAGTTGCATCAGTAACAGGAACAACAGGGGGTGCAAAATGCACTCACGGATGAAACTGTGCTCGTACAAGTTATAGATCCATCCCAGCAACTGGCACGGAGCAGAAATGATGAGAAGTGTTTTTTATCAGATGCAATAGATTCAACAACATGCATGTCATTGTGTGCATGCACGTGATCCAACCCATTCAGCACACTCACCAAGACGAAGACAAGAAGCAAGTTCGACTAGTGTTGAGCACGTAGTTGAGAGTTGATGCACATGACCACCAACACAGACTGGAAGATCAACATGGAAGCTATGCGTTAGTGTGTTGCCGGTTTGGTTACACCAAGAAGACCGTGCACATGCTAGCAGACGAGTTGGATGAGGAGCCACACCAATGCACCCAGATGTAATGGAGATAAGAGTTTGATTCAGCAAGATGTCACCATGGGGTGCATGCACACCATCACAGATGACCAAGCTTCGCATCAACTCACCACCTTCACCACCACATGCATGTCAAAGGGTTGATCTCACCATAATGGACCGAGTGTTAGTGATGTCTTGCATTGCTTTCTCAAGCCATTTTGTCTCACATGAGCACATGTGCATTGTAATGTAACGTCGTGTCAAGTGGAAGTTAAGTGTCAATAGTTGGATGTAATAGTCATAGAGTAGATGAAGAGTCATGAGGGTAGATGAATTGTCACAGAGGGGAATGTCAAGGGTCACACCATCCTTTGCTATAAATAGAACCTCATAACTCATTGTAAAGGCTTTTGGTCAGCCAAGCTTCCGACTATCTTGGGGAGAGATTGGAAAGTATTGTAATGAGCCTTGGCTTCTCCACTTCCTAGAGCTAGTACATCTCTTTATATGAGCAGGCAGTTGTGGCTATAATGTTCCACTATTGCAACTAGTGGTGGACATGGTTGTAGTGTATGACGAGAACTTACGCTTCTTAATATAACAAGAGCCAACACGTTTCATGCATATGTTGTATTGTATTCTATGCTATCTGATTTACTCTAAATGATATATGTATTTTTCTTTCTTACGCATGCATGTATAGACTATTATGTATAAGTATGTACGAATATTTCTGAAATATGTTGTTGTTTTAACCATCACTTTGGATTGCTCGTTAACTTTCCTTCCATGTTGTGATGTATCTTCGCTCGTGTGTTCCATTCCAAGCCGCATACTATTACAGGTCTCCAAGGGGTGCACTCACCTCACCCTCAATGTGTTAGAACCTTTCATTCACCTTCCTTGTCTTGCTACAGCTATCACACACTTGCTACCAATAAATTTATCTTACTTGCCTCTGTGTGAAATCGCGGTCAAGGAATTACCATACGACCCACTGCGAGGACTCTTGGACCAAACTGTATGAGGTCTAATTCGGACTTCTTACTAGGGATATCCCCTTACATGTTGACAGGTCCAGCACTATCAACACTTTCATACCATGTAGTGTTCAAATACCTGTACACCTTCTCATAAGAAACTTTTATTACTTCTCAACTTTTCATCAAGTGCCTCTTTATTGATTTTTAGATCTAGATTTTATTTCCTGCATATATAATGATCCTCAAGAGGGAAATACGTATCACATATCATCAAGGAGGTTATATCCATCCATATTCTCTAATATAGATGCAAGACGTATAAACAGTGATAAAAAAAAATCATAATAATAAAATCCATAAGCCTAACAAGAGTAAAGACACAAAGAAAACATCATAAGTCAAGGAGTAATTATCTTCAATGATAGGTGATCCTCTCCCTCTTGAACCAACCTTCAAGGGTCATCACTATCCGTAGTCCACATAATGATATTACCTTCAATTAAAATTGTCAACAACCAAGTGTAGAAATTTCACTTGGAGATCAACTAATAATGCAATATCCTAAAGCGTAATACTAGATCTACTTCTATAACAAACTTTGTGGAAGCTGAATCGAATATGAGCAAGATCAAATGGAACACATATAATAGATGAAGAGAAAGCATACACACATGAACACAGAAGATAACTCTGGGGAAAGCCTCAACTTAAAAACCCCGCTATTTGTATTATCATACAAGTGGAAGTATCTCCGGATTACACAAAGATTTAGCTCACAAGCTATCCAGCTCTCAGTACAATCCCTCAATGCTGCTCATAGACTAAATAGACACATAATATGACTTCCCTCAGTCCTTCAAGCCTCCTATTTCCTTGCGAAAAATTTCCTGGGTCTTCTGTCTGACACCTGTGTGAATTCACCTCTCACACAACTCACCAAACTCAGAAATAATTTCACAATCCTAAAGGAGATAATTCCTTCTGCATGCAAGAGATATTCATAAAGGAATATTCTTGCAACTGATAGTACACTATCCCTCCATTTGATCTCAACTGGGTCTCTGTCTGAACTGACATGCATGAGTTATTTATGAGAGAATATTGAGTTATCTGAAGTGCAGTAGTTACATGCATGCAAGCATTAACTAAATGAACTCACAATTAATTCTAAAAGCTGTTAGAATTAATCTAACTAGGCTTAACTCGGTTAACAGAGCTAACTAATTTTATCTCAAAGTACAACTCACTCTCATCTACTTAACTAAGGGATAAATTCCTCAATTAATGGAGAAACTATTGCATGTCTTCACATAGACTTCATGTTTGATTTTCTCCAACTAATTAACGCAAGATGAATTAATTAATTATTAATCAAATAGCTACTAAGAACAAATTCGAATTTTACTTCTCTATTTTAGTTCAGGGACTAACTAAAATAGGAAGGTATCTCGAAATGCTATTTATGGCAGTGCTAAAAATAGCACTTCTATATTTAGCAGTTCTTGTTGCTATTTTCAACACTCCTTCTCAACAAGAAAGGGATTATCAGTCACCCCAATCCTGTCTCTGTGGATCTCGAACTTGCATTTTGATAATGCCTTAGTCAAAATATCTACATCCTGCTCCTCGATCGAAACATACAGCAACGACATGATCCTCTTCACCACACAGTCCAGAAGATGATGGTAATGGATATCTATGTGCTTGGACCTGTCATGAAACACTGGATTCTCAGATAGTTTGATACAACTCTAGTTATCGCAGTATATCACGGTAGGATCCATCATCTAAACAAACAATCCCACTAGAATCTTCCACATCCAAATGGCCTCACATGCTGCCTAACTGGCAGCCATGTATTCAGCCTCTGCTGAGCTAAGTGAAACTAACCTCTGTTTCCTACTGTACCAGGAAACTATAGCTAAACAAAGGTTGAAGATTCCTCCAAAAGTGTTATTCTAGTCTAATGGACTCCCTGCCCAATCAGCATCTGTGAAGCCTTGAACCTTCACTCCCTTTGTCCATCTGTACCACAATCCATACTAAGATGTGCCTCTGAGGTATCTTAGCACATGCTTCACTACCTTCCAAAATAGCTTGGTTGGCTGAAGCATAGCTTGACTCAGCTCACTCACCGCAAAGCACAAATCTGGTCTTATGTCCACTAGATACATTAGTGAACCCACAAGCTGCCGATAAGTAGTAGCTACTACTACCTCACCTGAAGTAGCATCCTCCTTCCTCCAGTTACCTACTAGAGAAGTATGCATGGGTTTGCACTTCTCCATGTGAAAGCACTTGAGTATCTCATTGGCATACTTGCCTTGAGACACAAATACTTCCCCATATTTATGGCACACTTCCATGCCTAGAAAGTAGTGCATGAGGCCCATGTCCTTCATCTCAAACTCTCTTTCGAGGTCCTCCTTGCAAGATTTGATCAACTAATCATCACCTCTCAAGATCAGATCATCTATATAAAGAACAATGATCAATGGCTTACCTTCTACCATGATGTGGTAAAGGTTCACATCTGCTTCACTCTTCGTGAAGCCCAACCCGGCAAAATAGTTGTCGATCCTGGTGTACCAAGCACGGGGTGATTGCTTCATCCCATATAATGCTTGCTTGAGTCGGCAAACAGTGACTCACAGTCGAAGGTCTCAACTCCTTCGCGCTACTCAATGTACACCTCTTCCTCAATCTTCCCATTGAGGAATGCCGTCTTCACATCCATCTGATGGATCTTCCAACCCATTTGAGTTGATAGAGATAACATCGATCTGATAGATGAGTACCTTGCTACAAGAGAAAAATTTGCATCGTAGTCGATCCCCTCGACCTGTGAGAAACCACGGGCAATGAAACTTGCCTTGTGTTTCTCAAAACTACCATTAGCTACCTGCTTTACCTTGTAAAGCCATCAAGAACTAACCACTGACTTGTCCCTAGGTCTTGGGACAACATCCCACACACTGTTCCGTATGATAGAGTCATACTCTTCTACCATTGCATCAACCCAGACTGGTTGCTACATTGCCTCCTCGAAAGAGGAAGGTTCGGTCACTACACACTCCCTAACTAGGGCCATGTAACCAGCATATCGCTCGGGAGAACTCCTCTATATGTCCTAAGAGGATGGCTGCCTCGCATTCTCTCGCACATCTAGCATCAACTTGTCAACTTCCCTTGAGCGTTTCCGCCCATCTCTGGAAGACTCCCCATGTGTGGATGTCTCCACTCTCAGATCCTCCGCATGTGGCTACTCTGCATCATCAGGAGGCTCCTCCTCCTTTGGAACCAAAAGTTCCTCCTCTGCATGCAACTTGAGCTCCCTCTTAAGGGACACTCGCATGGCTCTCTGCTCATCGAACTTCAGATCCTTGTGCACTACGGTCCTCTGACTAGTAGGCAGAAACACCCGATAGTTGTCGGGTGTATTTGTGTACCCCACAAGTATCCCCAAATCAATTGTTGGATCTAGCTTCTTTCGAGCATCTTTGGTCACATGACAGTAAACTAATGATCCGAAGATGTGGAAGTGGCTCACATCTTGTCGCTTCCTGAAAAAGGCCTCCATAGGTGTGTTCATCCCAAAAATACGGTGAGGACTTCTGTTTTGTAAGTATACTGTTGTATTGCATGCCTCAACCCACAAATGAAGTGGTAGGCTTTGGTCATGCAACATCGCTCGAGCTACTCCCACTATCGATTTGTTCTTCCTTTCGGCCACCCCATTCTGTTATGGGTTATGGGGTGTCATCAGCTCCCGTTTAATTCCTTCTGCAGTGCAGAAGTCCTTAAACTGCTGTGAGACATAATCTCCACCATTATCGCTTCGCAAGGCTTTTATTTTCTTTACATATTATTTCTCTACCATGGCTTTAAACTCACAAAACCTCAAGAAGGTCTGATCCTTCTTTTTCACAAAGTAGATCCAACATCTACGAGAAAAATCATCAATAAAAATAACATAGTACCTTTGTTTAGCGGTGGAGGTTGTAGAGAATGGTCCACATACATCTGAATGAAATCGCTCTAGGATTACTCCAGCTCTACTATCCCGATCCTGAAAGGAAGATTTTTCATACTTACCCAGGGTACACCCTTTTCATGTATCCGTTTTCTACAGTTTCCCCCCCAGTAAGCCAGTAGAAATTTGTTGCATGATCTTCAGGGCTCCATGGTGCAAGTGGCCTAGTCTTCTATGCCATAGCTCACCAACATCTTGGCTTTGCACCAACTCAGCTTTGGAACTCAATGTAGCGCAATTGTCTACCTCCAACTTGTAGAGATTCTTTACTCGAATCCCAATTCGCTTGGTCTGTCCGGTGCCGATATGCCTCAGTAAAACCTTTCCTTTACTAAATACTACATCATAGCCCTTATCTTCTAGTATAGCAACAAACATAAGATTCTTTTTCAGACCTGGAACATGCTTGACATCAGTTAGGGTGAGAGGAGCTCCATGCTCCCTCTAAAGCACAACCGTACCTTCACCTGAAACATGGTACTTTCCATTATCGCCCATTTCAATCTACATCTAGAGATCCTTCTCCTCCAATGTATTGAAAATATTCTTGTCCCTCGACATGTGGAAAGAAGCTCCACTATCTAGGTACCAAATGCATCCCACCATGGATGAAACCATGCATGTGATAAGAGAGAAATCCAACTCGAACTATGAGGCAAGGGCCTCACCATTAGATCCCTTCAAGGATCCTTTCTTGGATTTCTTCAGTGGACAATTCATAGCAAAATGGCCCACTTCATGACAATGAAAGCATCACACTTTTTATTTGTCAAACTTCTTCCCACCATGAGAAGATTTGGATTGGGATGCCTTCTCTTTACCTTTCCTAGCTTTACTCGCTAAAGCTAGATTTTCTTCATCATCTTGTTTTGATGAAGATCCATCTCTGGTGCTTCGCCTTATCTCCTCTTGCATCAGATCTGACCAAAGTCATTCCCAATCTGGCAGTTTCTCTCTTCCATTTACCGAGTCTTGGTAGCTATGCCAGCTCTTAGGAAGACCGAGGAGTGCTAGACTCACCATGTCATCATCAGCGGTTGTGATCCCTAAACTTCCAAGCTCATTCCCGTAGGTGGTGAGCTTGTTCAGGAAGGTAGAGATTGTGTTGCCCTTTTAACACTTGATTTTCCAAAGCTTTTCTTTTAGCACCAACTTCCTCTGATCGTTGTTGTTTTGATACAAATCTTTCAAAGTTTTCCACATCGAAAACAGGGTCTCCTTCCCATGGAGACTCGAGACTATGTGGTCTCGAACTCCCTCCACGAGGATTCTCCTTTCTCTAGCCACACATTTATTCCATTCCGCCAATTCTTGGGCATTAGTTTCTACAGGCTTGCGGACTTCTTGTTCAATGAAGTCCTTTAACCCATTATCCTCTGAGACCGCTTCCATGCGATCCTTCCAGTATATATAGTTTGAGCTGCCATCAAGTGCATACTCAAGTCTCAAACCATTGACCGCCATTGATGAAATTGAGATGTGATAAGAACTCAATTTCTATAATCAGGAACTCTAAACTTCGTACTTCTCCCTTCTTGTATAATGTTCTTCACTTTGATCACCTTTGCTCCGATACCATGTAGAAATTTCACCTGTAGATCAATTGATAATGCAATATCCTAAAGCATAATACTAGATCTACCTCTACAACAAACTTTGTTGAAGTTTAATTGAATATGAACAAGATAAAATGGAACACATATAACAGATGAAGAGAAAGCATACACACATGAACACAGAAGATAACTCTGGGGAAAGCCTCAGCCTAAAAACCCCACTATCTGTATTATCATACAAGTGGAAATATCTCTGGATTACACAAAGCTTTAGCTCACAAGCTATCCAGCTCTCAGTACAATCCCTTAGTGCTGCTCATAGAATGAATAGACACAACATATGCGTTCCCTCAGTCCTCCAAGCCTCCTATTTCCTTGCGCAATTTTTCCTGGGTCCTCTGGCTGCCACCTGTGTGAATTCACCTTTCACACAACTCACCAAACTCAGAAATAATTATGCAATCCTAAAGGAGATAATTCCTTCTGCATGCAAGAGATATTCACAAAGGAATATTCCTACAACTGATAGTACACTATCCCTCCATCTGATCTCGACTAGGTCTCTGTTTGAACTGACATGCATGAGTTATTTATGAGAGAATATTCAGTTATCTGAAGTGCAATAGTTACATGCATGCAAGCATTAACTAACTAAACTCACAATTAATTCTACAAGCTGTTAGAATTAATCTAACTGGACTTAACTCAATTAACTGAGCTAACTAATTTCATCTCAAAGTACAACTCACTCTCATCTCCTTAACTAAGGGATAAATTCCTCAATCAATGGAGAAACTGTTGCATGTCTTCACATAGACTTCATCTTTGATTTTCTCCAACTAATTAACTCAAGATGAATTAATTAATTATTAATCAAACAACTGCTAAGAACAAATTTGAATTTTACTTCTATATTTTAGTTCAGGAACTAACTAAAATAGGAAGGTATCCTCAAATGCTATTTATGGCAGTGCTAAAAATAGCACTTCTATATTTAGCATTTCTTGTTTCTATTTTCAACACTAGGCCATCTAGGGCTTCCTAAAATCTATCCCAAGTGCTTGAGCATCTTCACATAGATCAGGCTATAGTTATATACATCCAATCTCAAGTCTTTGCCATAAACTAGGGTTTCTCTCAAAGCCTAACCATCAAATCCTTATGCACTAACTACCTAGGCTTTACTGCATACCCTAGCATTCTTTTAGGTTTCCACGATCCTCTTCTTGCTTTCATCTCCATGGGGCTAATCTCCATGAATTTTCTTCAACCCAACTCCAATACCATGTTAAATTGTCATAGGGCTATATAGTTCGTTGCTTTGATAATTGTATTTATGCATTAACATATTAAGTTAACCCCATAAAATCATAACATTATTCATATTTACATAAATATTCATTGACATATGCAACTGTGAAAGAACAATAAAATTATCATCAATGTAGCGGAACATAAAGGAACAATAGAAGAAAAACATGCACACGTAGAGACACCAGGATTGGTCAGAGACTAGGGAAAAACCAACTATGGGGAAAACCCTTTCGAATATTATTTTAGTATATTGTCATCAAATGATTGTAAAAAAAAGAGGGTATAATTATCCATATCTTGACAACAACTACAATATCCATGAAATGCATCTAAACATCAAAACTGTGATTCAAATAACTGTAATGTACTGTCACTGCCTGTAGCCTACTCTTGAATACTTCTGTCACTAAGTGAAATATTTTGGACAACGAAATATCATGTTGGATTCCTAGTCGCAGGGAGGAGGATCCATGTGAGTGGCTGTGAAAAATAGGGTCTCTCTCTGTGAACTGCATGATAGCGCCTGTGGAAACTCGGTCGCTCCCATACCATTCTCTGCCAGCGACCTGGGACCAAACTGACCCAGACTCTCGGTCACTCTCATGAAGACTCTATGCCAGTGCCTAAGGACCCAAATTTGATGCCAGGACCACTGTGTGCCAGCATCAAGAGACCCAAATTCTCAGCTGTGTGTGAGTGACCTTGAATCAGAAAAGCCTAGTTTTGTGTGAGCTTCATCCTGTAGTTTCAAGCCCTTGAGCGAGCTTCCTCCATCAGACCTGTGCGAGCGAATACCAAATAAAAGAGGACAAGAAATATTGGTGTGTTTCCAAATAAGATTGATGTATCTTCTATTTATAGGCTTCCATGAGTGTCCATTTCACCTGTCCATTGGTACATGAGCATAAGGCCGACCTTATCCAAAATATATGTATGAATAAAATAATTCATAACTTAACTTCGACTTGTCCAAATGAGGTGATATTTAGGTTTATTTTGGTCCGCTAGAAAAGAGGAATGGGATTCCATCATGATATACATCAAATCAGTAGTCCAAAGTGGAATTTGACCATAATTTCATATTTTAACAGTTTCAACAGAACTCGTAGATCTATGGAATATTTCTTTCAAGTCCAAGGAGGGTCTTTCAAGTGGCTCATCATGCCCTTTGGTTTGAAATGTTTCCTTAGAAATTTCATGAGGATGATGGATGACAACTTGTGTCCTTTCAATAATTTTTTTTTGGTTGCATATATGGATGATGTCCTCATCTTCAATAAAAGTTGGAAAGAGAAATTGCAAGATATTCGGTAAGCCCTTCACATGCTATGGTAACACAATCTATGTGCTAACTTAGAAAATGCTCCTTTGGGATGGAAAATGTGCAATATATAGGGTACATTATTGATAAGAAAGGTGTGAAAATCGACCCATCTAAGATCCAAGTCATTTAGAATTAGTTGGACCCAATGACTCTAATGGAGCTTCGCAACTTATTGCTCCTTAATTTCTACAAAAGATTTGTGTTGGGGTTCTCTCATATAACTTGGCTCTTAAGTTATGTTATAAAGGTTTTACCTAAAGAAAAAATTTCTTGGCTTGATTCATGATTGTAGGATTTCCTTGAACTGAAACACCACACTTTCTCTGTGCCATTCCTTCCCTTTGAATAATTATAACAACCATTTGAAATTGAGATAGTTTCCTTCGGTTATGTTATTTGTGCATTCCCCCCTCATCAAGGGAATTTGGTGGCCTGTCATAGTGAGACACTCTGATACTATCCATATATATCCAACTAGGATGAGGAGTTGTATTCCATTATGTAGGCTTGTACATAATGGAAACATTATATTTTATAGAAGAAAATGATCATCCACACGAATCACCAACCTCTTCAATTTATGCAAACATATGGGAAGTTACAAAATGATCACCATCATAAATGGTGAACATATATGGAATAATTTGATCTCAACATTAACTTAAAGAAGGGTAGCACCAATCACATCATAGCTTTCCTTATTTGACTTTTGGTCATTATAGTGAGTGTTGTTCTCAACTCTTGTGTGCATGATACATTTGAATGGCTACAACTATACAGTAGTCATCTTGTATTTTCCAAAACATACCATATGATGATGGAAGGTAGTAAAGCTCCAGACTTCCACCTATGGGATGCACTATTGTGCTACTTATGAGACATATGTTTCCCTTCAGGCGATCATGGCAAGATAACATCGGAGGAACATTACAGTTGGGTAGTAGGGAACTTTGGTGTGGAAAAGATAGTAGTAGTACTACAAAATTATTTTTATTTGTTGAATGTCCAACAAGATGTTTGAAAATATATCAGATCCTGCACTTCCTATTCCATTGGAAAACCAACCATTAAGAACCAAGGCCTATACACCCATATTCTTACTCCTAAATATCATTGGGAATCTATCTCCATGGAATTTATGTCTGGCCTTCCTTCTACCAATCATCATAATGAGTGTGTGTCTATAATCATCAATAGATTTTCTAAGATGGACATATTGGCTACCTATAAGAAGAGTATCACAACAGAAGCCACTACCAATCTCTTATTTGAATGCGCGTTGGTACATTTGGGATCTTGCATAACATTCTATCAAATCGGGATAGTAGATTCCTCAACACATTCTAATCAAGCTTGTAGTCATTGTTGGACACCAAGATAACCTAGTTGACTACCTTCCATCCCCCGATTGATGGGTAAAAAAGGGTTGTCAACAAGATGATCATGCACATTTTACACATGTACAACTCCAAACACCCACGTACATCAGATGAAATTGCCCCCTATGTCCAACACAACTATAATAGAGCTCTTCATAGTTTAATTGGCTATAGCACCTTTCAGGATGGCTTGGTATTTTTGCAACCATTGTGTCTTATTGATATTACACTGCCCCTACAATTACACAAGAAAAATTTGCACATTTTTAATTCAAAGTGAACAATGCCACCAAGTTTATTGAATGAATTAAGCACATCTGTAAGAAATCACTTGATATCATACACAAGGTTAATACTATGTATAAAAAACATCATGATCAAAACCAAGTGCCACATAAGTGTGATGTGGGAAACAAGGTTTGGTTTCATGTGTAGGACTTCCTTGCAGATTCATATTAGAAGATTTGACCACTCTGATACAAACCTTACACCATCACCAAGTTATCGGTGGTAACACATTCAAGTTAAGTATCCCTCGATTCCTTAGAATGCACCTAATATTCAATGTGGACCACCTTTGACCATACTTTTGATCTGATTTAAATAGGAATGCAAAAAATTACATATATAACCACAAATATAGAGATGCAACAGAAATAACACTTCCTTTCATTAATATCAAATAACGAAATATGGTTACAAACAGGATGGAACTGAGACTAACTCGGGCAATGGTAGCTTTTCTAAGAAGAGATGTTGTGGCTACATGCCTCTAAACTGAGTTACGATGAGACTCAAGGGAATTTTTATTATTTAACAATAAGATAAAACCCTAAACAACCAAAACCATAACCCAAGGAGATGTAACGCCAAGAGTTTATAGGCCCCATTAGGGTTAGTTGGGCAGCCAAACTTTAAGGGTCGTAACTTGGTCATATTACCTTCGTTTGACACGCATGATACCTCACTGGAAAGATCTCTCTGAGGACTACAACCAAAATCATGCAAAGGAATATTTCCAAAAACAAACGTCATTTAGGACCTCAAAACGGATCTATTAGTTCAAGACCCGAAAAACTGCCAAAAATAGTAAATTGTGCTACACTTAAGGAAACTAAAAAAATGAAAGAAACAATGGTATGGGTCCAAGTGGAATAGGTGGGAGGCCACCAATATCCACCTGGATCATTACTCCTCCCTTAGAAAGAAATGGTCTCCATTGCATTGAGTTCCTGCATAAGATGAGGAAACTTCTGCTAAACTTGGTCCCTAGTGAGCCATTTTCCTTGGAGCAAGAGTTGCTCAGCTTTGACAACTCGATACAGTTTGATCTCCTACTTACGAGTGTTCTTGATATGCATTTCCATGATCTGATCAGTTGCAGATTGTTCCATGCAGTCTGGATTTAACTCTATTGGTGTGAGATGTTCTGCAATGTCGGATGTGTCTAGTAATGTGGGAAGTATGGCCAAAGGCGATCCACATTAAACACTGGGTGTAGGACAAGGAATGGGGTAATGTTGAACTCAAAATAATTATCTCCCATAAACTTGGTGATGGTGTATGGCCCATATCAAAGTGGATGAATCTTTTGGTGGGGCTCAGAGAGGCGCTCCTTCTGCAAATGTAGCCAAACTTTGTCGCCCACCTAGAACTTGTGTGGAACTCGATGCTAATCATGTCACTGCTTGTAGTTAGCATTGGATTTGTCCAATATGTCATGGACTTGTTGGCGGATATGTTGAATGTTCTCATTGAAGCTATTTGCTTTGTCGGCTTCGAACGGGACATGAGACGAATCTTCCTGAGTTGCTTCAAATGGTATGGCCACATCAATGGGAAATAGTGGCTAGAATCCCAAGCCCACTTGAAAAGGGTTGTGCCCAGTTGAGCTGTGGAGAGCCTGGTTGTAGCTATGATGGACATAGGGGAGGCTCTCATCCCATGTGCGGGGATGCTTTGAGTTATACATGCACAAAATGTGTATGATCATCCTTTTGACGAACTCTGTCTAGCCATCATTTTGGGGATAGAAAGATGTAGACATAGTGAGATTGGTGTCCAACATCTACCAAAGACTGGACCAAAATGTACTGAGGAACTTGTTGTCCCGATTTGAGATGATAAACTGTGAGATCCCAAAGTGTACCCAAACGCTTTCAAAGAAGAGTTTAGCAGTGCCTTCTGTTGTGATACTCTTCTTGCAAGCCTCCATAATGGTCATCTTCGAGAAACTATCGACAACCATAAAAACAAAACTGTTGCCATGCTTAGTAGAAGGAAGGCTTGACACGTAATCCACAAAGATGGATTCCCAAGGTCGACTAGGGGTAGGCATCGGAGTATAGATACCTTGGTTCTTGATGGTCGGTTTGCAAATGGCACAGGAAGTGCAAGATCTTATGTACTTCCCGACATCGTGTCAAATATTTGGCAAATAGAAATACTTTTTCAGTACTACCACCGTTTTCTAGACCCAAAAATGCGCAGTAACCCGATAGTAGTGCACTTCCCAAATCATCTTCGCATGCTGTTTTGAAGGAACACAAAGGTGTCCTAGGTGGCATAACAGAGCCTCCTGGAGGTGAAAATATGGAACTTGCTAACCCTCCAAGAGTGTATGGTATGTGTGGCTGAATTTTGGGTTGATTTTATAGAGAAGTGGCCAATCAGAAGTCTTGTGCCCACAAGAGTTGAGCACGGTGGCTAACGCCATGATCAGTGATCGGTTGAGGTAGTCTGCGACATTATTTGTGCTTCGCTTCTTGTACTTGATATTCAAATTGAATTTTTGCAGGTATGTGGACCACTTCCAATGGTGATCATTTTGCAACTTCCCTTGTGTCTGTATGAACTGTAGGGGTCAGTGGTCTGTGTGGATGACTGTTTCCCTCCCCAAAATGTAATGCTTCCATTGTCGATAGGACTACACAATGGAATAGATCTCTTTGTCAGAAGTGGGATAATTCTGGACTGTGTTTGAAAGTGTCTCACTGTGATATGCCACTAAATGCCCCTGTTGAGTAAGGAATGCCCCAATAGCATAGTCAAAGGCATCTATCTTGATCTCAAATGGTTGTTGCAAGTCTGCTAATGTGAGCACTGGTGTATAGCAGAGGTGATGTTTCAACGTTGTGAATTCCTTCTATTTCGATTCAGACCAAAAGAGTTTTTCTTTTGCTCCTCCTTTGGTGACATAACTCAAGGGCCAAGTAATATGAGAGAACTCCAACACGGACCCGCGGTAGAAATTGGCAAGACCCATAAAGCTAAAGAGCTCTGTCAGAATGGTTTGGGCTCGCCAATCCTGAATGACTTGGATCTTGGATGGATCCACATGCACCCCCCATTCATAAATAATGTTTCCTAGATACTGAACCTGGGTCATGCCAAAAGTGAATTTCTCCAAATTGTCACATAGCTTGTGTTGTTGCAGTGTTTGGAGAACCCGTCAAATGTGGTGGAGGTGCTCTTCCCAACTTTGGCTAAAGATCAAGATGTCATCCAAGTATACCACTATAAATGAGTTGGTGAATGGCCATAAGATGTCATCCCATCAGCCTCATGAAGTTCGCAGGAGAATTCGTTGTTAGAAAATTATATATTATAGAGTAATGGAACACATAAAATATTGCAAAAATATAAACAAAAAATGCAGAAAACAAGAGAGACATAAATATACGTGGTTCACCCAGTTTGGGCTATGTCCATGGAGAAACAACCAGTCCTTCCTTTTATATTATCCGATAAACTGAAGAGATACAACGTACAATAGATCTGTTGTAATTCCCTCTTTGCTCCCAATATCCTCCCTCTTCCTCACTCAGAATACATATCTACATAGACACAATACAATTACCTCATATATAGTGAGGGATTGCCTTATAGGGAAAAAAAAACTTAAATGAAACATAACTTCTACTGTTAGATCTCTTCCTAATGAATGGCCCAGATTGACTACTAAATTAAAACATTTTACAAGGCAATTTTACATCTATTTTTAGCTTCAGGGGTGCTGTCCCCGACCCCCCTGCAGCGAATATTTTACGAGCAGCGTTTCCACCCCATTACGAACTACGGTCTAATGCGGCGATACATTTGAATACAGAAGATAATCAAGCTCCACACCCAACAATCTCCCACTTGGAGACTGATTATAGCAACTCCAACACTGCTTAATTTGTTGGAAAATGGCTCCACTTTGGACCTAGCTGTTTCTCATCTTCTTCATCATACTTGATAACCAATTGAAACTGAGCAGATTCTTAGTTTCTCCCTAGTTACAACTTTTGTTAACATATCTGCAAGATTTTTTCTAGTGTGTATCTTTTCCATATTCAATTGTCCATCTTCCAATGTTGACCGTATGAAATGGTACTTGAGCTGTATATGTTTGGTCTTGGAATGAAATACATAGTTCTTTTCAAGATGTATGGCACTCTGGATGTCACGGTATAACCTACCCAACTCCTGCTTCTTACCCAATTCATCCAGAAACCTTTGTAAACAAATAATTTCTTTACCAGCCCCTGTAGTAGCAACATACTATGCTTCCGTTGTTGAGAGTGCAACAACACATTACAATTTTGAGACCCAACTGACAACTGTTCCACCTACAATAAACACATACCCCGTGGTGCTCCTCCTGTTATCTCTATCACCCTTCATATCTACATCAACATATCCCCATAGAGCAATGTTTGAACCACCAAAGAATAATGCTTGATTTGTGGTACCTCTCAAATACCTGAGAATCCACTTCACCTCCATCCAATGTTCTTTTCCTAGATTGTTCATGTACTTGCTTACAACTCCCAATGCATGTGCAATATTAGGCCTTTTTCAGAACTTTACATACATTAAGCTTCCAACTAGTGATGCATATGGAACTTTAGACATATGAGCCATTTCTTCCTGAGTCTTGGGACACTCCTGCTTACTTAATTTGAAATGGATAGCCAAAGGTATACTAACTGGTTTTGCATTATGCATATTAAAACTTTTCAACACCTTTTCTATGTACTCAATTTGATATAATGTTAATTTGCGATTCTTCTTGTCTCTATTTGTTCTCATACCAAGGATTTGTTTTGCAACACCCAAACCCTTTGTTGCAATGAGTTCACCAATTTTCTTTTGATTACATGTATTTCCTCCATGTTAGAACCTGCAACAAGCATGTAATCTACATACAATAACAATATAATATAACTGCCATCATTTTTCCTTTTGAGATAAACATAATGATTAGAGTGACATCTAGTATAACCTTGTTCAGACATAAACCTGTCAAATTTTAGATACCACTGCCTTAGAGCCCATTTTAACCCATACAAGATCTTCTTCAACGTGCACACTAGTTTCTCATTCCCTTTTACCTCATATCATTGTGGTTACTGCATATATACCTCTTCCTCCAAATCCCCATGGAGAAAGGTTGTCTTTACATCTATCTGCTCAAGATGCAAATCTTTAGTTGCTACTAGACTTAAAATAGTTCTGATTGAAGTCATTTTAACAACAAGAGAAATTATCTCGTCAAAGTATATAACCTTTTTATGTGCAAACCATTTCACCACAAGTAAAGCTTTATACCTTTTTCTACCTCCATCTTCTTCCTTCAAATTATAAACCCATTTACTCTACAATGTTGTTTTACCTGTAGGCAACCTGACTAAGTCCCAAGTCTGGTTATGTGCTAAGAAGTCCATCTCTTCTTTCATGGCTTTCTCCCACTTCCTTCTGGTTTCTACCTGCATTGCTTCTTCATAACATTCTGGTTCGCCAGAATCAGTCAACAGTACATAATATAATGAAGGAGGGTATTGTTCAGGGGGTCTACTTATCCGGGTAGATCTTCTAACACCACTTTCAGGTGTTTGAGGCACTTGTTACTGTTGTGGTTGCTGTTCTGGCCGTTTATCATTTTGATTTTCAGACACCATCACTTTTTTTGTGATCTCATCAAGCACTGTGTATTCTCCATTTTCTTTTTCTTGTTTCTTTTCCTGCAGTTGATCCTTATACAAAACCTTTTCATTGAATATGACATCTTTGATCCTAATGATTTTGTACTTTTCATAATCTTAAAAGCGATAACCAAAATCATTAACACCATATCCAATAAAGGTACATTTCTTTGATTTTGCCTCAATCTTTGGTCTTTTTTCTTTATTAATGTGGACAAAGGCTTCACAACCAAAAGTCTTTAAAAAAGAGTAGTTTACCTTTTTACCTGTCCATGCCTCCTCTGGAAGACCGCCATCCAAGGAACTTGAAGGCCCTATGTTTATTAGATAAACAATAGTATCTATAGCATCTACCCAAAATTGTAAAGGCAATCCTGCATGCAATCTCATGCACCTTGCATGCTCCATGATTGTCATGTTCATCCTTTCTAACACACCATTTTCTTGTGGTGTTCCTCGAATTGTCTTCTCTCTGCGAATTCCATTCTCTGAACAGTAACTATCAAAATCTTTGCTGCAATATTCACCTCCATGGTCTGATCTGAGACACTTCAACCTTTCTCCTGTCTCATTTTCAACTAAAGCTTTCCATTTCTTGAAAGTATCAAATACAATAGATTTGATTCGAATACAATAAATCCAGGTTTTTCTACTTGCATCATCAATAAAAGTAACATAATAACGAGAGCCACCAATATATGATACCTGAGCAGGTCCCCATACATCTGTATGCACAAGCTCTAATTTTTCTCTCTTCTTTTCTTTCCAAAATCTGAGGAATCTGACTCTCTTCTATTTTCCATAAACAAAACTCTCACAAAATTTTAAATCAAAATGCTCGAAACCTGGCAACAAATTTCTTGAGTGAAGAATCTACATCCCCTTCTCACTCATGTGCCCAAGCCTATGATGCCACAATTTCGTATCTTCTCCTGTAGAGGTTAAATAATTAACAGAATTAGAAATACCATTGCATAAATACAATGTACCAACATTCTCTCCTTTTACTATTACCAGGGATCCTTTAGTGACCTTCAAGGTTTTATTGTTGAAAATGCAACAAGATGATGGAGCTTAGTGGAAAGGGGTTGCGTGCACTAAGTGGGCCCGCAGGCTATTTTTGGCGAAAAGTCTATTTTTAGACATATGGATCATGGTCTATGAGTTGCAGGATGCTGTTTATGGATGATTGGTCATGTTAGGAAAAATAGATGGACTTCTATTTTTGGTTCACAGCGGAGTGATCAGAGTCTATTTTTAGACTGCCAGGCTAAAAATAGAAACAGTCAAATATTATTAGCCCTTAGTAATATTTGGACTCTAAACATTATCTTATTCTCTTGGAGCACTTCAGTTTGAGCTACGGATGTGGCACATGCAGCTGACAAAAGGAATCACGTGGTTTCTTATGTGCTAGTTGAGCTATTGCATGGAGGACTTCAGTTAGAACTCATGAGCTATTGCATGGAGGACTTCAGTTAGAACTCATGCATGTGAGTTCTGTGGAGTTGGATGTGCAGTTGATGGAGTTGTGTTCAGTTTGACTTAGTTGAACTAGTTGTATTCAGTCTAACTAAAGAATACACTAGTGATGAGTTGTGTGAATTAAATATTAATTAATTCACTAATTATTAACTCATAAAGAAACTAAAGAATACATCAGTTAACTCAGTGCATGGACAGTTCAACAGAGACAGGTGTTAGAGGTAAGTGAAAGGGTGAGTTGTGACTATCAGTTGTGCATGAGATTTGCACATGCATGGATTGAGTAATGCCAATGAGGATTGCACAGTGTGGGCCAATATCAAGGCAATTGTAGCTTGTGCTCACGTGATTTTCACTTTGGATTGTGTAGTGGAGGCAGGCAAAGCAGCTGAGGAGATTTGAACCTGTGACTTGTTCGGATCTGAGCTAGTTTTGTGTGTAACAGGTGGAGATAGTGTTGGATACTTGAGAGGAGTATTGTACTATGTATTGTTACATGTTATCAATCATTATAATATACAAATAGTGTGGGGTTTTCAGCTGTATGCTTTCCTCGGGTTACATACTGTGTTAATGTGCGCATGCGATTGATGTTTCATTGTTTTTAATGCTGCTAAATTGATGATCAACGTAGAGGAGGTTATGTATTATGCATGTATTCCGCAATAATGTGTAATTGGGATAATCTCTGTGAATAAGTGTCATATTATTCAAAATTTCTACATGGTATGAGAGCTGGTTGATTTGTAGAAAAAGTTCTAGAGGATATCAAAGTGGGATTGATCATCAGATCTATTATTCAAAAAGTGTTTACATTTTATTTCTTCAGGCAGAATTTGTAATCAGGCCAGGTAGCTTTTGGATTCATCCTTCTTTTGGAAGGTGAGATATCCAGTGAATGCCCATACAATTGATCTCTGTGCAAGAAATACTTTGTTCTCACGAATTTTAGATCAGAAGCGGTTGAGTTTTGAGCTCGTGGAATAGCGCTCAAGGATAAACTCAGAAACATCAAAGCTGAGAATGGAGATGCCACAGATTGTCCGCAGAAGAAGAAAAATAAGCAAGTTGTTGGATCTGCAGCGGGAGAGGCCTTAGCCTCACAGTTTGAGCTTCATTTTTCATTGATCGCATGCTTGGTATCAAGTGTGATGGGATCGGTATGGTTCTTGGACAGTGGTGCGTCTTCTCACATGACAGGAGATCGAGATTTGTTTTCTGATCTGGATGAGAAAGATCTTGGAGTGCACATCGAGATGAACGATGATGGTAGATACAGTGGGACCGGTATCGGTACCATTTCCTTTGAGAGGGAGTCTGGTAAACCCTTCAAATTGAAGGAAGTGATACATGTTCCAGGATTGAAGAAGAATCTTATCTCTGTGGCGATGTTAGAAGACAATCCATTCCTTGAACTTGTCCAAAATCTCCTTGAACATAATCATGAAAATGTTTCCTATGAAGTGTGGCATGGAATGGGGCCCCTGAATCTACCACCCAGGCATCAATAATACTTTATAAAGAAAGAATAAAAGTATCTTGTAACACATCTTTAAAGCATGATTGTTTTCTTGCAACGCGTCTCCTTATTTTCCCTTCCGAGATTTGCAGTCTTTCTTCAGGTGTCCTTTCTTCCCGCATTTCCAACACACTATCCCAGATATGGACTTGGATCTACCTTTCCTTGACTTACTGTGATATTCTGGGTTCTTTCCTATCTCCATTTTTCTTGCCCTAGTCTCTGCAGTCAAAGCATTACCTGATGTCTCACCGGAGATTTTCCATCACATTTCCTTGCTAAGGATTGCACTGACAACATCATCAAACTTTAAAGTACTAGAACTAGAGACAAAGTTACTAATGGCCATAACTAAACCATTCCAACTTTCTTGCAATGAGCTCAAAAATAACAGAGCCCTAACTTCATCATCAAAAGTTACCCCTACAGAACTTAACTTACTTGTAACTATATTAAATTCATTTAAATGATTAGCAACAGATCCACCTTCTGACATTTTCATTTTAAATAAACACTTCATAAGAAATACCTTATTTGAGAACGAGGGTTTTTCATATAGTTTGGCCAATGTCGACATTAAACCCTCTCTCATCGTTTCCTTTCAAATATTAAACACTACTAATGCTGCTAGGCACAGTCATAATGTTCCAAGTGCCTTTCTGTCGAGAATATCCCATTTTGTGTCTTTCATACTCATCAACTTCTTTGCCTTTCCGCTCAATGGTTGGTACATATCTCTCTAATACAAATAATGTGCCATCTGCATATTCCACAAATGGTAGTTTTGGTCGTTAATTTTTTCAATTCGAAACCTACCATCTTTGACCATTGCTCCCACTCGAACCAGGAACCCTTCTCTCCTACAAGTTTATCAGCCAAATAGACCTTCGACTTTGATACTAGTTGCTAGAAAATTATATATTATAGAGAAATGGAACACATAAAATATTGCAAAAATATAAACACAAAAACACATAAAACAAGAGGGACACAGATATACGTGGTTCACCCAGTTTGGGCTACGTCCACGAAGAAACAACCAGTCCTTCCTTTTATATTATCCAACGAACTAAAGAGATACAACCTATAATAGATCCGTTGTAATTCCATCTTCGCTCTCAATCACCTCTCTCTTCCTCACTCGGAATACATATGTACATAGACGCAGTACAATTCCCTCATATATAGCGAGGGGTTCCTTCTAGGGGGAAAACCCTAAATTAAAAATAACTTATACCGTCAGATCTCTGCCTAATGAACGACCTAGATTGACTACGAAATTACAACATTTTACAAGGAAATTTTACATCTATTTTTAGCTTCAGGGGCGTTGCGCCCGATCCCCCTGCCAGGGGGGGCTCCCAAAGGTCATAGCCGTTCCCCCTAAACCCCACCTGTAGTGAATATTTTACAGGCGGTGTTGCCACCCCAATACGAACTAGGGTCCAATGCGGCGATACATTTGAATACAGAAGATTATCAGGGTCCACACCCAACATTCGTTAACCAGAAAGGCATGACCAACAAGTCGAAAAGGCCCTCCTTGGCTTTCAAGGTAGCTTAAGCCTGGTTGTTGATGAAGTTGGTTGAAATATAATGAAGGAAACAATGTTACATGTACAATGGGAAGCCATGATTCTTAAATGTTGATTCAAGAGGGAAATGCTAACGTCTCATTGAAGATAAGTAATTTTTTGATTTATTTTACTTTTTTATGTCTTTACTTTTGTTTAGATTTATTGCTTTGATGATTGATTATACTTCCTTCATGTGCATTTTTGTATTTGGATACTTCTAAACTCCTAATGAGATATGATAAATGCATCCTTCTTGAGAATCATCCAAGGTGCGGGAAAATACATCTAGTGCGGGAAGAGAAGAACTATAATTTCCCATGACAAGTAAGTGATAGAAAGTGCAAAGGTATTTGAATGTTATAAATATGTATTTTAGATTTTTTCAACTGCAATATTGTATGGGAGGCTAAGCCTTAAGGTATTATGGGATTATCCCCTTCATAAATGAATCATCTATGCATATGAAAGTAAGATTGATTTATGGTACATGTGATATATTGAGCACTTGATATTTGACAAGTATCTTACATTTTAGACATGATGGATTTCTTGAAATTATGAAACAAGCTAGATACATTATTTTTTATATATGGTGACTTGATACTATTTTTAATGATTGTGATAAGCATGATAACTTTCATGATAAAAGTGTCAGAATAAGGTTAATACTGAGGACCTTCTTATTAGGTTTTGATAATCTTTGTAAATTTGACATTGTGGTAAATCTGGATTCCATGTCTTGATGGTTGGATAATGTAATAAAGAAGTGTTGTTGTGATTATGATCCTTGAACTATACTCCTATTATTTGTTCTAATTATTTGACACTAACCGTTGATGAATGTTTGATGTCATTTTCATATGTGATGGTTAAGTAGTTGATGTTGATATATTATATGGAGCAGGCAATATACAATCCTATGAGCAGGGATGTTTTAATGTTTGACTTACTATAGACAATTTGAATGTGCTGACTAAATTTGTGCTTGCATGGGACTAGAATTTGCATTTCAATATGTTATTTTGATTTTATCATTGAAGTTATTATATCTAAGTATTTGATAACAGTTGCAAAGGTTTAACAATATTTGGCTTGTTCATTTAATATAGATGAGAAGAACTGGAATTTTTACATGATGCTTGATAGTTCATACATACATTTTGGCTTACGGATTGACTAAATTCATAGTGACAACAGGTTAGAGTTTTGATCATATTTGGTACTTGACAATGGTTATTTACCTCGATGTGACATGATAGTTTGGGCATAGTGACTCTTAATGATTAACATTGGTATTGGCACATTGGTTGAAGTGTAAACAATTGTGATTTAATATACAATGAACTCACAATGAATGTATGCATTTTCATATAGTCACAAAAGTGATTTATATTATTACTTGATGAATTCTCGCTTCATATTATAAATCATAATTGTTGACAGGGAAAATAGATAACATTTTTGTAACCTAGGATTTGGGTGTGAGGTCTTCATGGCACCTCATCTGAAGGGTTTGTGATATTGGCAAAAAATTTTATGGCTTCGATATTAGTTTAGATTTGGAATCTAAGGCTTGATAAGTTGACTTAGTTGATTTGATTACATGGTATTAATTTGTGTGAGACTGAGTATATTGTATTGGTCAGTATAATTTTTGTAGATAACATTGTATGCTTTGACGCAACCTTCATGAGCATAGGATGTCTACATTGACAGTTACCTAGTGAAGCTAGGAAGACGTGTTGATCCAAACGTCTACTTCAAAGTGGTGCAAGGTATGAATTTGATTTTGGTGTTTTAAAAAGTGGAAATGCAAATCCTTGGACACTCTAATTGAATTCCAAGAAGTTATGCAGAGATATTGTTGAACTTGACTTGGTAACTTGACATTTGATTCAAGAATTGATGTTCCTTGTAACATCCATCTAAATATTTGTGTTGTAAATAACAACTTAATTTCAACAACTTAAGTTAATTCATAATTGATTTAATCCTAAATATTTCTCAAATACCTTTAATGAGTTACTATTTTTCATAGTTAAAAAAACAATTACCTTAAATTTAATAATATTGGTTATTATATATATGTGGAAATGTTTATTGTATTGGATTTTTCTTATACCATCGCTACATACATCATCTCACAATCCTAATAACAAAACATTGAAATTGAAAAAAACTCAATTTTTTAACCAAATCAATTTAGGATCTTTTGTTTTCTTCACTATTTCATCATCATATTTTATAATATTTTCAGATCTAAGATATTAAAGGATTCACTACATTATGTTCTCATAGTATGTAGTGATTTTGGTAGATTCATCAAAGAAATAAACCCATATCATTCAAAATATATTTTTAAATAAAATAATATGTATGCCACTAAGACTCAATTATGCAGTTTTGTTTCCAACTTTGAATATTTTACAACTCAATAGATTTTTTAATTTATGCACTATCCAATCTTATTTTATAAAAAAAATTAAGTCCAAGATGAAGGATTCATTCCTAAAGTTATAATAGTACGTAATGATCTCAACATACTTAAACAAAGAACAAAACCAAACCATACAAATCATTTGGTGTCACGATTTTAAATAAAAAAATGCTTACAATATTAAGCCTTATTAGGCAAATTTCTAAATGGTAGAAATTATGCTTGGCCACGTGTAATTATCCCCATGATATTCTAAATATTTGATCCATGTATTTTTATTAGCTCTTTAAAAACTTTACAAATTTATAAAAAAAATGGCATGTTTTGAATCGGTTGACTACCAAATTTAAAAAAAAAAAAATTATAAAAAAATATTGTTAGAATGATCAAATATATTTAAACATTATATTAAGAAATTCAAAATGAAAAGGAAAATATTTTTTCCAATTTCCAACGCTACTTTTCACTTTGGGTTTCACATCCCTCTCATTAGTTTGTATGGATTATTTAATCATCACCCTAATCATGCATTGAATTCAATAACCAATGGTAAATACATACGAACATATAATAATCAAGGGATACGTGAATTTTGTACGCAATAAATTTGTGAAAGGAAAATTGTGTTAAATGAGAACATTCCTTTATATATTTATATTTTACTTATATCTTAATGTTTTTATATTTAATAATAATAATAAGGCAAAGAGCTGCAATGTAGTTAGTCATTGTTTTTATACTAGGTTTTTTTTTATTTCAATATGATGAAATAAAACTATATTACATTTTTTTTAATGTAATTATAAGGTTTAAATTTTTTTTATAAGAATAAAATGATGCAAAAAATTATATTATATATGCAAATATGACATACAAAATGAACTAGGTATAAATTTTTTTATGGACTGTATGCCTCTAAAACCTTGCAAAAGAAGCATAGCATATGTATAAAAATTATTGTGGACTAAAAATAATTGATAAGGTGTGAAAATCCATCAAACAAATATTATACCGCGAAATATTAGTAATCATAATAGATGGAATACAAGAATTTAATAGTGCTAAGTAGGAAAGCGTGTAAGAAAGCAATTACCTGGAGCAACACGTGGGTTGAACACGGGTTGTGGGAAATGGAGGTGTACAAAATGAACTAGTTAGAAAATGTTTTAGAGACTTTACACACCTAAATACATGCAAAAAGAAACATAACATATGGATGAAAAGCATGGTGTAGTAAACATGATTTATAAGGTGTAAAAATCCATCAAATAATGATAAATACTATACTAGGAGATATTTGTAATCACAACATGTGGAATACAAGTAGTTAATAGCATCGAATAGGAAAGCATCCAAGAATGGAAAAATGTAGGAAATAAATTGTGTGAAGTAGTACATGTGTAGAAGAAGTGCTTGTTATAGCTCCCAACCTCACTCTTGATGTTTGTGATGCTGCACTCATGGCCTAGGGCAACCCCTCCTTCTAGACTTGGTCCAAAACTTAAAAAACAGTGTTTTAATCCCTATACGCGACATTTCCCTGAGCTAAACACGTGTGTACACGGGTCTGTGTATACCCAACCTGCGCATATGTCTTAAAACACTTAAAAAAATTAAATCTCCTTAATTTCGGGCGGAGATCACGGGTTTCACCTGTTGATTACCTGTTAGTGCCCGTGGCCCAACTGTTCGCAACGAATTCCCAAATAAAAAACTACTTTGGGAGAAGTATAAAAAGGCTTCAATGGGAAGGCCTAAGGGAGGAGAGAAGAGAGAGAAAGATTACTCTGCTGAGATTTTCCCTGACCAAGTCTAAAGATCCTAGTGCTTCCAGCACTTCCCCCATTTACAGGAAACCCTTGTTTCCTTGTGTGATGATGTCTTTCTACTACTTGAGATATCATGGAGTAAGTCATGGAAGGAGTTTGTTGAAGGCTTGAGACTAGATGAATCCGGAGGATGATTCCGCTTGGAGCCTGCAAAAGGATGACTCAGGTGAAATCGTTCCTTTCTGTATTTTAGTTATCTATAATAAAAGAAACACTTGTCTTTGTTGCTGATATAAATCTTCTTCATGTTTATGATATCAATGTTATGATTCTCATATGAATGGTTGTTTTAATTGCGTAACTAACTACCTTTCAATATGCTACGAAGATGATTTCTTTATGATGCTTGGTCCATATACTACTGTACTTTCTTGAAGTGATTGTTTTGCAGGTTGAAGGAGCAAAAGGAACTCCAAGAGGGTTTGGACCCTAGCTGGATCTTCCCAAACGAAGGACCCCCAGGTACGCTTCTCATCGTAGAGTTTGTTTATATTAGCATCATGGCTATGTGGAATGTGTGTTTCTCTATGTAGATAACCTCCGATCTGCTAGAGTATCAACCCAAGACCCTAGGGGAATTTATCCCTTAACAGTGCTCAGTGGAATGAAGGTTGACGCATGAAGGGTGTGGAGGTGAGAATGGATGCAGACACATGGAATTATGGATGCGGGAAAGGGGAACTATTGTGTGGCAAAAGTATGTGTAGAGTTAAAAACTATGTAGAAACAAGGCATCTTTGGAGCTAAAGACTATGTGGAAGCAAACTATGTGCGAAGGTAAAAAGGTAAGCACCATTTGACTCATCCCACAATATTGCAGAAGCATGAAGAAGTTATAATATATTTTTTTTGTTTTACCTGATTTTCTCTTACACCTAATATATTTGAAAATGTTAACACATATTATGAATTCTATGATTGCAAAACAAACATGAAGCCAAAATTATTAAAATCACATTAATTATTGAATTGGAAGAATTTTTAAAATTTGTTATATTTCACCCATAAATATTTCTAATGGAATTTATATAAAAACTATGCGTAAATTCGACAATGAGAGTCTCCCTCATTTGTTAATGTCTATAAGAATATGTTATAAGTCTCACTTCTTGAAAAAGCTTACTAACACTAAACTTGGTGAAAGTAAGGGATGCGCGGATTAAGGAATATGCAAAGTTAAATACTAGGTATCTTGGTTCCACTTTTCCTCTTTTTACCTCATTTGCATATGTTTACACAATTTTTTTTCTTCAAAAAAGACACATTAAAACACACAATAATTCACTATTTTATTTCTTATTTTTAGTAGTTAGCAAGTTAAAATATTGAAATTCTGGATTTTGTCAAAGATTTTAGGAATAAATGCATTTTCATAATTCTTTATTGGTAGAACTAGTCATATACATTTTCAAGAAAAACCCAAGATGCATTGCAATACCCATATTCTTGGAATAGTTTTGTTCCCCTCAAACACCAAAAAAGGAAAATGAAAAACCTTTTATCAACACTCCCATTAACATGTGTGCCAACAAACTAAATAATGCACCCGTTAACATGGGTGTCAACAAACTAAATAATGCATGAATAGGGATTTGACTTGAAATTTTATACATTACATGGGATGGAACTCGATATCGCACACTTTAAGGATCAAATTTCCTATTTTTAGAAGCTATATCACTATGTTGTTTCTCTAGGAGAGGGATCATAACTCCTTTCTTTATATTTTAGTTTATACAAATAACAATACAAAATAGAAGAAACTGACCATTGTATACAAGCAAATTTTAACTAAGCCCCGTACAATTTTCTTTTCCTTAATATATCATTGTGTTTAATCTAAGTTTTAAATTATAGTAGTTTTGTTTGCATATGCCAAGTTTGGAGAGACCCCGTGAATTCAACATATGCATTGTTATCTTTATGTGAGTTCTTACGTATAGATTTCTCTATTTCCATTGTATATATTTTTTCTTTATAAATATTTTAAATTCTTTTTAGCTCCTTATTATATGTTAGTTATTTATGTCTTCATTGAAATCTTATATCTTTCAATTAGTCATATATTCGTTTTATCTCAAGCTTGAATCTTCCTTCTACTAATAATTTGAAGGCCACTTGAGTACTATTACTAATGTTATCCAATCAGAGTGTTGTGATAATGTGTTGTGCCATGCCTTTCTACTTCTAGAACCATAGTGGATGCTAGCTAGAAGATTCAATTTTAATTGCACATTTTCCATTTTTCTTAGTTAAATAGTCTACGAATGTTCATTAAATCTCATTTTAGTCATTAACTATAGATTAAACACAGTACTTTTGAATCAACCATTTACCCATAAAAGTAATGAAATATTGTAACCTCTGCCAGTGAAGTTGTATAGACTCATTTATTATTATTAAGCCTTATTTACTTTAAATTTTTACATTTCTAAATTAGAATTTATGTTTGTAGAAAATTGATAGTTACATTGCAGTAGTCTGATTTTTAGGAATATATTTTGCATTTATTTTCATTATAGTATTTGATTTAAAATTAATTTTCAACTCTAGCATATTTGAATATTCGTACCAATATTTAATTGACACCTTAGGAAAAAATTTAAACTAAATATTCACATATGGTGATTGTACTTCACCATCTTACTAACCTGGTTGATAAATTAGTATCTCAACTTATGCAAATAGGATTGCTAACACTACATTAATATCATTAACGTCGAACCACCACATCATGATTCATATCATCTACCATGTCATACTTTGGGTTTATTTCAACCTTTCTACGATTTTTCCTACCCTACTAGCATATAGATCTACATTTTTCATAGAAACATATTTTAATTCAAGTACGGAATTCTCTAAATTCTACAAAGATGATCTCCATATATCTTTATTATGTCAACAAATATGAATAATCCAAGTAACTAGTGTAAATTAATTACTTCCAAGAGTTTAGATACTCAGGTTATTTAGATTCAATCATATGTTGCAGAAATATGTGTTAACTCACAAAAAAATGTTATTTGTTGCATTTTGATTGTAACTCGTGTCCTCCCACATTTACCCACTCTAACTAGTTTGCACAGGTAAACATGAGCTGAGGGAAACTATTGTTATCACCTGGATTGAACCTCAGGTTGAAGGAAGGCAACGCCAGGGTGACCAAAAACCACGCTTAGCTAAGTAGCTAGCCCTACTAGGCCGGGAGAGGGCTATCTCCGTAAAGATCTCAGCAAAGATGATAGGACCAGGAAAAGGATTTTAGGCTAGGTATAGTAGCACAAAGTTTTGATTGGATTTTGAAAGAGGTTTTGCTGGATCAGGAGGAGCTGGACAGTTTAGGTCTAGGGAATTAGGTCAAAATTGCAAGGTGTTCAATGGGGCAAGGTAGGAATAAGGTTTAGCACTCTAGGGCTTCATGGGGTGAGATGTTTAAGACTGGTGAGAAGCTAAGAAGAGCATGTGAAAACCATGGATCCTACCTAGACTACAGAAAACATGAAATGGTGAATGTTTTCCCAAAGCAGAGTACTGATGTAATGAATTCTGCCTATCAACTTGAAAGCATTCACTTAGAAGCAATGAAATGATTAATGAAAGTATACAAAACACATTAACATATGATCAAAAAAAAGAAACTATACAAAAACTCCATACCACATGGATCGCATAAAAATAGCTGCAATTCTTATTAATCTCCTACTAAACTGCTACAAAATGGTGTACAATCAAGGTCTGAGTATCCAATTGAGTCCAACCCTCTACACTGAGAAAGAACAAGAAGATATAGCCATTGTTTCAACCTCCTCCCATCCTCAAGGGTCAAATCCCTAAGATGAGGAGCTAATCTAACCAACACTAAACAAGAAACAGAAATATAGACATCTCAACAACTTGCCTCTAAAAGTGAAAAACTGATTCATTTGAGCTCAAATTGACTTCTAATGTAATGAATCTAGCCTCTATTACTATTTATCTATCATATCTAAATGCCAAGTCATCATTTACAATGGTAAAACATCCTCCATGAGGTAAAATCCATTAACACGTTCAAAAAAATGGCAAATTAGCCATCATGTGCAAAACTTGCCCTACGCGTAGCGCCACTGGCCCAACGTGTAGCGCCAATTTCAGGTCCCTTTTGGAGGACTTCCCGGCATCCAAATTGAGCCCATGATAGCTCATTGGAAAGGTATTCAAGTCTACTTTCCCAAAAACCTATAATTTTTTAATTTAAGGCTCATTTGATCCCTAAAAACGTGATTCTCCCAAGACTAATTCTTTGTGTCCAAAAAGTCGCAGAAAAGTCATTTTTAGAGTGTTTTTTGACCCTTTGGTGGACCTGTTCTACCCCAAAAACTTAGAAAATCCATAGGTTGCATGTCCTAATCGCTATGAATCCAAAAATGTGAACCATTTCTGCATTGGGTGCCCCTAGGAAAAGCGCAGCGCCAGTGGCGCTGCGTGTTTAGGCAGTTTTCCTGTGTGTAGAATTTCAAAATTTGCAAATGACAAAAATTCCTCCAAACTTGCCTAAAATTTGTGAGCAGTACCACCATCAAGAATCTTTATGATCCAAGGAAGCTTCAGCCAGCAACCTAAGCCTATCATCCTCCTTTTTGCCTTTCAGAGCCTGCCTTAGCCTAGCTTTCATCTTTTTGACCCTCATGTTGCAAATCTTGTTTCGGGTCCTGTAATGGTAGGCCATGTGCCTGATCATCTGATTGTCTCTATTGGCCTTCTGCAACAACTTCTCAAGGTGCAAATTGACTCTCTCAAGCCAAGTATCTCTATCATCTTCAATCTCCTTCTCAATAGGAGTCAAAGTGACTTGTGCCTCTTTGTCACTTTGTCATTTTTCCTTGAGAAGTTCTAGCTCCATGAGGACTTGCTTGTCACTCAATTGCCGGTTTTCTTGTTCCAAATATGTGATGACATACTTGGCTCTCTCCAAATTGTCCATCAATGCTTAGACTTGAGCCTCCTTTTCTTGTATGATGATGTCCTTTATTGTTTCTTCATCCTGAGCCTCTAAGTCAATTGTTTCCATGCCATGATTAGTATAATGCTGCTACATCTCATCATGCTCTACCAAATCAAAGTCTCTTTCTTCCTCCTCATCATAAAAAATTTCCTCCAGAATCTTTTATTTTCCTTTGTGCAGCTTCTACACCTGTACGTGTTGTGTTGATGAATAAAGGAAAGCCCCTTCCACATCTTGTGGAGCAAGAATTTGCCTATGGGTTCATGAAGAAGGTAAGGTCCCTTCCACATCCCATAGAGAAAACACTTTCCTATCGGCTGCAAATAATCTCCTTGTGCCCCTATGATATGTCATGAAGGTCTCAGGCACCTTAGTAGCTCTTGTCTCTTTGGCTTCCTCATCCGTTTTCACTTGAGCACTACTAGAAGGTGCCCCTACGTCTTGAGACATTGGTGGAGGAATTTTAGGACCCCTGAACATGTCATGAGAAATAAATGTCTCCCAAGAGATGTTGAGGAGACTAAGGTGATGAAGCACAATCATCTTGATTAGGGAGTAATATAGAGACTGCTCATCTGCAGAGGGTATGGCTTCTTCTGCACAAAATGAGCCATCTTTTCAATATTCCTGAAGAAGAAATAAGGGAGGTTTAACATCTTCACCCTGGTAAAATGCATGAGGAGCCTGATGTGATAGGTGTACAACTTGGAAAATTTGCCCTCACAAGTGAAATATTTCATGATGATTTTCATCATGGGGACATACTTGTTTCAAGAAATCTAAAAGGAAAAAGTCTTTTCACCTCTTTTCTGTATTGAGGTTTGATATAAGGCTCATAGTAGTGTTCATCCAGGTCTTGTGCCCTGTACCACTTCTCCCCTACATTCAGAAACCTGGTGGCATCTGCAATAATGGAGGGTGAGACGGTGAATGTTACCACAGCAAGCGTCAACTTGTTATCCTAAAGATGAGCTACAAAACATCTGGTGAGCTCAAGGTGGTGTTGAACTCTCTCTACATGCTCACAGGACTCATAGCAGCCAAGATATCTTAAACAATTGAAAACCAATTGAGAGCCTACAATTCTCTAAGGTTTGATGGCTCCTCTATGATAATTCTGCCTCCCTTGTGTGGTTTTCTCTGATGCCTAGCTCTATCTTCTGAAGTGTCACTACCTGTGTTTTCCTCCTCCTCATAATCTCGGTCCTCTTTACCCATGTTTGTAAGGCTTAAGGTTGTATGAAGGGAATGAGTGAAAGGGTTTTAGGAGTGAGGGGATGGGAGATGAGCTTATGGGGTAGAAAATGAATGAGGGAGTAGGAATGATAAAAATGAGAGGGAGGGCTTTGTTTGTTTGTGATAATGTCCTTGGGGAAGAGGGATAAAGGGATAAAGGGATAAGGAAATAGTTTAGAGTTGTAGTGATAGGTGATAGGAGGAACAATGGGGGTTTAGGGTTTTCGGCATAATTAGGGGAAAATTTAGGGTTTCATATTCACCATGGGGAATGATCTTTAAAAGTTTGAAATGCAAACCAAAATTATAGTGAGGGAGGTCAATGTACTTGCAAGGAAGGTAAGAGAGATCAATTTTGAATTTTCTTGAAGTTTTGAGGGCTTTATGACCCTTATGCTCAACGTGCAGTGCCAGTGCCCAGACATGCAGCACCACCCCTCAATGCACAACGCAGTGTATTTTTACACTGCGGAAAACTCCATATGCACAGCGCCGGGCCTGAACACGCAGAGCCAAGTTCTCAACGTCCAGTGCCAAACTTGCCTACCTTAAACACACAGCACCAGTCTACCTATGGGCAACGCCAGTCCACCATTGCTTCATACGCACAACGCCACCCTCCAGAAGCGCAGCGCCAACTCTCCTTCACCAAAAACTCAATCAACCTTTCCTCTTCACCTCACTTTTTGACTTTTTGCTTGCCAAATGAGAATGATGAACTTGAAAATGAAATGTGAGGCCTTATATAGGAGTAAATTTTGTTTTTTCACTTGAAAAACCCACTTTCTAATTTTTGTTGACCTTCTTCAAAACTTTGTTTCTAATGCCTTTTCTTCTTGGTTTCTTTCAGGTCGATAATGCTCAATTTGAACTGATTTTTGTAGTGTTTCTTTGTCTTGTAGCAAGGAGAGATTCTTTGGTGCAGTTGGGATCATTTATTACATAAAGTGACTTAAAATTACATAAGAAATACAAATTAACACAAAATACTCTATTTTCACCACAAAAACATGTTTTTGAGGTGAAAATTACATTAGGTTAAAAGATAATGATATAGTGACTATGACCCACAAGCCATCATGCTTGACTTATTTATCATCCTCGTACCCTTTCTGACCTTTATTTACACTTTTAAATCATGCTTTTGACCTTGGAAATGAAACCCTAAGACCTAATGAAAACCCTAATGAAAACATGCCCTATGACCTAATGAAAGCATGATTGTAAATTGACCATGAAACCATAACTGAAGACAACTTGAAGAAGGGTCAGCAAGTAAACTCTATGAGGAAAAAATTAGATTTTCCGAAGAGAAGACAACCATCAGTGGATCAGTTTGACATGACCTAATGAAATGATGTAAAAATTTTAGTATGGGACCCCTAAAATGAAAATGCAAAGAGCGAGTTTGTTCCCTGATGGAAGTATGCAGATATTGACACTAACGTTGGCCTTATTGGGGATGGAAGCTCCTTGGAGGTGTTAAGAACATTGTAGACTAAGTGCCTCATCCATTTGGCAATATGGTCAAACAAAAAAAAATTGAAAAATGACTCAATACAATCTGAAAACTGGCTCACCACCGACTCTAAACTTGACTATAAACCAAATCAGCCAAACTTGACACTAATCATTCAAACTTTATAGCCTTCACCTCGGGAGACAATGTTTTTTATAACTTTACAAGCTTGGTCTTGTCAACTATTCCAAGATTTACATCTTCGACTCCTTTGTCCATAGGAACTAAAGTCGGTTTTCTTGCCACATCATCCTAATAAAAAATCTCCTCTAAAGGTATAAGACCTCTAGGAATAATATTATCCTTCAGTTGTAAAACCTCCATCTGATTTACCTCAATCTTTTGTTCATCGAAATCACAAACATCATCAATGGAAGCATTGTTAAACTTTCCTTCATTCTGCAAAACAACATTAATCTCATTATCATCCCAAAAAACATGCCAATACCTCAAATTATCAGGAACAACAGGCCTATGTTTGACATGAATTTCAAATTTGTTGCTAGAATTCATTGGAATCTTCAAATTGCTAGCTGCAGTGGCGAGTGAATCTGTAATGATGTTTTGTTTCTGGGGTACTGTTGTCAAGGTATATTCTGGAAACATCCTTAACATATCCAGAACTGCATTTCTATAGGCTCTCATCGGCAGATTCTTTGCTTCATATTCTCCTTTTACTTGTTTAATCACCAGCTCTGAATCACCATAAACAAAAATCTTTTTTGCATCCAGTTTCTTCAAAATTTTAATACCTGTAATCAAAGCCTCATACTCTTCTTCATTATTAGAGCAATCAAAAGCTAACTTGTAGGAACATACTTGAACATTACTTGGGACTTTGGCAGGCTGGAAAGCAGGGCTTCGAATCCAAATTCCAATACCAGCACCATCCTTACCCACAGTGCCATCGAAGTCCATGCTCCAAAGGCCGGCTTCATCTTTTAGATGCTTAAATTCTATTTCCTTCTCTACCTTACCTTTGTTGATTACTTCATTTTTCTGCTCTTCACCGACCCTTTGCTACTATGTAGGCCGCTATGTAGGTGGCTCAGAAGAACTTGCTATTTTTTCTTTTTCTTGATTAAGAACTGCTCTAAAATTCTCAGAAATTTCTGGTATATCATCTACTTCTACAAGCTAAATATCTACATCATTCAATCCACTATCAGAGTACAAAAGAAAGGACTATAAATTAGTATGTACATCATTTACCGAATGATTCATAGGCTTCTCTTGACTAGTGATCATGTATTTCATTTTCTCTTCCCGGTACAACTTCCTCAATTGACTCAAAACAAGAATGGTAGCATAAGAGAAGTCAAGTTGTAAAGTTCCTTTGAGTTTAGCACCCCATGATCTAGATAATATCATACCAAATCGAGGCGGTATATCAGCAACTACCACATCCATCAAGACATTTTTGGCTGGGATTTGATCTAAAGAAACCACCAAATCTTTGATGAGACCAATGCAACGAACTCTACCAGAGTCAAAGAAGTACAAATCATATATTTCTGGGTGATATCCAGGCCTAACTTTTCCATAATGGCTTTAGGCATCAAATTGTGGGAAGCTCCGGTATCTAACATAGCATTATGGAGAATATACTCATGTAGTTTAAGACTTAGATAAAAGGGAGGGACTTCATTATCTTCATGTTGACTTTCTATGGTTGGACCAAAAATGACTTCAGGATGATCATCCTCAACATTCACCATGTCTGATAAAGTATCTATTTGCAATATTATAGATACATGGTGTTTATAATTAATATTCTTAACAAGCTCAGTCAAAGGAATGGACACTTTTAGTTTATCAATTTCACTTTCTAAATTAAAGGATGAAACCTTTTCTATCTCTTTGACACCAATGTCCTTCTTATCTGCTTGCTCTTTCGCTGCACTATCTTTTCTCTGATTGTGCTTCTCGTTTGCAATGATACTTGTTGATGGTACCTTGTTGGTATTCGAATCAGAGAGCTATTTCCCTTTCTTCTGAATGTTTGAGGAATCATTCCTGGATTGCACATCTTTTCTTTTCTGAATGGGATTGACCGGTACATCTCTACTCCTTAAAGAATATTGGCTCTGTTGTGTAGTCAAAGCATTCATATAACCATGCTTATAATCATCTGACTCAGCCTCCAAAACCACATCATTTGCTAAGATGTAATCCTCATCCCTTTGAATGTCTGTAACTTCTACGTGTTCTTCATCTTCGATTGGAAATATGGGCATACCATTAGCAATGAAAAAGTGATTTGCTTCAATTACCTCATCGTCCTCATCTTCTTCTTCCATTCCCTGAACATAATTCTGCTGCAAGGGAGTTCTGATCTGCTGTTGTTGTTCTGGTTTCTCTGGTGCTTTTTGTTCTCTCTTCTTGATTCAGAATTGGGGCTGCTGTTGTCCTCTAAAATTTGGATTCTGGATTGGTGGTTCAGGTCTATCTATGATGCTTAACTAGTCAACCATCCTCTCCATCGTTCAAATCAATGTATCCATCTTTACATCTGAAGTGGATGCTTCTTCTTTTATGGTCACTATTTTCTCATATCTCATTCTTACTCTTTTGGCCAGCAAGTTTTCTTCTACACTCACAGCAATATTTTGCATGTCTTCTAGTGTGGTAGGATCATGTTCCCACAACTGATATGCCATATCAGCATCGAAACCGTCTGGAAACTTGAGAAAATCCAATCCCTCCGGCGGTTTAATGTTTGCAAGAATAGCATTGTATACTGCATTAAACCTCACACAATAGTCTTGCACAATCTTGCCAACATTCTTTTAATGTTCTCATACTTAGACAAATTCTGAAGTGGATTCTTCTTCACCTCCCATCGATCTAGGATTTTCCTATGGAGGATTGGTAAACTGGTGATAGAAGTTGTTGGTAAAGCTCTGAACCATTTTCGAACTTCACCTCCAAAGATTTGTACAAATAATATCATCGTCACATCTTCAATCTCTACTTCATGGAGGTCAAATAAATCATTCATTTTATCAACATGTTGTTGAGCCGTAATGGTTTGAGTGGCATCAAAGAAAGGTATTTTTCTTTGATAATCAGCGGGCATGGAACCAAGATTCTGAGGTAAAACAAGGGGTGCATATTGAGCAGCCATAACTCGAGGTGGATTTAAAGCAAGGATCATGCTACTAGGAGTTGATGTAGTAGTTGATGGAGAACTAGAGTAATAGGTGATTGATGGGGAATGATAGGTTGACAAGGTATAAATGGAGGTGGGGAATGAACTTCGGAGGTTGAATGTAATAATGATGAACTAAGGTAGTGGACACCGGTTCAGAAAGCTTGGGGATCTTAGCAGTGGTAAGGGATGATTGAGGGGAATTTAGAATATACTCATTAATTGAACGGTTCGCCTTTTGGAATTAGAGATCTGCAATAAAATCTGGATCTAGAACTATGTCATCAAGTGGACTTTCAGACCTGGTTCTAAATAGGGAAAGATCAAATGACAGATCAAATGGGAGGTCTTCTAAAAACAACCACTCATAAGGGTAAGAATCTACTTTTATTGAAGGTGTTGGACTGATTGGACTTTCTGGTCTTTTGAGTCTTCTCAAAATAAGGTTAGGATTATCCACTACTGGGGCAGGGTTTGGATCTGGATTGGCCCTAGTGTACTTTCTTGAAGCCAGTGTGCTTAAATTTTGAAGTTTTACATATTGATTTACAACTTTCCAATTCAGCCTAATAAATTCTAAAACTCATCATCCATAAGCTTAAGAATTTAAGTGAAATACATTACCTGGGTGATTAGTCTTTCATTCCCTAGTATGGTCACCACTATGTTATCACTTGGATTGAACCTCAGGCTAAAGGAAGGCAATGCCAGGGTAACCACAAACCATGCTTAGCCAAGTAGCTAGCCCTATTAGGTCGGGAGAGGGCTATCTCCATAAAGATCTCAGCCAAGATGACTAGATCAAGAAAAGGATTTTAGGCTAGGTATACTAGCATGAAGTTTTGATTGGATTTTGAAAGAGGTTTTGTCGGATCAGGAGGAGTTGGACAGTTTAGGTCTAGGGAATTAGGTCAAAATTGCAGGGTGTTCAATGGGGTAAGGTAGTCATAAGGTTTAGCATTCTAGGGATTGATGGGATGATATTTTTAAGACTAGTAAGAAGCTAAGAAGAGAATTTGAAAACCATGGATCCTTCCTAGACTGCAAAAAACATGAAATGGTGAATGCTTTCCCAAAGCAGAGCACTGATGTAATGAATCTTGCCTATCATCTTGAAAGAATTCACTTAGAAGCAATGAAATGATTAATGAAAGTATACAAAACACATTAACATATGATCACAAAAGAAGAAACTCTACTAAAACTCCATACCACATGGATCCCATAAAAATAGCTGCAATTCTTAATAATCTCCTGCTAAACTGCTACAAAATAGTGTATATCAAGGTCTGAGCATCCAACTGAGTCCAACCTTCTATAATGAGAAAGAAGAAGAATATATAGGCATTGTTTCAGCCTCCTCTCATCCTTAGGGGTCGAGTCCCTAAGATGAGCAGCTAATCTAACCAACACTGAACAAGAAACAAGAATATAGGCATCTCAACAACTTGCCTCTAAAAGTGAAAAACGGATTCATTTGAGCTCAAATTGATTTCTAATATAATGAATCTACCCTCTATTACTATTTATCTATCATATCTACATGCAAAGTCATAATTTAAAATGGTAAAACATCCTCCATGAGGTAAAACCCATGAACACAGTCAAAAAAATGGAAAAATATCCATCCTGTGCAAAACTTGCCCTATGCGCAGCGCCACTGGTCCAACGCGCAATGCCGCTTTCAGGTCCCTTTTAGAGGCCTTCCCGACATCCAAATTGAGCCCGGGATAGCTCATTAGAAATACTCAAGTCTAATTTCCAAAACACCTAGCATTTCTACATTTGAAGCTCATTTGACCCCTCAAAACGTGATTTTCCCAAGACTACTCTTGTGTGTCCAAAAAGTGGTAGAAAGGTCATTTTTAGTGTGTTTTTGGACCTTTGGGTGGACCAGTTCTGCCCCAAAAACTTAGAAAATCTATAGGGTGCATGTACTCATCGCTCTGAATCCAAAAATGCAAAACATTTCTCCATTGGGTGCCCCTAGGAAGAGCGCAGCGCCAATGGCGCTGCGCGTTTAGGCAGTTTTCCTGTGTGTAGAATTTCAAAATTTGCAAATGACAAAAATTCCTTCAAACTTGCCCAAAATTGGTGAGCAACACCACCATCAAGCATCTTGATGAGCCAAGGAATCTTCAGCAAGCAACCTAATCCTATCATCCTCCTTTTTATCTTTCAGAGCCCGCCTTAGCCTAGCTTTCATCTTTTTGACCCTCATGTTGCAAATCTTGTTTCAGGTCCTGTAATGGTAGGCCATGTACCTGATCATATGATTGTCTCTATTCGCCTTCTACAACATCTTTTCAAGGTGCAAATTGACTCTCTCAATCCAAGTCTCTCTATCATCTCCAATCTCCTTCTCAATAGGAGTCAAAGTGACTTGTGCCTCTTTGTCACTTTGTCGTTTTTCCTTGGGAAGTTCTATCTCCATGAGGACTTGTTTGTCACTCAATTTTTTTTTTCTTGTTCCAAATGTGTGATGACATACTTGGCTCTCTTGAAATTATCCATCAATTCTTGGACTTGAGCCTCCTTTTCCCGTATGATGATGTCCTTTATTGTTTCTTCATCCTAAGCCTCTAAGTCAATTGTTTCCATGCCATGATTTGTATAATGTTGTTCCGTCTCATCATGCTCTGTCAAATCAAAGTCTCTTTCTTCCTCCTCATCATCAAAACTTTCCTCTGACATCTTTTCTTTTCCTTTGTGCATTTGCTTCACCTGTACCTACTGTGTTGATGAAGAAAGCAAAGCCCCTTCCACATCCTGTGGAGCAAGCATTTGCCTATGGGTTGATGAATAAGGCAAGGTCCCTTCCACATCCTGTGGAGCAAACACTTGCCTATCAGCTACAAATAATCTCCTTGTGCCCCTATGATATGTCATGAAGGTCCCAGGCACCTTAGTAGCTCTAGTCTCTTTGGCTTCCTCATCCATTTTCACTTGATCACTACTAGAAGGTCCCCCTACTTCTTGAGACAATGGTGGAGGAATTTGAGGACCCCTCAAGATGTCATGAGCAATAAACACTACAAGAAAAAAGGTAATTGGTGAGGGTCATGCTTGTGATAGACCTTTAAGGTTCATCACCAATGTCACATATGGTGATGGTCTTTAAAAAGCTTTGTTGTAAGTGTATATAGTGATGGTCCTTTAAGGTTTGTCACCAAAGCTATTTTCAATGACACTTTTGGTGAGGGTCATTAAAGGCCCGTCACTAATTCTCTCTTTGGTGACACTTTTGGTGAGGATCGTTAAAGGCCCATCACTAATTCTCTCTTTGGTGACACTTCTAGTGACAATATTTAATTGACCCTCACCAATGCTCTTTTTGGTTACTTTTGGTGACGATAAAAAATGTTCGTCATCATTGATCATTCCAATGAGTGACGCTATGTACCTGTTACTATATTTTTTGTCAGTAGATAATGGTTTAAGACTATTGTTGTGGAGTCTTTTTCATTATCTATGCAAGGTCATAGTGGTTATAATCAGTCAATTTGTTAAGAAGTAATTAGTGTGTATCATTTCCCTCAAGTCATAAGAATATAGTTTTTGTATTAGTCAACACACAATTCATCTCTATTAGGTTTATTATCTAGCAAATTTCCTTTAAATAAAGTTCCACTAGGTGTGAAGGAACTATATTATTTAACACATAATCAAGCTCTTTCAATTCTATTAATGAGAGAGACCTAGCACTCCTCAACACTCATGGCATAGCTTAACATACTTTGGAATAGTACACTAACATTCCTTAGCACCTCTCATGTCTTCAAACATCTTTGTACCTAGAACATCTTGATATGATTAGGATGCTGAAGCACGTCTTGGCATGCCCTAGCATAGCATAGCACTCCCCTATCATGTCTTGGCATGCCTTGTAGTCACTAGCATGCCTTGGAACACCTTGGCATAACATTGCATTGACAAACATTAGCACTTGGCACACATTCGAACTTGGCATGTACTGGAACATATTATTAGTGTGCCTAGCATGCCCCTTTTGAAAAATATAAAGTCATGACTTATTAACCCTCTTATGTGTTCATTTCTTTACGTTTTAGCTTGGTTATTCATTTTATTGCTTTTAAATTGGCATACTCTGGCACCCTGCACATCCTAGCATGTCTTAGCACCTGGCATGCCTTGGCATTATTTGGCACATGTTAGCACACCTCAGAACTACCTAGCACACTCTAGCACTTCTTGACATGTCTTGATACTCCCTGGCATGCCTTAACCATGCTTAGCATACCTTGTCACTCCCTCCTTGGCATGACAGCTAACACTCATTGACACTCCCCACACACCCTCAAATTCATTCACTTCCATGCATTTTGACCTAGTTCTCACTTGTGTTTTCCTAGTACTCCCTAACACTCCTTAGCATGCATTGACACTCTCTAGCACACCTTAGCACTCTTTGATATTCTCTTCCACTTCATAGCATGCATCACACTCCCTGATGCACATTGGCACTTGGCACGTGTTCGCACTTGGCAAGTCTTTATAGCATGTTTGGCATGTGTTGAGATGGATTGGTATGCTTTGGCATGGTTTAATATTAAATTTATATTAGATCAATTATTGGAAACTAAATGAGAAGAAACAAAGGATGATTTGGTACTTAGAATGCATTGACACTTGGCACTTGGCACCTATTGGCACCTAGCTAGTGTTGGTGTGCCTAGCATGTCCCTCATGGAAAAGGTATATTGATGACTCAATAACCCTATTATGTGCTCATTTCCTTGTAGTTTAACTTGTTCCTTGCTTTTGTTGCCTTGACAGACCCTGGCATGCATTGTCACACCCTTGTACATCTTGGCATGCCTAAGCGCCTCGCACATCTTAGCTTGTTTGACATGTCTTCGTACTATCTGGAATGTGTTAGCATGCCCTAGCATTCCCTAACACACCTTGGCAGTCATGACCTCACAAATAGCATTACATTTTTCCATGAATTGGGAACCTTACATTCACTAGAACACCTTGGCACTCCCTAGTTTTCATGCCCTTAGTTATCCTCCACAATGTCCTAGGTTGATGAGGAGATCGACGGAGGTAACCACATACCAAGATTTTAGTTTGGTATCTAGCCCTACCAAACTAGGGAGGGATCTCTCTATGAAATAATAGCCAAGAGATGACTGGAATGTAAAGGATTTTAGGCTAGATAGCTAGGATCAGGTGGGTTTTGGAAAATTTAGGGTTTTGTTGCTGGATAAGGGAGAAAAACTAGGTAGCTAGGTCAGAGGATCAAAGGATTACATCAGCAAATATATAAAGGAACAATGTAGCATTACTTTTGTGATGCATCTTAGGGTTTGTCGATTTAGTGTAGTGTTTAGAAGAAGAAAAAGGTCTTAATGAGCATGAAACATGAATTCATTAAGCAAGAAAGCAAGTAACACATAATGATTTTTCCATCAAAACAGAGCTTTATGCGAAGAATTATTCTTATAAACTGTAAGGAAAACCATTGAAGAATTGATGAATGGAAAGATAAGATGAATATCTTTCATATAAATTTATAACAGAGAAAACAAAACATCACAAACTTACTGCACATGAATTCCTAGATAATAGTTGCAAATTGTGTCTTTTGATTTCCAGAAAATGTCCAAGTACAAGCTACAATAGTTCTCTCATCTGAAATCCAACCCATTCTATCACTGAGAAACTAATACATAAATACCAAAACAACATATCCCCACTCTCAGGGGTTGAATCCATGACTCTAGGAACTGTTCCATGAGGTGTTCTAACCAAACCCTAATGTCTAGAGAAGTTAAAAACAACTTCTACAATTAACTTTAACTCCAACCTCTCTCATAAATGAGGTCAAATTTACATCAAAACGGATTACAAAGACTAACCACCCATTATTTACATTTACGTTTACCCTTCACATTCATATACTTCACCCTTTTTACTTTTACCAAAGTCAAACTAGGAATTACAAAAAATTACACAGTGGAAATTTAAAAAAAACCTCAGAAATTTCCAAGTGTGCAGCGAGCTATTGGAGGCCATTTTTGAGTGCCTTTCTAAAGTCCAAATCCAGATCTGAAGCTTGTTTTGGAAATCTAGGAGAGTTTAGATGTATATAGAGTATTTTTTCACTCAAAATGACCCATTTTTTGCTGATATATGGCCATTCTCCCAAGGTGTCTCCAGGTGCGCAGCGAAATGGAAAAAGAGGGGCAAAAAGGTGATTTTTGGCCTCTTTTTTGAAAATTTCTCAAAACCTGAGCCCCAAACCAGGAAAGTGGGAAAATGGGTTTTGAGAGGGGGTCATAATATTTCCAAAAATGTTGATTTTCCATCATCTGGAGCCTCGAGGAAGAAGCACAATGTGAGCTTGCGATGCTCCTAGACAGAAAATTGCTAAAAATTGCAAGTCTACACCAAAACACAAAATTTTCTCCAAACACTCCAAAAATTTGTCCAAATATGCCTAATGAGGCATGTTATGCAATCATGGATGCATCAACAAGAAAATATAACTTACCGTTCTCCTCTTGGTTGATTAGGGTTTCCTTGAGTTTTTCCTGCAACTACTTGATTTTGACCTTGGCAACCTAATTCCTTGTGTAATAATGGATGGTAATTTTCTTTCGCAACTTGTTATCCCTGTTGGCATTTTCAAGGAGCTTCTCAAGGTGGCAATTGACTTTCTCAAGCCAAAATCCCTGTCCTCATTTATTTCCATGGAAATCCTATCTTCAAATGTCAATTCTTCCTTTGGTGGCTTTTGTTCTCTTTCCTTTTGAAGAGAATTCCTAAGACCCATTGTCCTTGGTCTCTTCCATGCCACATGTCTTTCATGCTTCTTAGTGTCGTCATGGTCCACCACTTCTTTGCCTTTCATCTCTTGTTTCTTGGCTTTGAATTTCTCTTTCTCCATGACTAGTTGTTTTGCCTTAAGTTGATTGTTTTCTTGCTCAAGGAATGAAATGATGAATTTGGCCCTTTCCAAATTTTCCTTGAGCTCCATGATCTAAGAATGCTTCTCTTTGATCACTTTTTGTAGGGTTTTATGCTCATTATGTGCCTCCAAAACAACTAGGTCAAAGTCATGCTCAATGGGCTCCTCATCATGTAAAGAAGCCTCATGATGTGATGGTGATCCTTGTTCTGTTGATGTAGTAGGTTTGGCACCTTCCTCAATTTGAGGAGAAAACACAAGCCTTCTGCATCTCTGATATGTCTTGGTCACCTTAGGCATAGGTGCCTTGGAAACCTCATCATGTTTCCTTGATGACCCCACCTCCATGGGATGTACTGACATGGTTTGGTGTTGGCTTGGTGAAGTGGTTATATGCATTTTCAAGGTTGCCTTAATGAAGGTGTCCCATGTCACGTTCTTCTCTGTCAAATGATGGAGTACTATAACCTTTATGAGGCTATGGTGAAATAGGCTGGGATAATGCACTTTTCCTTTCAATTTCACCCTTTCAGACATTTTGGTTAGGTTCTTATACAAGTAGCTAGACAAATTTAGAGACTTGGAAACTGTAAAGTGCATGAGCAGTCTTATGTGGTATTGATATAGCCTAGAAAATATGCCCTCACATGTGAAGAACTTCATGACAACCTTCATCAATGGTCATATCTCTCCAACAAGTATCTGAATGGGAAAACATGTGAGTGAGCTCCTTTGTATTGTGATTTCAAGTAGGGTTTGTACTCTTCTAGGTCTAGGTTCATGCCTTTGAACCAGTTTTCACCATAGTTTGGTATGCCTATAGCTTGAGAGATGAAATCCACTGAAAACATGAAAGCATTCCTTGTAATGGTGATCTTTTCTTCCTTCAAGGTGAGGGTAAATATACTTATGAGATGCTCATGGTAACCTACTTCCTGCACTCTTTGAAAAAACCCTAAACAATTGACATATTTAAAGAATTTCATGACAAATGGGGAGGAGGTGACTTCATTTCCATTAGAGGGCTCAAACCTCAGTATCTTTCCCCCCTTGTTGTACTTCCTCTTCTTTGATGGTGATGAGTCAGGCTCCATACTTCAAATCCTAGGTGAAAGGCAAGCAACAACAATGAAATTTGTTGCTATGAGGGAATGAGGTGGTATGATGGACTTAGGAGTTGCCTAAATTTGTAAGGAAATTTAGGAGGGTAGGGGTGATGTCAGTGAGTAGGGGAAAAAGGAATTTTGGGAAATGAGTGAGGGGAGGGGGTGGAAAAGGCCAAAACACAGGCCTATCCTAGAAAGAGATATGGTAGATTAGGGTTTAGAGGAAAATGATGGAAAATGAGGGGATAAGGGTTTGTGATCGATGGAAATGGTATATTAGTTGCAAACGGAGGTGTAGGGAGAAGGAATTTAGGGTTTAGGGCACCAACTCATCATTTGAGGATCAAAACCATGAAAATCATGTAAACCCTAGAAGAAGAAGTATTTGATCATTTTCTTGACATATGAGGCAAAGGAGGGCATGAAAATGATTAAAATTACTTGTTATAGAGCCTGGAGGATGAAATGAGTGATGAGGAGATTTGAAAAATGAAGTTTGGTGGTCAAACAACAATTTTGGACAACTCTGCCCCATGCGCAGTGAAGGATTCATGTGCATAGTGTGCTGTCCAGGTGCACAGTGAAGGCTCTCTGTGCGCAGCGAGAGCCAATTTTTGCCAGTGAGGGCTATGGAATCACAATTTTTATCAAAGGAGGGGGGAGATCAATGCTAGGATGGTATACGAGTGAAAATGAGTGTGAATGAGCTCCTCCATGTGCTTTTATAATTTGATTTTTTTGTTTAAGTTATTAATGAGGTAGGATGGCCCACCTCACCAATTCACTTTCTTTTTTAGTTTTGTAGCCTTAGGACCTCTTCTTGTAACTTTAGAACCTTAGGAACATTATTACATCCAAAAACAAAAATTACATTTCAAATCAAGTGTTATTGAACAAATTTACCTATTGTTACTCCTCATTTCTTGGATTTATACATGAAATGACTGATTTTGTGACCTTAATCCTAATGACCTAATGGTGACACTAAACTGAATGGAGACCATGATTATGTGACTTAAGTGATATTAATGATTTTTTCATGATGGTCGACTCAACTCAGTGATGAAAGTGACCGGCATATGAAATTCTTGAGGGAGTGGAAATAGCCCTTAACACACTAACCAATGACCAAATTTTTATTTGAAGACTCACTGAAATGACAAAAAATTGACTATATACCCTAACAACACCTTGTAAGAGCATATTTGATCACTGGTGACAAGCTGAACTAACTGACACTAGCACCCTCACAGGTAACCTTATTTTTTTTGCGACTTGGGAACTCAAAAAATTCATTAGCAAAACAATATTGTGCCCAACCCAAAGTCTCCCTTTCTCCAACTTGAGGTCAACCATGCCAAGTTGGAGGTCCACCAAGTCGAATTTCAAAAAGTTCTAGAACCCTGTCAACAATTCTAGCTTGGCGAAATTGTGAAAAATAGGTCTCAAAGTGCCACCTGTAACTCTAAGACAGTAACTGTTGTGTAAACAATGAGAGAGGCTTTTGTTTTTGGGTATGTTATGAACAAAAACCTCCTCCCATTTTCAAAAATACTTTCCCATTTGTTCAGAATCCAAGCTTGAAGTTGGTCACACATAAACGCAACAAATCTTTGCAGAGGCGCAACAAATAGTTGACTTGAAATTTTGATGACTTGAATGAGGTTTTGAGTGTTGTTGAAGACCTGTGAAGAAACTTGGAGATGTCCACTACACCCTGGAGCCTTTAAACCATGCAAAAACATCATTTTAACCTCTTCAAACTTGATTCCAAAACTGACCGTCTAGAAGCACAACGAAAAGAGCAGCAAGGAAGACAAACTCATATCTCTTTAACCATAACACTTGTGCAAAAACTAAAGGAGGTTATTTTGATTGGTTCCATGTTTAACTAAAACCTCCTTTTGTTTTCCAAAATTCATCTCCATGGATACATTAACATATTTTACCTTTAAAAATATTTTATTTATATTTTATCAAAACACATTAACCACCATATCTACTGTCCATAATTGTTGAATCAGGATGCATAGAATTGAGATTGACAACTCAATTACCCAAACGAAAAAAGATGAAGCTCTATTACAGAAACTCCACGCCCATAATTTTACTAGTTGGTTAAAACAACAGGTAACGATATTATTTATATTATAAGTGTACTTAAAAATCAGTGTATGAGAATATTGTCATGTAGGAAATTAAATATTTTTTCAGAGGTTAAATGTATGGATTCTAACTACATTTAAAAATATAAAACTATATAGGTGGAAGGAGATGGAAAGGTGTCTGATATGCTTAAATGGCTAGCGTGTGGCCTGAGGAAATTCGTGAATAAGTACAAAGGATTCCTAATCAATGGTTATAGCTTCCATACAAAAAGCATAGAGAATGAGAGAACCACCAAAAATAGTGGTGTGTGTATGGAAGCTCAAACAATGATGAGATCAAGTTCCAAAGATGCAAACCCTTTACTTCAAAACACAATAGTTTATGGAGTGGTAGAAGAAATAATTACATTGGACTATTTTTGTATGGAGTACATATTGTTCAAATGTAATTGGATTGATGTATACAAAAAGAGAGGTATCAAAACTAATGATTTGGGTTTAACAATGGTGAATATGAAGAAATGCTTAAGTCAAAATCATTGGAAAGATGATCCATTCATTCTAGAATCGCAAGCTAAACAAGTATTCTATGTACAAGATCCAGTTGAGATTGACTGGTATGTAGTGTTAACATGTCCAAAAGGATTGAGAAATAATACATCATATGAACCCGAGTATGCAAATTCGTCATAGGTTGTAGACTTTCAAGAAACAAAATGTGTAAGTGAAGAACATATCGATGATGTCGATGTCAATATTGACGTGAAGGTGGATTATGTCCATTCAGATTGTGAAGGAATATGGTTGAATATTAAGAAATAAAATATATCAATTTTGTTATTTTGTTTTGGGAACTCCAAAATTGATATTTGATTATGAAGAGAGATTCCTTTGTTTCTTATCTATAAAATGTTTTAGACCCATCTAGTAGATCTATTTTTAGTACCTATGTAGGTTTTAACCTCGTACAGAAATTACCTGCATACGAATTCTAAAACACAGAAAATAAACAATGCGAGATCATAACACATAAAACACATATACACAGAGATTTTCCCTTAGATCCCAAAACCGAGACTACCTGCTTGATTTTTTGTTATATTCCTTTCAATGTTACAATACATATTTATACATGCTGAAGCATCCAATACCATGGACCAAAAACCATCGCGTCCAATACCATGGACCGAAAACCATCACATCCAAAAAACATGTGCGAAAATCATGCACAAAACCATAGGTGGGTTCGCCCAACCTAACATAGGGTCCAAACCCAAAATTTTCCGGGGTGCTGCCCCGGACCCCATAAAGTGGGGTTACGGGTGCCCTTCAAACCCCTTGTTAACTACATGGAAAGACTATAACACAACCCAACATTCTCCCACTTGTTTTCTTTCCACAGGGAGCCACAAGAGAGCTTAGTCATTTTGCCAGCCCTGAAATGCCCATTGTCTCTCTAAACCAAGAGAACTTCTCAAAGCTCACAGATTTTGTCAATGCATCTGCAGTATTCTTCAAAGTGTCCACCTTTACCAGCAACACCTTTTTGTCTTCTATCATATCCCTCACAAAGTTATAATAAACATCAATGTGCTTTGTCTTTGAATGATATGCAGGGTTCTTTGCCAAGAAAATTGCACTTTGGCTGTCACAGTCTATCCTTATAGCTTCCTGTACTAACCCCATACTTGAACACAATATTTGCAACCAAACTGCTTCCTTGCTTGCATGAATGGCTGCCATGTATTCTGCCTCTGTAGTTGATAGTGCCACTACAGATTGTTTCTTACTCATCCAACTGACTACACCTCCAAATAGGTTAAACACATACCCACTTGTAGATCTTCTCTAATCCAGATCTCCAGCACAGTTTGCATCAACAAAGCCATGAATATCCAACACTCTGTCCAATCCTGGTCTTACTAGGTAGCACAGACCATAATCACTAGTGCCACACAAATACCTGAAAACCTTCTTCACTGCTGTCCAATGCTCCTTTCCTGGTTTTGACATAAACCTGCTCAATACTCCCACTGCATGTGCAATGTCTGGTCTAGTATAGACCATTGCATACATCAGGCTACCGACTGCACTTGCATATGGAACTTGGAACATGTCATCTTCCTCTTCTTGTGTCTTGGGACATTGTTCAGCAGATAACCTCACACCTACAGGAATAGGAACCTTCACCGGTTTACTATCCTGCATATTAAACCTCTGCAGTATTGTCTCAACATACTTCCTCTGGTTTAACCAGAGCTTCCTCTTTGCCCGATTTCTTTTAATTTCCATGCCCAAAATATAGTTTGCAGCACCAAGATCTTTCATGTCGAATTTGGAGGACAATTGGGTCTTTAAATCCTGGATAATTTCTTTGTCATTTCCAACCAGCAACATATCATCCACATACAAGACCAGATAAATAACGCGTTCACCAATTAATTTAAAATACACACAGTCATCTGTTTTGCTTGTGGTGAAGCCAAGTCCTTGTATAAATGTATCAAATTTCTGATACCACATCCTTGGTGACTGTTTTAACCCATACAGAGACTTCTTTAACTTGCATACCAGTTCTTTCTTACCCTTCGCTGCAAAGCCTTCAGGTTGCTTCATGTAGATTTCCTCTTCCAGATCCCCATGAAGAAATGTTGTCTTCACATCCATCTGTTCTACCTCAAAATCAAAAGCAACAACAATAGATAAAAGTAATCTAATAGAAGTTACCTTGGCAACAGGAGAAAAAATATCACCAAAATCAATTCCCGGCACCTGGGAATAACCTTTTGCTACCAACGAAGTTTTGTATTTCTCCACTTTTCCTTCTGCATTTGTCTTCTTTTTGAACACCCATTTGCTGCCAATGGGTTTCCTTCTAGCCGGCAACTCCACCAGATTCCAAGCCTCATTTTTTGTGCAAAGATGCCATTTCATCAACCATGGCCTCTTTCTAGAGTTTTCCATCATCTAAATCTACCGCTTCCTTCATAGTTCTGGGATCATCGTCAGTAATAGATAAAGCAAAATTTGAACAGAAAGCAGGTGGACTATACCTTTCAGGCTGCCTTCTTTCTCGAACTGATCTTCTCACAACCAGAGTTTGTGGCTCTTCATCTTCTGATTCCTCCTCTACTGTAGAGTCTGATTCTTCCTCCTTTGGCTCAAACTCTATCTTCTCAAGTTCCTTTCGTTGGACTTCAGGTTTAATAACATCTTTCACCTCTCTGAACACCACATCTCAGCTATATACAACCTTCCGTGTGACTGGGTTCCAAAGTTTATAACCCTTTAAACCATCCTTATACCCAATAAAAATGCACTTTTCATATTTACTATCCAACTTGGTTTGTTTCTCCTTTGGAACATGTACATATGCATCACATCCAAATACCCTCAGATGTGAAAGAGAGGGTTTCTTACCAGTCCATACCTCTTGTTGAGTCTTATCCTCCATTGCTGATGAAGGTGATCTGTTGACCAGGTAACATGCAGTATCCACTGCCTCTGCCCAAAATTCCTGTCCTAACCCGGCACAACTGAGCATGCTTCTTGCCCTTTACATCAATGTCTTATTCATTCTTTCTGCAACTCCATTTTTCTGAGGTGTATATGGATTAGTCTTCTACCATGCTATACCACACTTCTTATAGAATTCTTCAAATTTATTACTACAAAACTCCCCACCGTTGTCTGTCCTCAGCACCTTTATCTTCTTCTCTGTCTGGTTTTCCACCAGAGCCTTAAATTCTTTAAGCGTGTCAAAGACTTTAGATTTCTTCTTAAGGGAATATATCCATGTATTCCTTGAGAATTCATCTATAAATGATACATAGTACACAAACTTACCCAGTGATGGAGCCTTCACAGGTCCAAACACATCACTGTGCACAAGTTCTAATATCTGTTTCGCCCTCTTACTACCAGTGGGGAAACTTACCCGATTCTGCTTCTCATATACACAATTTTCATAGAAATCAAAATCCAGAGAGCTATTACTCATACCTTCTACCATACCCTTACCATGAAGTATCCGAAGACCCTTTTCTCCAATATGTCCAAGCTTTCGATGCCACAACATGGTCTTCTCTGCAGAGACCACTAGATTTTCTGCTCCACTTTCAAGAACCACAGAACTATTGCACCCATCAATAACAGTGCTACCTTGCAGCTTGTACAGAGTTCCAATTTGAACTCCCCACATCAATACCAGTGCTCCCCGAACCATCTTGCAGGTATCCTTCTCGAACACTGTTTTTACACCTGCATCATCTAGCTTGCTAATAGAAATCAGATTTCTGGCTAATGCAAGAATATGTAGAACCCCTGGAAGCATTCTAACCCTTCCACCTTACAACTTCAACTTTACTTTTCCGCGACAAACGATTCTAGCCTTCTTGTCATCTCCCAAGAAGACATCACCACCATCATATTTCTCATACTCGCAAAACCACTCTCTATGGGGAGTGAAGTGAAAGGATGCACCTAATTCAATCAACCATGCCTCATGATCTACATGTGTACTTGAAGAAGCTAAGTACACATCCCCACCTTCATCTGAGGTGGTTTTCGCCTCTTCAGAAGGAGCCTCATCAGGTCCCTTTCCTTTGTCAGGAGCTTTAGATTTACAGTCCCTTTTGTAGTGCCCTTCCTTTCCACATTTCCAGCACACCATCTTTACAGGTTTTCCTGGAGATTTAGATCTCCCACTCGATGACTTATTTTTGTTTATGTTCTGGGTCTTGCCCTATACAGACAAGGCATCACCATTTTGGCTCTCCATATTTTTCCGTCTCATATCCTCCGTCAACAAGGATGAGACTATTTCATCAAAATGCAAGGCAGTTGCATTGCTACCTAGTGCAATAACCAGACTATCCCATGAATCTAGTAGAGAACACAACAAATTGATGCACTTATCTTCATCTGAAATTTTAGTATCAACAGATGCTAACTGACTTACCACAGTATTAAATGCATTCATATGCTCTGTCACCGAGTCTCCATCTTTCATCCTTAGGTTATATAGCTTTTTCCGCAGGAATAGTTTATCCACCAGAGACTTAGATTGGTACAAAGTCCCTAACTTGTCCCACAAAGCCTTCGCCGTAGCTTCCCCTGATACATTCAGCAATACTGAATCTGAGACACACAATCGTATTGTGCTCTTTGCCTTCCAATCCAACTTTTTCCATTCCTCGTCAGACACTTCCGTTGGTTTAGTACCCAGATCTATCGTGATCCACTGGTCTTTATCCACCAACAAATCCTCCATCTTGAGTTTCCACAACTCAAAACTCTGACCATTAAATTTCTCGATCTCTATCTTTCCACTGCTCGCCATCTTCTTTCACCACCAGAATCGATCTCTCAGATCTCCCACTGAACAGGGTCTACCATAGGCCCGAGCGAAACCTCTCAGCAACAAAGGCGTCCCTTTGAAGCCAAAATAGCTATGATACCAAACGTAGGTTTTAAGCCCATACAGAAATTACCTGCATATGAATTCTAAAACATAGAAAATAAACAATGTGAGATCATAACACATAAAACACATATACACAGAGATTTTCCCCTGGATCCCAAAACCGGGACTACCTGCTTGATTTTTCATTATATTCCTTTCAATGTTACAATACATATTTATACATGCCGAAGCATCTAATACCATGGACCGAAAACCATCGCGTCCAATACCATGGACCGAAAACCATCGAGTCCAAAATACATGTGCGAAAATCATGCACAAAACCATAGGTGGTTCCGCCCAACCTAACATAGGGTCCAAACCCAAAATTTTCCGGGGCGCTGCCCTGGACCCCATAAAGTGGGGTTACGGGTGCCCTTCAAACCCCGTGTTAACTACGTGGAAAGAATATAACACAACCCAACACCCTACCTATGATAGAGACTATTTCTTTTCAGCTTGCACCATTAATCTTGTCAAATTGAACACATAAAAAATTGATATGTGAGAAGTTTCTCTAACTTTTATATTTTTATATTTTTTAAGATTGAAGTGAGAATTTTCTATATTATTATTGGAACAAAGCCCTAAAATTTAGTCATTTAAAAGAATCGAGAAAAAATACAAATTTATTGGGCACATGCCATTTGTTTAGCCTTCTTCTGTGACTATTGGTTCCACACATTCAAACAAACAGAGGTAGGCCTTGGGAATGATGTGGGTGCGCTAAGGAGATCACCTACCTCTTGATTACATAGGAAACATTTTCTCATAATCTACTTAATCTATAAGTGGTAGGGCTTCAATTTTTTCCATTTACTGGGAAATCTCACCCAAAAAGTCAACCATTGAAGAATCAATCCTATGCTAAATCACACCTACCTTTTCTTTTTTAATATCTTCGTGAGCTTTCACCTATGAACCTTAAAGTCAGTGCCCTTTAGCACCATAAATGGTGGAATAAAAGGCATTGGAATAGGAGGTAAACTCCATTCCCCTTCACCTTTGTCAATATCTCTAGAGACACCTATAATATATACCCCTCCCTTGACTCAACATGATTCCAGTTCCTTTATAAACCCTCCCTTCAAGGGCATCCTCATAGGAAGAGCTTGTGGTTGAAATATTATGATAAAAAATGGGGCACATCATCCCTTTACAGGGTTTCAAGGGAAGGGTATTGGAAAATAACCGTCTTATCCTCAATAACCCTTAACACCTTCTCAATGCATAAGTGAAACAACATAGTGATAACTGGACCCAAAGATAGTTCTCAACATTCAATGCCAAACTCAAATAGAAAGAATCACACCATGGATTAAGAATTGGCATTTGGTTTTGGTAAAACCAAGAACCTCCTTTCAAGATCATGACCTTGCTTTTAGCATTCTCAAAAGGAAGGTTTAAAACCCACATTAAAAAGGGGAGATTTGCACCTTAGCCTTTGCAACCTTTGCCCAAGACAAATTTATCTAATTGACTATTCTAGATATGTTAGGTCTTGGAATTCTAGAGTACCCAATCAATGCCTTTGAGAGGCCAACTCCCAAGCTCCAACTAGAATTTAGTCCTATTGAAGAGGCAACTTGAATAATCCTACTAAAAGGAGACATTTTTCCTTTCTTTTGATTAATTTACAACAAACTTCAATGCCTCTTCTTTCTTATCTTCCTCTTCCATTCCCAAACAAAAAAATCATTAATCTTAAATCATAAACACTCTATATAGATAAGCATTGGAATATTTTTCCTCAACTCATGGGGTACCTTTAAACCTCAACCCATGCAAGTGGACCTAAGTCCATGGTACAACCCATCACACTCTAAGATGGTTCTAGTTGTCTCCTCAAGACTAGGGCATAAGAAACCTTACAATGCAAAATGCTCAAGCCATCTCAAACTTATGGGCTTTTTGCCTACATGGAACACATTCTAGCTAGTGCTCATCAAACATAATGCACTAACACAACTAACACACACCAAAAGTCCAAGCGCTTAGACTACACCTTCATAAAATGCACCTTCAACTTTGGATGTCCAAAAATAGTAATATCCTAACCCAATATGGCGTATTTTTTTAGATTTGTTTAATTCATTCCTTATCAAATCCTTGCACCTCCTTAAAACTCCATGATAAATCTACTTGAATGGTCACCTTCCAAGTTCCAACACTTCCTTTTGCAACACAAAAAAAACACCTATATATGTTGCAACAACCTTACCAACTTCTTTAGTGGGTTGCACATATATTTCACATTTCTTCTTCACCTTGTAAAGTGATAGTGCAAGGAGAGAGTATCAACTTCAATCAAGGAATGTTCACTTAGTACCACTACCAAGTTGCCTTCCCACAACTTTTCAAATGTATTAAGTTAGCTTCACAACTTCTCATGGTGCATAACGTGCTTGTCTACACCTCTAAGTGAGACCACAACCCCCAACCCCTCTAACTATTCCACCTCTTCAACCCTTGTTAGAGTCTTTTTGGACGTGCACCCATGCCTCAAGTAGAACATAACACTAGCACCCCAAACCTGCATGCCCATTCCATCTTTTATTGCCTTGTTGAGACCACATTATCACACTGCTTAAAATGAAATGTTTACATCTTAAGGCAAAAATATATTTTTCTTAGACAACCTAAACTATGCAAGTGATATGGAGAGGACTCCATTTCCTCAAGATAAAAACATCAGGTCTTACAAACCCATTCACACAACAATTTGAATATATTTAACCTAAAGAAGGGTACATACCCTACTCCTTTCAAATTTGTCATATAACTTTTAAGAAACTAACACATGTTTTTAATTATTAAATCTTTACTATACACTCTCTTTTGTTTACACCCACCTAATATGCAAGAACATTTAAATATTTTCAATACAAAAAACTTGTTTCCTCCTAATAACATTCAAATTCCAATAAAATAACATATGTACCTCCATAAATTTTAATAAACAAATAACATTAAAATTTTCCAAAAATACAATACATTTGTCTCCATAAACTTTAACAACAAAATGGTTACATAAAAACGATAAACTTAAAATTAAATTATTGTTAGGATGATCTTTCAAACCCAACCAAAAACACACATGACGGCGATAGTTTATCAAATGAAACTAAAATACTTAGTATGAAAGTGAAAATGGACTCTAGTTTATCAAGTGAAAATGGACTCTAGTATATCAAATGAAACTAAAAACTTAGCGCGAAAGTGAAAATAGGCGCTACTTTATCAAATGAAACTAAAAGCTTAAAACTTAGGGCATAAGTGAAAATGGGCGCTACTTTATCAAATGAAACTAAAAACTTAGCGCTAGTTTATCAAATGAAACTAAAAAGCTCCCCTTCATTATGCTCTTACCTGAGTTTGAGTTATGGAGGAAAATTTTGGTATATTTAAAAAAAATTAAGCGTTAATTTTGCTTTACGAAACCCCTCCCAACCCTAATCTTCTTTTAATGTTCTAGAGCAGGTAGTGTCTTTTCACTTTTCAATAGGTAGAAGTGAAAACTAGATTGAAGAGATCAAACGCTAGAGTGAAAACTAGATTGAAGAGATTTACGAATGAGGGTTTTACCAGTAGCAAACCCAGTATTGAACCCCATCCGATCTTCAGTTCATTGACAGTGCCAAGGTATGTTTCATATTTAACTTCACTGCATTTCCCTCATTTTCATTTCCCCCATTTTCAGTCTTTGACGCAGAGAGGAGTACACACATCTTAGGTCTCTGGTTCGACATCCACTATTTTTTGGCATCCACACTTGTATGTTTAGGCTTTAATCTCTGTGCTGCATTTTTTTAACTGTTTGCAGGCATGGCATTGGAATTTGATGAGTTTGAAAGGCCATTTATCATATTGAAGGAGCAAGTGCAGAAAATCCGAATGAGAGACTTAGATGCTTAGAAGGCCAACGCAGCGGTCAGGGCCATCACGAGAATCCTCTGCACCTCACTCGGCTCCATACTCTAGAGCTCATATCTTCACTTCTAGCTCAAGTACTCCTGTTGGTTGGTACAAGGTCACCCGCAGTTGGATTGGCAGCTTCATCACGAGAGGCATCCATAAATAATACTCGGATTCCAAGTTTAGGAACAACCGCAAGTGCTTTGGAAGAACCTATAGCACCACCTGTCCAAGTAAAGTATACACACCTTATCGATGGAAAATTTGTTAATGCGGCTTCTGGAAAAACATTTCCAAGATTGGATCCGAGAACAGGGGATTTGATTGTCAATGTGGCTGAAGGTGATGCAGAATACGTGGACAGGGTTGTAAGAGCTGCACGAAAAGCCTTTGACGAGGGCTCATGGCCGAAAATGACTGCTTATGAGAGATCGTGTATTATGCTCCGGTTCGCTGACTTGCTTGAAAAGCATAATGATGAGATTGCAGCCTTGGAAACACGGGACAATGGGAAGCCTTATGAGCAAGCAGCCTTGGTTGAAGTGCCAATGACAGTGCAGCTATTTCTTTACTATGCAGCCTTAGTTGAAGTGCCAAATAAAGTTCCAGTTGATGGACCTTATAGTCAAACAGTACATGAACCTATTCGAGTTGTAGGTCAAATCATCCCTTGGAATTTTCCACTACTTATGTTTGCTTGGAATTTTCCACTAACAACTCTTTATGCAGCAAAACTTTTCCACGAGGCTGGACTGCCTCCAGGAGTTCTGACTATCATTTCGGGATATGGTCCAACTGCGGGAGGTGCAGTTGCAAGGCACATGGATATTGATAAGGTTGATTTTACAGGTTCAACTACTACTGGTCAAGTAGTGCTAGAGTTAGCTTCCAAGAGCAACCTTAAGCCAGTGACATTGGAACTTGGAGGAAAGTCCCCCTTTATTGTATGCGAAGATGCTGATGTCGATCAAGCCGCAGAGCCCGCTCACTTTGCATTATTTTTCAATCAGGTAAGGAGTTGAATCTCTCAAGTATTTAATCTGCATGGAACTCAATATTGTAAAATGTTAATCAAGCCGTTGCTCTTTCTGCAGGGTCAATGTTGTTGTTCCAGGTCACCAACCTTTGTACATGAGAGTATCCATGATGAGTTTGTAGAAAAAGCAAAAGCTCGGTGTTTAAGTCGGGTTGTCGGTGATCCGTTTAGAAAAGGTGTTGAGCAAGGTCCTCAGGTATGCTGTTTTTTGGTCATTACTTAAGCATTGAATACCTATATTAATGCAAAAGTAGAGAAAACAGAGAAAAGTTGCTTGTCTGCATGTAACTAATAGGCAACTGAAAGCGTGATAATCAAAAGCCTGATGCATAAATGGGTCCTTTTGAATAAGAAAGTCAGCTTCTTATTTGTGCTTTGAGGGGTATCATGGTTCACTGCAAAAAGAGAAATATAGGTCACTACAATTGAGAAGGGAACTTGTTGTCTGAGAATGTTCTAGGAAATGCTATCTTCTGAAGAAAATGCTGAGCACTTTGATGTATAATTGCTGGTGGTCCCTGTCACACAAGTTTCTTGGTCTATTTATAAGTTGACTGTTGCAGGACCGGCAGATTAACTCTTAAATTGAGACCTTGGCTGGTCCTTTGTCCTTGAATTTGCATTGCACTTGCACCATGTTAATGCCCATCAGAACCATTTTGTCATTCTTTACTACGTTCTTCAGTTGGTAATTGACAAAGCTCGATTTGTGAAGTCCTCCTTCCATAAATGACAAAAGCATGACTACTTTACTACTAGCATGTTGGGAAGTATTGAGCTATCCAAAGGTTGTTTTTCTTGTAGAAAGTATTCTTTTTTAAATCTGAAGTGTCATCATGTTCTCGGTGGCCTTATTTTGATATTGTTGAGAATTTCTTTTGAAATGCCGCTGATTGACCAGGATCAGTTTAACAAGGTTATGAGTTATATCAAGGCTGGGAGGGAGAGTGGTGCAAAACTTGTAACGGGGGGCGATCAAATTGGTACCAAGGGCTTCTATATTATGCCTACCATTTTCTTAGAAGTTAAGGTATGGGAATAACATTTTGGGGATAATTGCAATTCTGCAAATCTTTCCCCAATTAGTTATGAAAATGCTTACTTCTTACTGGTTTGGTTTTTCTTTTCCACTCTAAACTGGATTTTAACTCTCAAAGATGACTGAAATCCACACATATTCGAGATGACATTATTATGGATTTGTTTGCTACTACCTTTAACTGGTGGAACTAGACACAAGTAATAGGAGTGAGGGTATTGTCAGTTCAAGCACAAATTTTCCTTTACTGCTGAACATGAATGGGGTTGTAGTACTTATCTTACCTCTATTTATGTGACAAAAACAGGATGATATGGCCATAGCTACTGACGAAATATTTGGTCCAGTACAGTCAATTATAAAATTCAATTAAGTATAGATGATCGCTGAATTGATTCTGAAGATATTGATTTCACAATGTCTATTTGAATTTTGATTTAAGAACTGTATTTTTGGTGGATACTATTTGCTGCTATCTTGAACAGAACTATATATGAAGTAATAAAGCGGTTGAATGCTACTCGTTATGGGTTGGCAGCAGGAGTGTTTACAAAGAATATAGAGACCACGAACACTCTTACTCGAGCATTATGTGTCGGAATAGTTTGGGTTAATTGCTTTGACATTTTTGATGATGGTATACCTTTTGGTAGCATAAAATGAGTGGTACTGGAAGAGAGAAGGGTATCTACAGTCTCAATAACTACTTACAGATTAAAGCCATTGTCTCACCTTTAAAGAATCCACCATGTTTGTAGGTTGTTAGTTCCTACAAATGGTTCTATTGTGTGGGGGAACATATTCAGTTCCTGATGGTCTTGTCAAGTCAGTCTAATTTGAATTTAGCTTTCTCTATCAATAATAATGTATATGACCTTCAGATAGGTGTGATGCTCTTGTTTTCCTGTGAACCTGCACAGTCATGTCTCTGTAAGATTCTGTGGTTTCAAAATTTGGAACTCAATTATCATGGCCATATCAAATGCGAAATGAAGGGTGCCATAGTTCCTGCCATGTTTTATGGTTCTTGTTTTTCTGTGAAGGTGCATAGTCATGTCTATGAAAGACTCTAGATTCAGAATTTGGAACTCAATTATCATGTTCATATCAAAAAATAAAATTGATGTTAGTTTGGAGAAACACAACAAAAATAAAACTTTTCTGGCAACAGACAAACATCATAGGAAGTGGAGCAATAGCAGCATTACTCGATCATATTTTGTACTCAATCACAGACAACAGAAGAGATAAATTGACAGCATAAAAGAAAAAAATAACTAGAGAACAGAAATCACTTCATATTACACAATAGGCCTGGGCCTTGGCTTGCCTTGCTCAAGATGAGAAAATACAAATTTATAGAGGCTGATGGAGGATCTAGAATCATGCATGTGATTCAGATGAAGATCTAGAAACAAATGGCAGTGTGGTAGGTTTGGCGCGAGTGTGGCGGTGACAGCTAGGATGGCAGAGTGTCGGGGAGTCGGTGCTGACATTAGCACAATGTGAGTCAGTTTGGCTTCACACTTAACAGTAGTGTCTGTTCACTTTTCAATAGGCGGGAGGGAAAACTAGATTGAAGAGATCACAGGCGGGAGTGAAAACTAGAATGAAGAGATTTACAAATGAGGGTTTTACCAGTAGCAAACCCAGTATCGAACCCCATCTGATCTTTAGTCCGTTGATGGTGCCAAGGTATGTTTCATATTTAACTTCACTGCATTTCCCTCATTTTCATTTCCCCCATTTTCAGTCTTCGACACAGAGAGGAGTACACACATCTTAGGTCTTAGGTTCAACATCCACTATTTTTTTGCATCCACACTTGTATGTTTAGGCTTTAATCACTTGTATGTTTAGGCTTTAATCTCTGTGCTTCATTTTGTCACTATTTGCAGGCATGGTGTTGGAATTTGATGAGTTTGAGAGGCCATTTATCATATTGAAGGAGTAAGTGCAGAAAATCTGAATGAGAGACTTAGATGCTCAGAAGGCCAACATTGCAGCTATTAGGGTCATCGTGAGAATCCTTTGCACCTCGCTTGGCCCCATGCTCCAGAGCCCCAACGGTGATGTCACTCTTAGTAAGCTCCTGTTCCGTTTAATCGTTGTCTATTTTTGGATTGGTGAAACCCATTAAGTTATAAAAATAAGTAGACTGTACTTAAAAAACCTATGAATTATAAGTAGAAATTACATAAAAAAAAATTCTTTAGATATTTTGCAAGGAGTCGAATAACCAAATACTCTATGATCTTTTATATACTAAATTAAATCTTGCACATTGAGACAGTATAGCCAAACTCAGTAATAAAAAATGTCATGGCTTTCTCACAGGGAAAAGCGCAGAGAACCTCCATGCCTTGAACATGATTCTTAGCAGTATGACTTCAACTGCGATTGAGAGCTCACATGGTAAAAAAATATATTTGACCACTCTCATCATAGTATCCTATGCATGTACACCCAACTTTCATTTACATTTCAAAATAGTCCTCCATAACCACAATAGGAAATCCACTTCTGGAATCCACTTTTTGGAAATGTTTTTATAATTGGCCTTGTTGATTAAGGACAAAGCCAGGAGGAAGACATATGTTGGCATTATGAGACAAGTGTTGTCCTTGATGGCAAATCACACTGATGACAAATCATAGTGCAGAAGGATAGCAGCAAGGAATTGATGATCAGACTACAAGTATGAAGAGAAAATATATACACGCTGGTTCACTATATACCAAGTCGCGTATACAAGCAGGTTCACTATATACCAAGTCGTGTATACGCAGGTTCGCTATATACCAAGTCGCGTGTACACGCAGGTTGGCTTCAGTAAAAGAGCATGTATGTGGAAAACTTATCTTTGGTCCATGGCAGTTATTCCTTGGAAGTTGTGCCTATGGTTTTGGACCATGATGTCTCGACGGACGTGTTGATCCCTAGTTTTGAAGTTGATGGTATTGGATTTCTATGGTTTTGGCCCGTGGTATTGAGCAAGGCCTAAGGCTATATAAGGAGAAGAAGATCATTAGGAAAATGTATCTGAAAAGTCTTGAATATCTGATGAAGTATTAGATCCAGTATGCAGGTTATGGGTGGATGATGCAATTGCTTGATCTGAGCTAAGGAGAGATCTCACCGGTTGATGGAGAAAAAGATCTAAGGAGAGATCGGGATCAAATGGTTTGAAATGAACTATCTTTATATGGTTGATTATGCTTATTCTAGATCCGCATACTGACGCAAATAATGTTCTATAAGTGTTATAGTATGATTGATGTCTGGTATGGCTGCAAAGTTATAAGGAAATATTTTTAGATCTGTACGCGGGTTGACCTTGGAAAAAGAGCGTATACACGCAGGTTCGGTTCATCCAAGTAGTGTGTACATTGTAAAGCTTGATATTTGAAGTTGCAGATGGGTCTGATGGTTATTGCAGAGTTCTGTGTATGCTCTGTGTTCTGGTGACTGTGTTGTTGAAAGAGTTTCAGTGTTTCAGTGTTTCAGTGATTAATGATGCAGGTTGTACTACATTGGTGATTGTCTTAAGGATCCAGTATGAAAATGTATGAAACGTGGTCCCGAGTAGATCGTAGGCCGGCACCTACGTACTGGTAAACATATCAACCAGTACAAGAGCAAGGGGAGTAAAGGTTAGAGCATTCTGTAGGTAGGCACCTACATACTAGTAAATGGATCGGCTAGTACAAGAGCTAAGAGGATTGTAGCCCTCTGCAGGTTGTAGCCTGCGTGCTGGTAAAGGACTGCACCAGTACATTGTAAAAGAAGTTTCTTATTAAAGGAAGATAGAAACAAATTGCAGCAGGTGGTTTTCACCCACATTGGGTTTCCACCTTATATCACGGTGTTCATGTGTGTGCCTTATGTGTGATGATCTGTTCTGTTACACTACACCTATTTACTGTTAATATGGTTAATAATGTCCTGATGCATTTACTGAAGATAAACTAACTGAATCATAAGATTTCTGGTTATACGCTGGTTTCTTTAGACACAGTAGCATGTACACGCTGGTTCACTTAACTGAAGTAGCGTATATGTTTCTGAGTATTGAAAAAGTTCTATTGATCTGATAATACTGATTCACCCCCCCCCTCTCAGTATTATTTCCAACAATTGGTATCAGAGCAGGTCCTTTGGTAGAAGCTTGATCGCTTGAAGGAGATCCGTGGAACAATGGGAAAGAAGCTTAAGAAGAAAGCTCATAAGAAGAAGAAGACATCTCAGAAGATCTATGACAGTGGGAGAGTCGATTGGGGATTAGGTATAAGAAGTTCTTCAGATTCAGAATCAGATTCAGAATCATTATCAGGTATGAATGTGTTATCCTCTGATGTTCCTGCTATATTTCCTTGTGAAAGTGATGGAAGTGATAGTGAAACTACTGAACATGCTTTTATGGGTGAGCAAGAAAAGTATCAAATAGAGGCAGTATTTAGAAGGCTTACAGACAAAGTTAAAGATCAACAAGATCTATTGAACAAAAGGGAATGTGCTTTCAAAGAAGAAGTTACCAAACTAAAATCTCAATCAGAGGAAGGAAACAAGGTAAGAAAGTTACTCAAGGATAAGGAAAATCAATGTCAAAAGTTGCAGGGTGAAGTGACATCATTAAGAGATGAAGTCAATGAAAGAAGCACAACCATCAAGAAACTCAGAGATAGATCCAGTTACTATGAAAGTCTTGAAGCCACGATCCGCTCGCTAAAGAAAGATCTTGAAGAATCAAAGAAGCAGAATAAAGATCTACTCCAAGCTATTGAAAAACAGCAGGATCTGAATGAAGAACAAGAAAAGGAGATTCTCAAACTAAGGCATCAGTTGGAAGAAGGAAGGAAAGATGGAGAAGACATGAAGAAGCAATGTCTAGAAAAGGAGGAACAACTTCAAGTTGAGGTAAATATCTTGAAAGGTAAATTAGAAGAAAAGGATAAACTTTTGAGATTTCAAGATAGTACTAAAGCCTTGGATGATATTCTTAGTAGTCAAAGGTCTCCTGCTATCAAGACTAGTCTTGGTTTTCATGAATCTGTTGATGGTGAATCTAGCTCACAAGGTGAGGCAAGGAACTCTAAAGAGAAAACTAAAATGATCAACAAGGAGATGAAAGGTCAACCCCATCAACAATCAAGGAAAAAGACTCCTCAAAGAAAATCTTTTACTCCTCCTATGAATAATGTTGAATGTTATGTGTGTCATAATCTTGGACATGTTGCAGCTAGATGTGGAAGAAGAAGGGTTCAAGACCATCATGTAGAAAGATCATCACATTCAAGGTACTTTAATGGATATTGTTTTTCTTGCAATATGTTTGGTCACAAAGCTGCTGATTGCTACAGGACGAATATGAAACATGTAAGATGTTATGCATGTAACAATCTTGGACATATAGCAAAGGAATGCATGAACAAAGGATGGACATCACACCAAAAGGAGAAAACCTCATCACACTTGAAGATATGGAGGAAGAAGGAAGTACAGTCATCACAATGTTCTGAGACACAGCATAGCACAGACATATCAGACTCAGGGGGAGCTGAAAGTGTAAAACTTCAGTGTTCTGAATCTCATACGCAAGTTCCTTAAAGGGAAGTCGCATATATACGCGAGTTAGACACTGCAAAGTCGCATATATGTCAGTCTGAGGAAAAGCAGTGGGGACAGGATCAGAAAAAGGATCTGATATGATTCAGTCTATTATTTGCTCTATTGGTTACAGTCTGCTGAGGATGTGTGGAAATGTTTTGTTACTTGTATGATGTCTAGAAGTGTTTTGATCCTAACTTGAGGATGATGATGTTTTGATGCTTATTACTGATATATGCATGATCAGATCTAACAGATGGCACTGGTTGAGGGGGAGCATATGCCTTTAGTAATTCATTGTTGGCATTATGGTTAATAATCCTGGGTGATGATTCTTATATGGCTAAATGATATATCTTGCTATGATGTGGTTGTGAGTTGTCTATGATAAACTCTCATATGATTCTTGAAGTTACATAGAAGATGTTCAGATCAGATTTATGATTGATTCTTTGATGATGCATATATGGTGCTTACATGGTGATCTTCATAAGGACAAGGAGAAGTACAAAGCTTGAATACACATCTTCCTCACTTGATGATGAGTCACTTATATACTGTTGTTGTCATATGCATAAAGATCATACAGTTATGATGCAGGCACTCATGTGGATAAGGATTGTTGCTGATGATGATATCAAGAAGCTTTGTCAAAAGAGTTTGAGCTCAAGATACATAGTGCTGATACATGGATGACTCCTCAAAGTCACTTTCTTGGAGACATGATGATGAGTTCGTATCTATATGATGATAGGTTTATACTTACATATGTTGGTTGATGCAGATGTTCCCAAGTAATGATACTTGGATCATGTAGATCTTGACGGTAATGGCTATGGTGGTTTCACATGTAATGTGAATGATTTCATGATGATGTTTAAAAGGAGGAGTTGACATCTATGTTCAGACATACCTTGCTGCAAGACATTTACAGGCTGCTGATATGAAAATAGTTGTACGCAAGTTTCATAAGGCCTATCCACGTATATACGCTTGTTTATGTGGATGCAGACGCGTATATGGAGTTTTGAAGGAAATCAGCAGGGACAGATGTTGGTTGCAGAGAGTCTGATATAGGTCTGACAGAGACCATCTGGCACAGGTTCAGGGGGAACAGATAATCTTCCAATGATGCATTGTTGGCATTATCTTAGAAGCTTTTGGTTCTAGTTCACATTCATTGTTGGTTTCAGGTGGAACAAAGGGCGAAAGGAGAACAGAAGGATCTCTTGGTTGCTGATCTGAATGGTGATTGACAGATGCTGCCAATATCAGTTATTGGTGACATTCATAAGTCTTACTCTAGATATTTCGTCTCTATGTCATATATCTCTTTTGTGGTATCTCTTTCATGGTGTCAAGGTCATGTAACGGCCTATTTTGGTTTCCCCACTATGCCTGGGATGATTTATGCAATGTGATTAGTTGTCATATGTAAACTTTTGATATATCCCCACTTGGTTGGGTGGATGAGTCAACTTTTGTATATCCTCACTTAGTTGAGAGATGGATGTATGTATGAGCCTTTGGTGATAGGAAGGTCTTTTATGATGTATAGAGTCATGTTCTTCTTGAAGAACATCTTTTGCAGATCTTGCCTACAGTCAAGAAGAGCATGAACAGCACACTTCAGCAGTACAGAGACTCGGCATGTACTCAGGGGGAGCTTTGACAGATTGGTACACTTTGGCATATACAAAGGGGGAGATCATTCAGAGATTTTAACAGATACTCAGGGGGAGTATGGACAGTGGAATGATTCAGCAAAGGAAGAGAATATCTTGGTCCACCCTTTGCCCTTGATGTCAAAGGGGGAGAGTGAGTTGGTGTTGTTTCCATCAAGTCCAAAGGGGGAGATTGTTGGCATTATGATGCATGTGTTGTACTTGATGGCAACCCTCTCATAGAAGAATATCTCACTTATGTATAACTGGATGAATCTTCAGAAGAGATGTCAGATATGACTGATGGAGGACAGCTCAAAGGAATCAGATGATAGTTCTAAGTGTAACAAGTTAGCTTTGCCATCAAGTCCAAAGGGGGAGATTGTTGGCATTATGAGACAAGTGTTGTCCTTGATGGCAAATCACACTGATGACAAATCATAGTGCAGAAGGATAGCAGCAAGGAATTGATGATCAGACTACAAGTATGAAGAGAAAATATATGCACGATGGTTCACTATATACCAAGTCGCGTATACAAGCATGTTCACTATATACCAAGTCGCGTATACGCAGGTTCGCTATATACCAAGTCGCGTGTACACGCAGGTTGGCTTCAGTAAAAGAGCATGTATGTGGAAAACTTATCTTTGGTCCGTGGCGGTTATTCCTTGGAAGTTGTGCCTATGGTTTTGGACCATGATGTCTCAACGGACGTGTTGATCCCTAGTTTTGAAGTTGATGGTATTGGATTTCTATGGTTTTGGCCCGTGGTATTGAGCAAGGCCTAAGGCTATATAAGGAGAAGAAGATCATTAGGCAAATGTATCTGAAAAGTCTTGAATATCTGATGAAGTATTAGATCCAGTATGCAGGTTATGGGTTGATGATGCAATTGCTTGATCTGAGCTAAGGAGAGATCTCACCGGTTGATCGAGAACAAGATCTAAGGAGAGATCGGGATCAAATGGTTTGAAATGAACTATCTTTATATGGTTGATTATGCTTATTCTAGATCCGCATACTGACGCAAATAATGTTCTATAAGTGTTATAGTATGATTGATGTCTGGTACGGCTGCAAAGTTATAAGGAAATATTTTTAGATCTGTACGCGGGTTGACCTTGGAAAAATAGCGTATACACGCAGGTTGGGTTCATCCAAGTAGCGTGTACATTGTAAAGCTTGATATTTGAAGTTGCAGATGGGTCTGATGGTTATTGCAGAGTTCTGTGTATGCTCTCTGTTCTGGTGACTGTGTTGTTGACAAAGTTTCAGTGTTTCAGTGTTTCAGTGATTAATGATGCAGGTTGTACTACAATGGTGATTGTCTTAAGGATCCAGTATGGAAATGTATGAAACGTGGTCCCGGGTAGATCGTAGGCCGGCACCTACGTACTGGTAAACATATCAGCCAGTACAAGAGCAAGGGGAGTAAAGGTTGGAGCATTCTGTAGGTAGGCACCTACGTACTAGTAAATGGATCGGCTAGTACAAGAGCTAAGAGGATTGTAGCCCTCTGCAGGTTGTAGCCTGCGTGCTGGTAAAGGACTGCACCAGTACATTGTAAAAGAAGTTTCTTATTAAAGGAAGATAGAAACAAATTGTAGCAGGTGGTTTTCACCCACATTGGGTTTCCACCTTATATCACGGTGTTCATGTGTGTGCCTTATGTGTGATGATCTGTTCTGTTATACTGCACCTATTTACTGTTAATATGGTTAATAATGTCCTGATGCATTTACTGAAGATAAACTAACTGAATCATAAGATTTCTGGTTATACGCTGGTTTCTTTAGACACAGTGGCGTGTACACGCTGGTTCACTTAACTAAAGTAGCGTATATGTTTCTGAGTATTGAAAAAGTTCTATTGATCTGATAATACTGATTCACCCCCCCCCCTTCCAGTATTATTTCCAACAACATATGCACCTCTATAACTCAGGGACCTGATCCTGTTGTAATCCTCTTGTCCCTTCGTGTCCCATAGGCGAAGATTCGTTGTACTTCCATCCACCACTACATTTGCACTGAAGTTATCAAACATTATTGGTACATAGTCCGTTCGAAATGTGTTGTTTGTGTACGAAATAAGCATGCAAGTTTTTCCCACAACACCATCCCCCACAGTCACACACTTAATAAATCTAGCAATACTCATGGTTGCTCTGACTCTTCAAAAAAACTAACTATATTTGTTGGAACATTTCCTATCTAGTAGCTGAATTCACAAAGGCTTCTTAGCTCAGCTAACAGCACATAACAGACAGCCAAAAGTTCTAAAGCATCCAAAGTGATTACAAACTAGAAAGAAAATTGTTTCTCAATTCAATATTTAAAATGCTATCCCAGAGAGATTAACAACCATTAAAAAATGGAGCACATTTTGAAAAGAAACAAGCAAACATCTCAATATAGAACATCACAGTTAGGATCTGTACTCACAAAACCCAAATACTGATGTGCTCACTCTTCTCACACACTGTGAGGCCCACCGACTTCCTACAGAAGAAAAAAAAAAAAAATCAATTTTGATAGTTAAAGGCCATTATATGATATTGTCACAGTCCATGATGTTATTTCCAAGTTCTTCTGTAGGAGGTTGTCTGCTGGATGAGGAACAAATTGTTATCATTACTAAAAGTCTTGTGTTAAGCACCTCCGAGCAACCTTCCAGAGGAGCAACCCAATGTCCTGAGGGGGGATGGGGACTACTTCTCTTGCGGGGCTTGGATCTAGGAAAGTGAAGACATAAACTATGCATGCTTCGGTTGCTTCGGTAGGATGGATACTCCTGCGCTTAGGTATAATTGAAGTTAGGAATATAAAGTGTCAAGGGAAGAGTGAACATGAATGAGCACAAGATGTTTCTAAAAGGAGGGAAGGTGTTAGCCTCCTGTTGCAACAGGTGTTCATTTTTCATGATTGACATTTTTACATGCCAAATATATCATACTTTGCAGGCTGCAGTGTTCCATAATTCCAGAAGAGGCCATGAAAGTGTGCTAGTCCAAATGCCACTGCTGTTTTCCAATTTTGATGAGTTGTTCCATTTTTGAAGAGTTTTTAGTCAAGGGAGGGCCAAACAGTCTAATCTTGGTCTCCCTAGGTTTCAATTTCCTGTTTTAGAATATAGAGAATAATATCTGTCCAAACAGTTTAATCTTGGCAGATTTGTAGATAGGTAGAGAATCAAAGGAGCCCAACTGCTTAATCTAGGCCCTTGGCAGAAATAAGTGTAGATTTAGATAGGAAATCAGAAAAAAGAAAAAGAATAATCAGGGTCTGCAAGTCCAAGTGCACCCAAACCAAAAAAGAAGAAAAAATGTTAGGTCAGTAGGCTGGGTAGGTAGCTGTGAGGTTGCAAAATGATGATTTATAATCAATTTTGTGTTTCAAAATGTTATATCTTTTCAGATCACAGTTATCAGGAACTTTCCATCTCGAGGAGCTCAAGCTAGACATTACTGACTTCCCCTTCTTCTTATTTCCCAAAACACTTACTAACTTCCCCAAAGAGGTCAAGATCTGCTTGATACCTCTTAATTCCATCATTCTCCATATCATTTGCCTTGGTGAAGATCTGCTTCACTCAAGGATTGTTCATTTCTCCTCTATGAGTCACTTTTCCCCAAAATAGCCTAAGGGCCCTTACCTTAGTGCTTTCTTGTAATCTCCATATTAACTCCTAACTCTATTATCTAGCTCCCTATCTGTTTCCCCTTCCCCTACTAAAACTATGTATAAAATTCGCAAAAATATTAAATATCCCCTCCCTGGCACTATAGCAATATTTTCCTAAGTCCGGGAAAAAATAGTCCATCTGGGGCTATTTTCAGCACATCCGAGTCCTAACAGGAGTTAGTCTGACACTTGGTCATGCTAACAACCTTTTCCCCTAACCCTAAACCTGCAAAACCCACTTTTCCGCCCTTATCCGAAGATTTTGTTCATAAACATTTAACCCCGCTCGTTAATAATCCCAAAAACCCACAATTCCTAAGTTTTAACCCCCCCACCCTTAACCCTTAACCCTTCGCCGCCTTGTCCATCCCGCCAGCTGTCAGATCTGGCCTGTCCGAGATCTATGGTGGGCGAGCCTTTTCCCACTCCAACACGCTGAAGGATAGCGTCCGGGAGATGGGCGGTATTCCCGCCGTACTCCCGCCATGCGTCACCGTCCCGGCCGTGGCGGAGCCCCCCCCCTCCAAAACCACCTTTGCTCAAAGGTGGTGCGCCCAAAAACCAGAAACCGCCTCCGCCCAGTGACATCATCTACCTGCGTCAGCCCCTTGCCACGTCACTGCCACTGTGTCCTTGCCGCGTAGCTGCCACCTACTGCAACATCATCAGACCTGTCGTACCACCACGTCACCTCCGTAAATGCTGATGTCACCCTACTAACATCATCCTGCCACGTCATCTGCCATACAGGGTCCCACCCACTGACGTCATGCTGATGTCATCATCAATTTTTGGTGCGAAGGGCGAAATCGCGATTCAGGAAGCCCGGAATCAGTTTCTGAGGCAGTTTTTGATGCGCAGTGTTTGGGTAAAAATGGTCAAAATGGAATGCCCTTTCATCCCTCAGCTTCCCTCTGGCCCGAAATTCGCAGTTCACGCAAGTTTTCTTCAGTTTTGTTTTTCAGAAGTGGTCAGCATCATTATCATTCCAGATGAAACAGAAAATGCATTTGCAGAGTCCATCTTTGCCTGGACAGGACAGAAAAGGAGCAAAGACAGTTCTAAAGGAGACAGAGGGCTGAACAGCGGCCACTAAATGTTGATTCGACAATTTCAGTACCACAACAAAATGAGAAGCGGCCTGATTCATTTGTCAAAGAGTATCAGAGGAAGAAGAAGAGACAAAGAGTATCAGTGAAGATTTTTTTAGGGGCTCGAAGTAGCTGAACATTGATGAGCCCCCCAACAAAGTCAAAGAAAGTCGTGGTGGCCATTTAAAGCTCTCAAATCACAGTTAAGGCATTTTAATGTGGCCGAACAGCAATGGAGCAGACACCCATACACAATTATTGCAAAAACATTGCACCAAGCCACCAAGGACAACACATTTACTCAGTTTTGATACGGCTGCCCTCAGCGCAGCTCAAAGATATTTTCATGAATATATTTTTGATAGGATTAGGTCAAAGTAATCATTTTTTAGACCTGTTTAGGTCAAGCTGTAATAAACATTTTAGGAGAGTTTTTCCCTATTTATACTGCCCTCTGTATTGTTTTAAGGGTTGGTTGGTTGAGAGCTTTCACTAGAGACTCGCACTGTATACCTGAGTTATTTTCTATAATCAAAGACTGCTGAAAGTTTGGAGAATGACTGTCTGATGTGTTGTTAATGGTTTCTAGAGACTGAATGTGGAATTCATGTGCTACAACGTGAATCAATAAGTGCTTCTTACCTCTGTTTACATTGTTATCTGTTCATATATCGCCATCTAAATAGCAGAAAGAAAGATTAGCTTAGAATTTGTTTAACTGCACTCTACGCTCAATTTCTGCTGTTTATTTATGTTTTCATCTGAATGAATTAGTAATGAATATGAATTCCTTCTGGCTCATATTTACCCTAATTCACCTATGTTTGCCAGTTATCTAGGGATTCTTTACTGCCCCTAGGTAGAGCTCTTTCACCTCCCTCTGTTAAGCTGAACGAGAGATTCTTAATTGCCTCTCATTCCTTAGCACTCATTCCATCATTTAAACCTGAAACATTGTTACATGTGCAGCTGCCTTGCTCCATATCTCTCTCTTGTGACCAAGAAAATGCACCACCAGTCCTCCTCCTCGACTCCATGCCCAATGGTTTGAAACTTATTAGGCTATGCTTCGCCTCTCTACTTGAAAGCATCAATCTTCCCACCAAAATCAAAACAAAAACCCCTCGAACTCAATACCTAGCCTAAAATCATCTTCAACAAAGCTAAATCAGAAAGAGAGAGCCCTCTCTGACTGCAGGTGGGCTAGAACCTGTAGTCCAAAGTTGGTCTGTGGTTACCTCGGTCGTATCCCTTTACTCCAACCTGAGGGACAACCTGAGTGATAACATAATGGCGACTCCACTGGGGAACATCCTCAGTTAAATTCACAAAACAGGTTGGAAAAATCCACTGGAAAACTCGATTTTCTAATTGTTGTATATTCCTTAAAACTATAGATGAAGCCTGAATGTCAGCCAGGAAGCCTTTGAAACTGTTCTCGTTTTACATTTACAGGAGTAGATAAAAGCTGCTTCAGTCAATCTTCATGCTAGTTTTAAGCTATACACAACTATTCCAAAATCTGATCGGTTCCTTGCTAATTCTAAAAACATTCCCAGAAAAATACCAAAAAACAAATTCGGAAGCTGGCTCCCAAAAAGAATCCATGACATACAAGGTCAAATCCAGACCCAAATCCCCCAGCTGTTTTTGAAAATCAGAACCTAATCCCAAAGATCCTTAGGAAGCAAGAAAGACAAGAAGATTTTGTTGATTTGAGTCCTGAAACAGTTCACCCTAGCTGTGTTCCAACCCCAGTCAAGGTTTTATTTCGTTCAACCCCTGCTTCCCCTTGTTCATCATCCACATCTCAAAGCACTCCTTCCACACCCCCATTCACTGCACATACTACAACTACCACTACTGTTGTTCCAGTTACTCCCGTTATCCCTGTTATCCCAGCTGTTACGGTTGTACCAGTTATCCCTGGTGTTCCAATTATCCCTGCCAATATGCCTAATCGATATGCACCCCTGCAACTGCCTGCTAATCTTGGGGCTTTACCTCAGGATTACCAATCTAAAATCACCTATTTTGACAGTACCGGTCCTTTCACAGCCCTTCAACATACCAAAAAGATGCAAGACTATTTTGAAAACTACGAGATAGATGATGATAGCATGAGAATGAGAATTTTTGTTCAAAGTCTAATAGGTGATGTAAGAACTTGGTTCAGATCACTTGCTGTAAATTCCATAACTACTCCGGATGAGCTTTACCAATCCTTTACCAACAGATGGGAGAAAAAGAAAGACCCCTTGCACATACTAGCAGAATATGATACAATTAAACGAGGTCCTCAAGAGACTGTTTTGGAGTACTGTGCAAGATTCAATAATGTCTATAATGCAATGCCACAGAACTTAAGACCTCCACTGGACCTTGCCTTGTATAAATTCCCTGATGGTTTCGACCCGGATATGGCATACCAGTTAAAAGAAAGAGCTCCTCAGATCCTTGCAGATATGCAAAATGTTGTTGTTAGCGTAGAGGCAAATTTAATTGCCAAAAGAAACAGAGCCAGAATGGAAAGAAGAACCACCTTTAAGGAAGAACCCTCAACCTTTGATCAAAAGCTTGATGCTATTATCAGTGGCCTACAAAGGCTGGGAGAAAGAGTAGAAAGCGTCGAGAGGAGATCATCATGGGAAGGACAACAGTCTAATACCATAAGGAACCCAAATTTTAGGAAAACGCAGAACACAAATACTGGTAGGTCTAGCCAAGACCATGACATAAGACCCCCTTTTCAGGATAACTATGTTGAAGGATCTACTTCTAGTGAACCCATAGAGGACACTCACATGAATCTGATGGATCTAAAGGGTGAGCATCAAACTTTCCTGTCCCAAGAAGACCAAGATGAGCATGATTGTAATCAGTTTCACACTAAATCTACTGAGTCTTTTGATTTTAAACAAGGTTATGATACTTCTGTGTATGAGGTCCACAAACAATATAAGCTGAGAACTAGGACCATTTACTTTTCTGAACCTAGCAAAACAAAGGATGGAAAACAGCCCAACAAGGTTAAGAGCAAGGCTGTCATAACAGAACCAGCTGATATACCTGTCCCAAGCCCGCATCAAGTGACTGTAGAAGACATAACAGAAATACAGCCTTCTGTTGATCAGCATTTGCCACCTTCTTCCTCTCAACAAAATTCGAACAACGTCCCAAAAAGCCTTCCTGAAACTGTAAAACTGCAAGCAGTCAATTCTCATGACGCTGACAAACAAGAGCAAACCGCTGACAATTAAAATGAGAAAGAAAAAACTGCCATTAACAACACCAAGACTCCATTGGAAAATCAATTTAATTTAGAGGCGAAAATAGCTAAATTGAAGATATCTGTCCCTCTCTCAGAACTTGCCAAACATGATGTGTATAGTCAAAAAATTCAAAGATCACTTCAACTCCCAGAAAACAAGGACGATGTAAATGTTTTGGATGATTCCCCTGAACTGCTGTTTGGCCCAGAAGTTAATGGAAAATCAACACATGGATCTATTCCACCATTGTATATCAGTTTGCATATACATGACAAAGTTTTGCACAATGCTATGTTTGACTCAGGAGCATCGCACAATCTGATGCCCAAAGAAGTTATGGAAAAGTTGAACCTCGACATTACAAGACCCTACAAAGATCTATTTTCCTTTGACTCAAGTCAAGTTAAATGCTTAGGCCTCATCAAAGACTTGTGTGTCTCCTTAGTTCAATATCCCAACAAGACCATCCTCATGGATGTGGTGGTGGCTGACATCCCACCAAAGTACGGTATGCTCCTATCAATATCATGAGGAGCAAAGCTCCAAGGATCCCTTCAACTAGACCTCTCCTATGCCACTATTTCAGTCTTTGGGCAACCAAAGAGGTTGTACAGAGAAACACTCATGAAATATGTGGTAAGTAGTGAGAGCAAGCCTGAAAATTTTCCCATTTACTCAATCCATTCTGACATGGATTCCTTTATTTTGTTTAATGATGATACATATTCTCCAACTGATGATGAGACTTTAGCTCTAGAACAACAAGAACACATCAATGAAGAATCGGTCGCACATACCCATGAGACTGTCAAAACAGCTAATGCAACCAGCATGCAAGAAGAACCTCCCCAAACAGAAATTTCAAATCTGCCCAATCCTAAGTTGGCTGACACTCTTAGTATTAATCACAAGCAAGAAATCACATGGTATTTAGAGTTTGATGGCTCTGTTAACAAGTTAGGAGCAGGGGCAGGTGTCTGGATCCACAATACACATAACAATCATGCAAAAGGTCATGCCTACACACTGAATTTCAAATGCACAAATAACATGGCAGAGTATGAGGCTCTGCTTTTAGGCCTTAAACTGCTCAAAGCTCTAGGAGCTGCAAAGGTGTCTATTTTAGGTGATTCTGATTTAATCATACAACAGATGAAAGGTAACTTTGTTACCAATGACAATAGAATGAGGGCCTATAGGACTGCTGCCACTAATATACTCAATGCATTCACTGAATTCAAGCTTGCCAAGATTTCAAGAAATCATAACATTCATGCACACAGCCTAGCCACTTTTGCTAGTACATGTAAGCTTCCTTTTGACCCAAACCATCACTTCACAGCTGAAATAAAACATAGGCCCGCTGTCCCAAATAACGTTAAAGATTGGCAAGTGTTCGAAAATGATGCCCAGATTAACAATTTCCTTACTCTTGAGCATGAGTTTTCAAATATTAACATTGACATGGATGCTATGAACGAGGCCCAACAGCAAACAACCAAAAATTAGCAGGAAAATCAACAAGCTGTAACAGCTGCAACAGCCAAACAAATCTTGAACCCAACTGTTTTTGACAAAACAAACATAGAACAGCTGAAACAGATGCACTTGGAAGAAATAGCCACAACAGAGGCTGAGATCATTGACTTAAAGGATAATTTTTTGCCTGCTGGCCTAACCCCATTCGAAGACATGTTTGACGCTAATGATGTTCCCAGAAAGCCAAAATTACAACCATTGAATGCTGCTATAGAAGAGCACAACATTGGGATAGCAGAGAATCCAAAAATGATCAAACTGTCCAAAAATCTGCCACCTGATCAAAATCCCAAATATATTGATCTGTTCAAAGAATTCCAAGATGTATTTGCTTGGAGTTATGAGGACTTGAAATCCTATGACACCTCAGTAATCCAACACACAATTCCCTTAAAACCAAACCAGAAACCCTTCAAACAAAAACTCAAAAGAATTAACCCTATGCTTCTTCCCCTGATTGAGAAGGAAGTGAAGAGGATGTTTGACGCTAGCATAATAGCACCCATCAGATTTTCTGAATGGGTATCCAATCTGGTTCCTACAAGAAAAAAGACAGGGGAAATTAGAATTTGTGTAGATCTGAGAAATTTAAACCAAGTCTCCCTAAAATACCACTATCCTTTGCCCAAAATGGACCACATCCTACAAAGGGTAGTGGGGTCATCTAGAATCTCTTTGCTAGATGGCTTTTCAAGTTTCAACCAAATACTTGTTCACCCAGTCGACCAAGACAAAACTGCCTTTACCACACCGTGGGGAACATTTAAGTACGTAAATATGCCATTCAGACTTAAAAACGCTAGTGCAACCTTTCAACGAGCAATGGATATCGCATTTGCCAAGGAAATCCATGATTTCCTAGTTGTCTACCTTGATGACTTGACCCCATTTTCCAAATCTGATGAAGAGCACCTCAAGCACCTTAGGCAAATATTCATGACATGTAGGAAATACGGCATTTCTTTGAATCCCAAGAAGTCTCTCTTTGGCCTTGAAGAAGGCAAATTACTTGGTCACATCCTATCAAAATATGGGATTAGAATTGATCCCGAAAGAATCCAAGCCATCCTCCAAATCCCATATCCAAGAAACATAAAAGAGCTACAAGCATTCCTTGGGAAAATCAACTTCTTAAGAAGATTTATTCCAAATCTGGCTGAACTAATACGACTTTTAAGCAACATGTTAAAAAAGGACACCAAGGTAAAATGGTCTCTTGAAACCAAGCAAGCATTTGAGAGTATTAAAACGGCCTTAACCCAGACCCCTGTCCTCACCAACCCACAATTTGACAAAGATTTTATCATATTTTCATTTGCATCTGATCACACAATAGCCGCTGTCCTTTTGCAAAAGGACGAACAAGGAGCTGAAAAGCCAATCGCTTTTTTCAGCCGAGCTTTAAGAGACGCCCCTTTGAAGTACCCAATCATGGAAAAACAGGCCTACGCACTTGTTAAGGCCATCAAGGAATTAAGAATTTATATTTTATATTCACATGTGATTGCCTATGTCCCACACGCTACTGTAAGAGACATATTGACCCAAGAGGGATTAGAAGGCAAAAGAGGCAAGTGGATTGCAAACATCCTTGAATATGACATAGAAATGAAACCAACCAAGCTGATAAAGGGACAAGGTTTAGCCAAACTGATGTCTGAAACAAACTTTCAAGCCTTAGACATTAACCAGTTGGACAATGAAAAGGAGCTGGCGACTCCACAGATCAGTGAAACCTTTTTGCAATCTCCATGGTACGCTGATATATGCTTTGTATTGTTAAACCTGTGTGCTCCCCCAGGATTGTCCAGGACCAAGAAAAGATTTTTGAAAATGAAGGCTTTAAAGTTTTGTATTATAGATGGTGCTTTATTTTGGAGAAATCATGAAGGTATATTGCTGAACTGTTTAACCATGAATGAAACTAACAATGTCATGAAAGAATTCCATGCAGGTGACTGTGGAGGACATTTATATTGGAAGTCCACTGCTGATAAAATTTTGAGGGCTGGTTTCTATTGGCCCTCTCTTTTTGGATATGTAAAGAAATTTTCCATTTCATGTCACAAATGCCAAATCTTTGAGGGCAAGAGAAAGTTGTTACCCCTGCCCCTTAAGCCCATCTCAACGGAAAAACCTTTTCAACAATGGGGTCTTGACTTCATTGGAGAAATCCATCCCTCTTCCTCAGGCCAACACAAGTGGATTCTAACAGCCATCGACTATTTCACCAAGTGGGTTGAAGCCATTCCCTGTAGGCAAGCCAATGATACCATCATTATCCAATTCCTTGAGTGCAATATCCTTTCTAGATTTGGCTGCCCTGAGAAAATCATCACTGACAATGCCGCTGCCTTTAAGTCCAAAAAGATGATCAATTTCTGCCATAAATTCCATATCACCTTGGGCCACTCTACAGCTTATTACCCTCAAGGTAATGGCCTGGCCGAATCATCTAACAAAAGCCTCATCAACATCATAAAGAAAGTGCTGGAAGAAAACAAGAAGAACTGGCACAAAAAGCTGATAAATGCCCTATGGGCGGACAGACTTTCAAGCAAGAGATCCATTGGAATGAGCCCTTATGAGCTGGTATATGGCATGGAGGCCAGATTTCCTTCATCCATGGGCATTCCTACTATCAAGCTGTTACGGGAGATTCAAGCTGAACCAAATGACATTCAAAGAAGAATTAATCAGACCATTCATCTTCAGCAAACCAGAGAACAAGTTTATGACAGAGCTCAAATTCTGCAAGAAAAGCTCAAAAAGATGTTTGATAAGAGAGCTAAGGCTGAGGATTTCAACATTGGTGACAAAGTTCTAAGGTGGGACTCAAGAAGAGAAGACAAGGGCAAACATGCCAAGTTTGATTTTTTATGGAAAGGGCCATTTGTTGTTTCTACTATTGAGGGAAATAACACATACTTTCTCAATCTATAGAGGGCAATACTGTTGAAGAAGGCCCTGTTAATGGCCGTATGCTGAAACATTACCATGATCCCTTTTAAAGGGATACAATACAGCTCTGTATATATCTTTGTACAGTCTTATTTGTATATATTAGCACTTTATTTTCTTCTTTTTAACAGTCTGATTGTTAGAGGAGCAGCAGTAAATTTTGTGAAGACACAGCCAAAGCAAGTATTCCAATTTTTAAAGCTCTGTCTCTGCACCAATTTCAGCAAAATAGAAAGAGTAGTGCTGTCACATCACGAGAAATTCATGATAAAAAGAAGTTGTTTGCAGCTTGCAATCTTCAGTCAAGAAAATGTTAATAAGAGAGAAGCAATTTTTCAGCAACTGTTTCTAGACCAAGCCTAGACGAAGTACATCAGTTTTGATCCATGTTTTTCAAAGGTACGTTCTCAGGCAACATTGTACATGACATTAAGCACACAGAAGAAAGCAGACGATGCTATACAGTGCACAGTAGCCCAGTTGTTGAGAGAGTTGTTCATACTTCAAAGCTTCACATTTTTAGCAGCCAGTACAAAGAAATTTTCCAGTCTACAGCAACAATAGAAGATCAAGGCAGTCTGACCTGCTGTTCTTGGCTTTTCACAACGAAACGCCATCCCCAAGTGGAGCCACTGTTAGCCTCCTGTTGCAACAGGTGTTCATTTTTCATGATTGACATTTTTTCATGCCAAATATGTCATACTTTGTAGGCTGCAGTGTTCCATATTTCCAGAAGAGGCCATGAAAGTGTGCTAGTCCAAATGCCACTGCTGTTTTCCAATTTTGATGAGTTGTTCCATTTTTGAAGAGTTTTCAGTCAAGGGAGGGCCAAACAGTCTAATCTTGGTCTCACTAGGTTTCAATTTCCTGTTTTAGAATATAGAGAATAATATCTGTCCAAACAGTTTAATCTTGGCAAATTTGTAGATAGGTAGAGAATCAAAGGAGCCCAACTGCTTAATCTGGGCCCTTGGCAGAAATAAGTGCAGATTTAGATAGGAAATCAAAAAAAGAAAAAGAATAATCAGGGTCTTCAAGTCCAAGTGCACCCAAACCAAAAAAGAAGAAAAAATGTTAGGTCAGTAGGCTGGGTAGGTAGCTGTGAGGTTGCAGAATGATGATTTATAATCAATTTTGTGTTTCAAAATGTTATATATTTTCAGATCATAGTTACCAGGTAGTTTCCATCTAGAGGAGCTCAAGCTGGACATTACTAACTTCCCCTTCTTCTTATTTCCCAAAACACTTACTAACTTCCCCAAAGAGGTCAAGATCTGCTTGATACCTCTTAGTTTCATCATTCTCCATATCATTTGCCTTGGTGAAGATCTGCTTCACTCAAGGATTGTTCATTTCTCCTCTATGAGTCACTTTTCCCCAAAATAGCCTAAGGGCCCTTACCTTAGCACTTTCTTGTCATCTCCATATTAACTCCTAACTCTATTATCTAGCTCCCTATCTGTTTCCCCTTCCCCTACTAAAACTATGTATAAAATTCCCAAAAATATTAAATATCCCCTCCCTGGCACTATAGCCATATTTTCCTAAGTCCGAGAAAAAACAGTCCATCTGGGGCTGTTTTCAGCCCATCCTAGTCCTAACAGGAGTTAGTCTAACACCTGGTCATGCTAACAACCTTTTCCCCTAACCCTAAACCTGCAAAACCCACTTTTCCGCCCTTATCCGAAGATTTTGTTCATAAACATTTAACCCCGCTCGTTAATAATCCCAAAAACCCACAATTCCTAAGTTTTAACCCCCCCGTCGTGCTATATTAAAATGTGAATATTCCCGCGCCCTGTCCCTTAACCCTCCGCCGCCTCGTCCATCCCACCAGCCGTCAGATCTGGCCTGCCTGAGATCTACGGTGGGCGGGCCTTTTCCCACTCCAACACGTTGAAGGATAGCGTCCGGGAGATGGGCGGTATTCCTGCTGTACTCCCACCACGCGTCACCGTCCCGGCCGTGGTGGAGCCCCCCCTCCAAAACCACCTTTGCTCAAAGGCGGTGCACCCAAAAACCAGAAATTACCTCTGCCCAGTGACGTCATCTGCCTGCGTCAGCCCCTTGCCACGTCACTGCCACCATGTCCTTTCCACGTAGCTGCCACCGTACTGCCACATCATCAGACCTGCTGTACCACCACGTCACCTCCGTACATGCTGACGTCACCCTGCTGACGTCATCCTACCACGTCATCCGTCGTACAGGGTCCCACCCACTGACGTCATCATCAATTTTTGGCGCGAAGGGCAAAATCGCAATTCAGGAAGCCCGGAATCAGTTTCTGAGGCAGTTTTTGATGCGCAGTTTTTGGGTAAAAATGGTCAAAATGGAATGCCCTTTCATCCCTCAGCTTCCCTCTGGCCCGAAATTCGTAGTTCGCGCAAGTTTTATTCAGTTTTATTTTTCAGAATTGGTCAGCATCATTATCATTCCAGATGAAACATAAAAAGCATTTGCAGAGTCCATCTTTGCCTGGACAGGATAGAAAAGGAGCAAAGACAGTTCTAAAGGAGACAGAGGGCCGAACAGCGGCCATTAAATGTTGATTCGACAATTTCAGTACCACAACAAAATGAGAAGCGGCCCGATTCATTTGTCAAATAGTATCAGAGGAAGAAGAAGAGACAAAGAGTATCAGTGAAGATTTTTTTAGGGGCTCGAAGCAGCTGAACATTGATGAGCCCCCCAGCAAAGTCAAAGAAAGTCGTGGCGGCCATTTAAAGCTCTCAAATCACAGTTAAGGCATTCTAATGCGGCCGAACAACAATGGAGTAGACACCCATACACAATTATTGCAAAAACATTGCACCAAGCCACCGAGGACAACACATTTACTCAGTTTTGATACGGCTGCCCTCAGCGCAGCTCAAAGATATTTTCATGCATTTTTTTCTTATAGGATTAGGTCAAAGTAATCATTTTTTAGACCTGTTTAGGTCAAGCTGTAATAAACATTTTAGGAGAGTTTTTCCCTATTTATACCGCCCTCTGTATTGTTTTAAGGGTTGGTTGGTTGAGAGCTTTCACTAGAGACTCGCACTGTATACCTGAGTTATTTTCTATAATCAAAGACTGTTGAAAGTTTGGAGAATGATTGTCTGATGTGTTGTTAATGGTTTCTGGAGACTAAATGTGGAATTCATGTGCTGCAACGTGAATCAATAAGTGCTTCTTACCTCTGTTTACATTGTTATCTGTTCATATATCGCCATCTAAATAGCAGAAAGAAAGATTAGCTTAGAATTTGTTTAACAGCACTCTACGCTCAATTTCTGCTGTTTATTTATGTTTTCATCTGAATGAATTGGTAATGAATATGAATTCCTTCTGGCTCATATTTACCCTAATTCACCTGTGTTTGCCAGTTATCTAGGGATTCTTTACTGCCCCTAGGTAGAGCTCTTTCACCTCCCTCTGTTAAGCTGAACGAGAGATTCTTAATTGCCTCTCATTCCTTAGCATTCATTCCATCCTTTAAACCTGAAACATTGTTTCATGTGCAGCTACCTTGCTCCATATCTCTCTCTTGTGACCAAGAAAACGCACCACCAGTCCTCCTCCTCGACTCCATGCCCAATGGTTTGAAACTTATCAGACTATGCTTCGCCTCTCTACTTGAAAGCATCAATCTTCCCACCAAAATTAAAACAAAAACCCCTCGAACTCAATACCTAACCTAAAATCATCTTCAACAAAGCTAAATCAGAAAGAGAGAGCCCTCTCTGACTGCAGGTGGGCTAGAACCTACAGTCCAAAGTTGGTCTGTGGTTACCTCGGCCGTATCCCTTTACTCCAACCTGAGGGACAACCTGAGTGATAACAGAAGGGAAGCTAAAACTTGAGGCTCACAAAATGCTGAAATAGAGCCAAAATTATCTCAGAATCTACAACTGGATCTAGAAAATGGAATCCAACACTGTTAGAACATGTAGGAAGCTACTTGAAGGGTGGCTCCTTCCTGATGGCTCAAAACAAATTGTGGGAAAAATTCATACATGTCTAGTGGTCTTCAAAAAGTATAGTCTTAGCAACCCAATGGAAATTCACTTTCATGTATAACTTGCTCCCATGAAATCCCAAAATTATCTCAAAACTTGTATCTTTTCATCTTTTTCTATAATTCCTCAGTCACTTTTCCTTTCATGAAATAAGACCAATGTTCTCAAACCATAAATAGATGTATCAAGTCCTCCTCTATAAGGCATATTTGACGGCCACTAGCTCCATCCTCCCTACATGGTGATGCGAGCATTTCTCACTACCATTAATGGAGTGCTAACATACGATATTCCACAATATATTTAACTGTAAATAGGGAAACCATCACAGGACACATTTGTACAATTTGATGTGATCTATCAATAGGTTGGTTTTTAGTTCTTGGATTCCATCAAAGATCAAGTAGAAGAAAATAACATGTAGCAACCTTGTTGAGACCAAGACTCGCAACTTTCAACGACATTTCCATAACAGTTACCTTAGGGATTGTCATGAAATCATTCACAGCTTTATCCTGTGTTATTATAGACATAGTTCCAACTTCCATCCAACATTCTATGTTGTATGCATGATTTTTTTATAGGAACCTGAAGCAAATATGGCATACTCGTCCACTAGGAGAAAACTATGGCTTTCTCCGATGTCTCTATGATCTGCTACTTATAGTCCACGCTAAAAAATGGGTCATAAAACAACCAGTAAATAAAGTGACCCAAACATAGGAGGAGGATGGTTTTCCTTAGAGATGCAACGTTCCATTTGGAATTGGCTTGAAGTGACTTGAAATAATTTTTAGATTCCTTAGGAGGCCCAACGACTTGCCTTCCTTGCTTAACATATCTCTTGAGATGTGCCAGGACTTGTCTTTTAAGGTTGATTTTGCCAATTTGGCCACATGGGTTTGCTTGGACAGAAAATGGTCGATAACTTTTAACATATCACTTGCCTCATTTGACCAAGGAATGACCTTAATATGCCTTCTTCAAGCCCACCTGTGTCACAAAAGGAGTACAACCACCTTTGATTGGGCATATCTCCTTGGTGTCTTGACATTTTAATAAAATTTCCATGTGGCATGGTAAGTAAAAATTATGTTGAACAATTTGAGTCTTTGTTGACTCTTGATCCTTGGGATCCTATGTGTTGGGATCTGTAAACTGCCTTGGGAAAGGTGAAATGTTGTAAAATGTGAGTCTGCCATGTTGAGAACTGTAACATGAATGATATATCATAGCCAGAGATTGCATACAGACTCTATGACACATGACCATGTGGATAGGACATAGGTGCGCTCAAGACATGGGCTATACTACAAATAGTGATCATTGCTACAAGACCAAAGGTTCCTCTAAAGCATGTGTCCAAGTATGCCCTTCCTAATCCCTCCAATCCTATGCAGGATGAAAGAACCTAAAAGTGGAGTGTAAGTCGATTGGGTATGGCAAACAATAATAGGCATAGGACACCACAATATATAGCATCACATGACCTACAAGCCTACGATTTGGATTTTCTAGGACTACAATGATGCTTCCCAAAAGGAAAAATTAGCTATAGGTACCCTTGCTGAAATGAGGGGTAACAGTTCCATTGGAGGATCTGGAGGGCAATGACTTTTGTCCAATTAGTCTCACTATCTAGATTATGTTCTCAAGTCTTTTTTCCTAGACTCATGGAGCTTTCCAGATAATCTCTTTTTTTGTTATTTGAAGTTTTCAACTTTATCATTGACATGTTGAGATATTATGATATTTGCATTTCAATTTGATATTATTATCTGGGCCTTGGTTGATAGATATAGAATTTACGAATACCTTGAGATGAAAATCTGAAATTTGATTTCAAATTACAAAATTTTAAATTCGATTTACGTAAGAAATCTGAAAATTCAATTTGATTTCATATCAGAAAATGATACGTATGATATTTGATATTTACTAGTTTAGTGTTTCTAATTTATTTTTTATCTCATTTACCAATATGTGTATGAAAGCTAAACAATTGATGTACTTTAGTTCATATTTTATTTTTGTCTTTTTTTCTTCAATATATATATAATTGTTTAAAACATAATTTTAGGGAATATATTGTTGAAGTTCTGAAAAGAAACTTATTAGAAATACTGGCGAAAATATTGAAAATATCAGCAAAATAAACTTAGACCTCAAGAGTTATGGAAATATTGGACAAATTTGGCACCCTGAAAAACTTGGGATATCTCAAAGATATTTGCAAGACATACTTGTAAAAAAAAAGGTTAGGGTGAGGGTTCTGATTCGCTGATTCGTAAGTTTGGGATGAGTGCCGCAACCGCACCAGAATCTTCTGTTCGTTTTGGTCACAACCATGGTTTGTGTAACTTTAATGATAAGTCTAAGTAACTATTGGAATTTGTAGTCCTTTTTATGGAATATTTTATTTTCCTATACATGTATTGTGTGAAAGGAAAGATGCATAAAATCTCAATCTTCTTTTAATAAAATGGCACATAGTAATTAATAATGGAAGAATTACATGTCTGATCCCAATGTTGTTTATCATGTGATTTTCATTCATTAGGTAAAGTGGTTCAAAATTGAGTTATGTCAAGATTTGGAGGAGAAGGAAGCCACTATTCTGAGATCGAAACTGTTAAACAAAGGTCTATAGATAATTCTTTACAGGGGCTAATATATTGCAAATGGAACTTGTGCTTATATTTTTCCAGACAAACTAATTATGAGAGAGTGATGGGGGAAGAGAGAGGGAGGTATGAGAGAAATGGAGAGAGAGGATGTATGAGAGAGCAGACTTGAGAGAGAGGAGGAGAGAGGGAGGGAAGAATAAATACATAGAGAGTGAAAAGTGGAGAGAGAGAGAGAGTGTGACAAGGGAGAGATGGAGAAATAGTGTGTATGTTTGGAGGTGAGAGAAAGAGACAAAGAAGAAGAGGTGGAGCGAATGGGGGAGAGAAGGAGAGGGGACAGAGGGAAGGATATAGTAACAGAGTTGAAGGGTGAAGAGAGAGAAAGAGATAGAGAGAGAGGATATGAGAGAGTGGAGAGAGGGAGGGAGAGAGAGATGGCTTTGGAGGGGGAGAGAGGGAGGTAAGAATAAAGAAATACAAAGAGAAAGGTGGAGAGAGAGAGGGAGAGGGAGTGATAAGAAAAATGCATAGAAAGGGAGAGAGGACAACAAGAGGGAAGAGAGGTAGAAGTGGGGGAGAGGGAGAGAAGGGGAAGAGAGAGAGAGAGAGGGAGGGAGAGGAGGAGGGAGGGAGAGATAGATAGATTGGAGAAACAGCAAGTCTGTTTTGGGGGTGATATAGAGAGACAAAGGGATATAGAGATATATATGGAAAGTGAAGAGAGGGAAGCGGAGAGAGATGAAGAGAGAGAGGGAGGGACAAAGTGATTGATAGATATCGAGTGAGAGACCACGTGTGTTAGGGGGGTTGAGATAGAGAGACAAAGAAGGAGAGATGGAGGAAGATATATATATATATATATATATATATATATATATATATATATATATATATATATAGATAATATATATATGCATTGGGGGGATAGAGCATTGGAGAGAATATTTATTGCACTACATGCATTGATTTTAGTTTATATGGTGATTTCTAATCCTATTTCATTGCTTTCACTATATGCATTTATTTCAATCTAGATGTTGATTTATAATCCTATTTCGTTACTTGCACTAGATGCATTTATTTCAATGAAGATGTTGTTTATAAACCTATTTTCTAACTTGCACAAGATGCATTGATTTGAGTGTAAATGTTGATTTCTAATCATATTTGATTGCTTGTATTACATGCATTGACTTCAGTGTAAATGTTGTTTTCTAATCTTATTTATTCTTGCATTAGATGCATTGATTTCAGTGTATATGTTGATTTCTGATTTGATGTAATTGGATGTATGATGGTATATTAATTTTAAACTGATTTGATTAATATTGTGCATTGATCTCAGTGTAAGCATAAAATATTATTGACAAACTACATTAATTTTTGTGTTATAGTAATAGAACCTATTAATATTCGAGAGAAAGAGAGACAAGGTATGATGTTTACTATAATATCTTGAGCTAAAGATTTAAATGGTTTATGATTTAACCTGTCCTTTTCATATAATCGATATGAAAAGATGACAAAAGTAATGAGGGTGACAATAAAAATAGTAGAAGAAAATAGTTTGAGATTAATCACCTATTTGTAATTTACTATATTCTTATTATTCACATTTTCTATTATTCAACACTATTACATTGTCACTTTACATTCAAAATTTTAATTTCATCATTAAAGTTATTCACAATATTTATCATCTCAACAAACTAAAGTAACTAAGAAAATTTAAAATTAAAATGACCAAATTAATCTGAGACATATTTAGCATATTTAAAATATTATATTAATATTAGATGATTTTACATATTATTGATAAAATCAATCATCTGTTCGTTATATCTTCTTTGGCCTCACACAGCTGAATCCAGCCTAGATCCATGTTAACTCCAGATATATCAAGCGCCAACAGGGATAAAATCTCTCGAGGTGAAAACCCTTTCTCAAGTTTTGCACTTAAAAAAGAGTTTTGCACCTTAAGAGATTTGATTCCTCTCGTTGCTTGCTATATAACAAGCCTATGGGCCAAATACCATGGACCAAATTATTCTTAATACCATGCAAAAGAACATTATTAACCCTAATATTACTACTATTAAATTTAATAACTTTGCATTAATACAATATTAAATTTGTTATATTATAATATATATTAATATATACTTAGATATATATATATATATATATATATATATATATATATATATATATATATATATATAAACTCTAGATATATATGGGAGATAAGAACAAAGACATATTGTGATAGAGGTGGAGAAATAGGGGGAGTCACAAGGGAGAGATGGAGATAAATTGAAGGAGAGGGGAGAAAAGGAATGAAGAGAGGGGGAGAGGAGTGAGAGAGGTAGAGAAGGGTAAGAGAGGGAGGAGGAGACTTAAAGATGGAGGTGGGAGAGAGAGAAGGAGGGAGGGAGAAGGAGAGAGGGAGGGAGGGAGAAGGATTAGAGGGAAGAGGGATATGGGGGAAGAGAGAGGGAGGTAGTAGAGAAAGGAAGAGAGACGAAGGATGAGAGAGAGGACTTTAGAGAGAGGAGGAGAGAGGGAGGGATAGAGAGATGGATTTGGAGGGGGAGAGAGGGAGGGTAGAAGAAATACATAAAGAGCGATAAGTGGAGAGAGAAAGAGTGACAAGGGAGAGATGGAGAGAGAGTGTTTATGTTTAGGGTTGAGATAAAGAGAAATAGAAGGAGAGATGGATACAAGGGGGGAGAGAAGGAGAGAGAAAGTTGGAGAGAGAGAGAGAGAGCAAGGGGTATATTGTTGGAGGCAAGAGAGAAAGGGAGAGAGAGGAAAGATGAGATAGAGGACTTGAGAGAGAGGGAGAGAGTAATGGGGCAAGAGGGAGGATTGTAGGGAGAGAGAGAGAGAGAGAGAGAGAGAGAGAGAAAGATGGGGAAGATAGAGGGAGGTAGGATAGAAAGAGAGAGAGAGGAAGGACGAGAGAGAGGAATTGAGAGAGAGGAGGAAAGAGAGAGGGATAGAGAGATGGAGTTAGAGGGGGAGATAGGGATGGTAGAACAAATACATAGTGAGTGAGAAGTGCAAAGAGAGATGGAGTGAAAAGGGAGATATGGAGAGAGAATGTGCATGTTTGGGGTGAGATAAAGAGGTTAAGAAGGACAGATGGAGAGAATGGGGTCAAAGAGAGAGAGATATGCATATAGTAACGGAGTTGGAAGGTGGAAAGGGAAGGAGGGAGAGAGAGAGAGAGGGAGAGAAAGGGAGAGAGAGGAAGGAAGAGAGAGAGGATGTGAGAGAGTGAAGAGAGGTAGGTAAAGAGAGATGGAGATGGAGGGGGAGAGAGATGGTGATCCAAGATTTCTTCATCTACCGGAATTATCAAAGATCTTTTATTTCTATGATGTTGTTAGAATTGCATTTAAAAGAGAATAAAATAATTACATGTGCATGCTTAAACAAGATGAAACATGACAATGATAACCAAATCAAGAGCACGATACATTTGATAACAGAGTTCACCTAGCGTGGGCTACGTCTCTAGGCACGGTGTCAAGATAGTGGAGACATCTTCATATAATGTTGGAAAAGGTGACGATGTACATGGAAGATTCTTTTTCATAACAATGTCATATGCCTTCAACAATAATGGTTGTCTCTCCACGAGATGTTCTCCCTACAGGAACTCTCACTGAAAATGGGCTTCCTTCAACATGACAAACTAAAAAGATGTCATATAATGTGGAAATGAGTTTCCCCTTAACATAGTTACAGAGGGATATCGACAACAATACATAGCATGACAAGCTAATGAAATCTAACATAATGTGGCAATAATGATCCCTTGACATAGTATCAAACAAGGATCTCAAGAATAATACATCATCTCAACAATAATGAAAGGAAATATAACATGACTCCTTCATGTACCTTCACTTCTGAAGTTGGCCAACAAATGAAAAACTCAGTTACAAACACTGACCGCACCACTAAATTTCTGACGTCGAGTAGTGTAAAATCGACTATCCATTCATCAAATTTTGACACTGTAAAATCTGGGCCTTCGAGAATCTTTTAAATTCCCCATGATTCTCTAAAGATTTTTCTCCATGCACTGACTGGAGATATTCCCTTGAAATGTAAAATCTGATCTCAACATTGAAATCCTTGTGGAATTCTAAGACTTTTGAGTATAAGGTTGGCTACATTATTACTCTGGTGAATTTCAGCCTCCAAGGGAATCTAAAGATTCCTCAAGATTCTTCAAGGATTCCCTGCTAAGGGGAACCTGCAATTGTGTTGCTTAGATAGAAAGTATGAATTCACCATCACGCTCCTTGTGAAAATTTGAGAAAAATGACTATAAACCTGATAACATTCTAAAAATGTGAAAGTTTACCTCCTAAGGAATATTTTTAGCATCTCAAGGTTCTCTACAAAAAATACGTCTCGAAAAGCATGCCAACATAGTTCCACCTAACCCCTAAAAATAATGCTTCCATTCTCTGTCCCACTCATGGTTCTGACAGATCAGAATTCCTCCACCATTGGCTTGGCCTCCTTCTGTTCTCTCTCTCCCCCCTCGAATGGCAAAACCAAAGCTTATAAAGGGGTTGGGTGGCAAACTTTACAAAGCACCTACCCTTGGTGGATTGGTTAGGCATTTTATTTTATGCAGGGAGGTCGGGGGATCAAATCCTGCCTACCACCAACCTTAGTATATGGTTTGGGTTTGATATCTTTTTGTTTCATATTAATACACGATCATTTAATTTTTTTTTTGGAAAATGGTTAGTTAAATACAATATGTCGTTGTTGGTTACGTTTTACTGTATCTCGTTCTGGTGGTGGCGGGGTTTTACCACCCACCACCATATATATGGTATGAGGACCATTAGGGTGGTAATGTTTGTGGCTCGCCACCCCACAATGTTTTTTGTTTTTTTTTCATTTTTTTATATAATATATCATTTTGTTTGTTTTCAGGTGACAATAAGGTTTATTAGACAAATTAAGGGTTCATAAAATTCTACCATTACAATGGCCAGATTTCGTGCATAGATTCTCCGCGAATTCGTAGGATCATTAAACTTGCCACCTGTCCAACTTTGACCATATTTATCTTCTTCATACGAACTCGGATTTTAGTTTCATTCACACCATTGGAATTAAGGCAATGAGTGCTACACCCTGATCCTAATTCGAGGGAAATCTGACACTTTTAATTTTGAGCTATTATAAGCCCTTTTTGACCTCTGAGTGTGTCTAGAGACACCTATATCATTCCTCCCCACTGACGATCTTTTGGTCCTCTAAAATCATGAACATAATCGACAACTTTTGTGTACATTTTCTACACAGCAAGTGTCGTGATAGGTCGCCCTTCTTTCTCCTTCACCTTTGACTTTCGGATCCATAAGAAACGAGGCGACACATGCATCCTCTGCAAACTTGTATTACAATATTTTTCAAATTACATGCTTAACTACATGAACAATTATTACCCAAGCATCCCATACTTGTCATGTGTTTATAACACATACTTTGTGGTCAAGTTTACATCAAAATGGAAACAATGGCCCAAATATAAATACAAGGCCAAAACATCATTGTTTCTTCAACAAGTGATTGAAAACACATCATCTTTTTTATAGTTTAAAATGCAACACATGATTTACAAAGTGAGGCCATGATAAGCTACCCAATCTAGAAAAACCATTTCTTACTCAACAAAGTGAACCACAATGAATGTGGTAGATTTTCTTGATGAACATTTTCATTGTTTGGTTTCTACACGGGCATTTTGTCCTTTTGAGGTTTCTCTGGATGGAGCCTCCAACATGTGGCTCTTTGGTAACCACCTATGTTGCAATGACTACAGAAAGTCTTCTTCCTCTATATCTGCTTCCTTCCCTACTGTGGAGAAGGCCTTTCATGCCTCATACTCTTTCCTGCTACCATTCTCTTCCAGCAGTCAACAAACACATGGTCATGTAAACCATAAAAGCTGAAGTTTTTTCTATTCCATGATTTATTTTCATCATTAACAAGCTTGTAATGAAAATTAACTTCAGAATAATAAGACTTGTTATACCTTTCTTGGCTATCTCTGGTGTAATTATGGTGATGACAGCTTGCCTCAGCTCTTTCTCTACAATGTGCACTACCATGGGATGATGTTGATGTGTTCCCATCATTCTCTTTCCTCGACGGTTTCATCAATGTCTTGGAAGCTTCTGACACCTTTGAGCTTTCTCCTTTGGTGTATCCCAAACTAGAAAATCAAGGTCTTTTCTCGACCTCCAATGGTTGAGTCATGCCTTGGACATTAACACTAAGTCCTCCTTTTTACATCATCTTGGTAAGGAGTCTCATGCTAGTTCCTATAATCAGCACCTCCACATTTCCAACAAAAATAAAATCAAGTGCAGATGAAACTAAAGAACAATTAACATTGTTTACCTCAGTTGCCAATTTTGAAATAGGTGATGAGTGATTCTCTAAGCCTTCGTTTCTCTTCAACTTCTCCAAGGCCTCTATCGTAGCTTGTAGCTGAAGTTGCAGGCTCTGCTTCTCCTCTTTCTCTTCTTGTAGAAGTCTCCTTAATTCAGTATGATATGCTTGAAGACTCTAGTTGTTTCACTTCAATCCTTCCAAGGCCTCTTCAATGGATTGCAAATGAAGCTACAATCGTTTCTTTTCCTCTTTCTCTTCTCATAGAAGCATCTTCAATTTAGCATTATCTGCTTGAAGTCTCTTGTTGATCTCCTCATTCGAATGATGAGAATATGATGAAGGCGATGATTGTTCATTGGAAGGTGTGGATGGAGCATCATTCTCTACTCTCTCTTTCTCCCATTCCTTATAAGCTTCATGCATTATGTCCACCATTTTCAACATCCAGAGTAAGGCCTCATACATTTCTTTGTCATCCTCAATTGTTGCATGTTCAATTGTTCACACTCGCAATTCACATTATTGATAAGACCACCCTGATACAAAACTTCATTAGGGACTTCTTCAACTACCGAAATTATCCAAGATCTTTGACTTATGTGACGTTATTAGAATTGCATTTAAAAGACCAAAAAAACACCACATGTTCATGCTTAAATAGGAGGAAAAATGAAAACAATTAGCAAATCAAGGACATGATACATTTGATAATAGAGTTCACCTAGTGTGGGCTACGTCTCCAGGGCTGGTGTCAAGATAGTGTAGGCCGCTTCATATAATGCCAGAAAATATGATGATGTAAATGGAAGACTCTTTGTCATAACAACGTCATATACCCTCAACAAGAGTGGCTTGTCACCCCACGAGACGCTCTCCCTGTGAGAACCCTCACTCAAAATGGGCTTCCTTCAACAAGAAAAGCTAACAAGGTCTCACATAATGTGGCAATGAGTATCCCCTCGACATAGTTACATAGGGATCTCAACAACAATACATAGCATGACAAGCTAATGAAATCTCACATAATGTGGAAAGAATGATCCCTCCACATAGTATCAAATAGCAATCTCAAAACTGATACATCATCTCAGAAATAATGAAAGGAAACATAACATGACTCCTTCATATACCTTCACTTTTGAAATTGGCTGAAAAATGAAAGGCTCGACTACAAAAACTAACCGCACCATTGAATTTTTGGCATCGCGTAATGTAAAATTGACCATCCATTCGTGAAATTATGACACCGTCAAAATCTGGGCCTTTGGGAATCTTTTAGATGCCCCATTATTCTCCAAAGATTTTGCTCCATGTGCAAACTAGAGATATTCTCTTAAAATGGAAAATTTGATCTCACCATTGTGATCCTTGAGGAATTCTAAGATTTTTGATTATAGATTTGGCTGCATTCTGACTCTGGCGAATTCCAGCCTCCAAGGGAATCTAAAGATTCCTCAAGATTCTTGAGAGATTCTCTGTTGTGGAGCACCTGCAATTTTGTTTCTTAGATAGAAAATTTGAATTCACCATCATGCTCCCTGCAAAAATATGAGAAAAATGACTCTAAAATTGATAACATTATGACAATGTGAAATTTTACCTTCAAGGGAATCTTTTCAGCATCTCAAGATTCTCTGCAAAAATTATGTCTCGAAAAGCATGCCAGCATATTTCTGCCTTGGCACTGCAAATCATGGTTCAATTCTCTTTCCCACTCATGGTTTAACTAGATCATATTTATGCCACTATTGGATTGGCCTCCGTTGTCTATTGTTGGCTTATTGGTGCCTGACCTAGGTTCGGAAGTGTTTTAGCCAAACAAATCCCGCACTATTGGCCATTTTGGAAATAATCCGCGGAGCGCGGACTGAAGTCTCACCTGAGGTAGTATGGGAGGGTTCTGGAACCAAGTTTCTGCACCCTAGGGATGGCTTGATGAGGTCTGGAGGGGTCGCGAACAGATCTGCGCTCTTGCGCTACGCTTCACAGCTGGCTGGCCCTCGCGTAGTTCTCTGACGAGGCACTTCCTAGATTCCTTATTATTATTGTGGTTATTATAGATCTAATCTAATTCTTAGAGTCTTAATCAAGCATTCAATAGTTATAATGAGCGCGCGCAACCATAAATCTTAAAGATATGCATAAAACCATAACGTAAGAATAAACATACAGATTTGCGACCAGATGCACAATAATTCAGGAATGCTTATCTTTATTAATCTTTTGTTTCAGTACAATCTAATTCCACCCTATGCACTTAGCTGCAGGGGTCTGCGCACATAGCTACGGACTCTACCAGGGCTCTCCGCACACAGCCGCAGAGCCTACACTAACTACTACCGACCATGACACAGACTTACAGACTTAGAGCAATCTTGCCTTTCCAAACCCATACACTTTTGATTTTCATCTCGGCTACTTCTACCCTTAGAGCCTCGCTCTATTTATACATTCCCATGGTCCGCGGACCATGGGTAGGCCGACATGTTCTATATTAACTTTACATTATTTTCGAGTGGACAACCCTTCGACCTGACTCATTACAATTCGCGCTCTGCGCACTTCGCAGAACTTTTACAATATCAATACCCAAAATTGTGGGATTTAAGCCCCAAAACTGTTACGCGGGGGATCCACTACCCAACAGGCCCCTAACACAATCATCGTGATTCGTCTTGAGTCACTCGTTGGTGCGGCGAGATGCGCTGCTAAGGTGTTGTGGTTCACCATCCCTGCGAGTGACACACTACATTGTGTTGCCCCATCCTTGCCTCCTACAAAACTTCTTCAAGCTTGTGCTCCATTGCCTCTACTAATTTGCTCAACTGATGATGCTCATTCTGCTCTGCTCGGTTAACACAAAGTGACGCCTCATAGGATTTTTGCTCTAGCAGAGATGTCAAAGGTGGGAATTCTTTATGCCAGAGCAACAAGTTTCTGATCTCTGGTCCAGTATATGCACTGTCTGCTGAAGCTTGTGTTGCATTTTTGCAAGAGAGATATTGTTGTCCGCGAGGTCCCAATCTTCAAGGTGTTTCAGAGATGAACTGTTAATGGAATTCCGTCGTTTGTCTCAAGATTCACGATCTTTTACTTATCTTTCATGGATCGCTTGCCAGGCCGTGGTTTAAGCAGTGGCATCCGGACGAGTCCTACTACTTGTTTGAGAATTTCCGGTACATCCCCTACCGTCGGTGTTGAGCTTGGCGCAGCGTCTATAATCGTTGACATTACACCATCCAGAAGTTCTTGTATCTCTTCTGGCAATATTGGAAACCTCGAGCTTACTCCCCTATCATCAAAGTTCAACGGTTCCATACCTATTGGAAGGCACAATAGCTTAATTCTCCAGATACCACAGTTTGCTCAGTGGATGCTCCGATCTGATTTATAGGCCTAATGAAATTCAAATTCAACTGTTCCTTCCTTTTCTGGCTCATTAATGCTGGATCTATGGTAGATCGTTTCGAATCTGGCTCGTACTTCATATCTTAATTGCCTGTTGCCTGCTCCTTTTTGCCGTAACTCAAACATCTTGTCATGAATAGTGGCAACAATGGTCACTTCTATGTTTATCCACATAGCAGTGTAGCCCCTTCTGCGCAAATGTGGCCCTTGTGACTGACCGATCCTGCACGCACCCTTGTTGTCACGCAGCTCCCTAACAGGCTGTTTTACCATCCCACGCTCTCTTCCAACTGTCTAGAGCGGTGAGACTGTGCTTCGGTCGGTTAGTCAGGTAGCCGGGCCCCCCGCCCCCCCCCCCCCCCCCCCGTGTAGGGCTTCAGGCAACTACCATTTACTTCACCTGGAAAGGGCTCCCCATTTAGTTTGACAAGTTGGACTGTGCCTCCGTCTGTGACCTCTTTTACCACATAGGGTCCTAACCAATGCATTCTAAATTTTCTAGGAAATTTTTCGAACTTACTATCATATAGCAATACTAAATCATTTATTTTGAACTTGCGCAACTTGATATGGCGATCGTGCCAAGCTTTCTCATGCTATTTTTGTACCTGTTGATGGAATCCTGCTAGAAACCATTCTTCTTCAAGTTCTTCCAGTTGCGCGAGCCTATCTTCCAGAGCTTCGCAATCCGCCATGCCTATCATCGCTACGATCCACAGACTGGGTACAATGTATTCCATTGGCATAACTGCTTCCGTGCCATAGACTAATCGGAACGGTGTCTGACCCGTCAATTTCTTGCACGTGGTTCGGTAGGCCCATAATACAGTAGGTATACGCAAGTCCTAGTCGTTTCACTACATGTTACACAATTTAGTCAGCGCATGCTCCAAAATTTTGTTAAAGGCTTCTACTGTCCCATTGGCATGCGGATGATATGGTGTGCTCTACTGATGATAAACCTAGAATTCTTCGGTGAGTGCACTAACAGTTTCATTTAGGAAATGCATTCCGTGGTACTCATGATAATTTTCAGACATCTAAACCATGTCAGCACATTGTCGAATAAAAATTTCGTAGTCATGGCAGTCTTGCAGTCCTTAACCAGTTGTGCTTCCACCCATCGAGTCAGGTACTCAGTCGCGGTGATGATGTAGCATGCACCCATTTTCCCTTGAGGCTTGATCGACATCACAAAGTCTATTGCCCATTTTTCGAATGGTTGCAGCGTCATTTGTGGATTGAGTGGCATCTCATCCCTTCGCGATGGTTTCCCAGTTCGTTGACATACATCGCAGGCGCAACAGTATGCTTTCGAGTCTTGATGTAGGGTTGGCCACCATAGGCCGGCATGAAGAATCTTCTGTGCGGTTGCCCGTCCTGCATAGTGTCCTCCTAAAACCCCCCCATGTGCTTCTACAAGGATCTATCTCTATTCAAATTTAGGTACATATCTTCGTAATATCTCGTCATTTCCCATTTTATAGAGGTTCCCTGCGATGATAGAAAAATCTGCTGCTCGTATCACCAATTCTTTCTTCTACTGGACTAAATATCCCTATGGCGTGGTCCCTGTGGTTAAGAAATGGATGATATCTTCAAAGTGGTCATCTGCAACCCGCACTGCATAGAGCTATGCATCAGGTAGTCCTTCCTCTAAATTTTTTGGCTCCTTGCCGGTCTCAATTTGTGACAGGTGATCTGGTCCTGAATTTAAGCATCGTGGTTTTACGATGACCTTGAAGTCATACTCTTGAAACAGGAGCAACCATTTGCATATGTGCCCCCCCAACACAGGCTTATTCACCAAGTATTTCAACACAGAATGATTAGTATACATCATAAAGTGCCCACCCAGCAGATAGTGGCGGTATTTCTGAAGTGCGTATACCATCACCAATCCTTCGCGCTCAGTAGTAGAATAGTTATTTTCAGCTTTGGACAGCTGCCGGCTTGCGAACTCGATCAGGTAATCGACGCCTTCCGCACCTTCCTACGTAAGTACAACGACCAGCACGATACACGATGCATCAACATGTACATGAAATACAATGTCCCATTTTGGAAAGACCAGAATGGGAGAAGATGCCATTTTTTCCTTGAGAACCTCTAGACTTTTCTTACATTCCTCATTCCAACAATATGTAGCGTCCTTTTTCAACAACTGTTCAATTGGTGCTATAATTTGTGCGTAGCTCTTAATGAACTTTCGATAGTAACCAGTGTGTCCCAACGTGGTTCGCAGTTGTTTGACACTTCGCGGCGCTTCTAGATTGAGTATGACAACAATCTTCGCAGAATCCACCATCAAGCCTTGTCTGCAGACCACATGGCCGAGCAAATTTCCAAAGGGGACGAGGAAGGTGCACTTCTTAAGATTCAGCGAAATTTGGTGCCATCGGCAAGTATCCAACATCAACTGTAATCTTGCTATATGTTTATTGACTAGCCCAAATACAGTCCAATCATCAAAATGAACCTCCAAAAATTTATGGATGAATTCCTTGAATGCGGCCACCACTACGCGTGAAAATATCGCTGGTGCGTTCTTCAACCCAAAGGGTATAACAGTGTATTGAAAACATCTCCATTCGGTTGCGAAGGTTGTCTTGCTTCTATCTTCCGGCGTGATCTTGATCTAATGGTACCCTGAGAACCCATCCGTGAATGAGTACGCTTCCTGTCCGCCAACATTCTTCAGGACTTCATCTGTAAATGTAGTCGGGAATGGATCATGCACACATGCATCATTCAGCTTTCGGAGGTCCACGCAGGTTCGAGTTTCACCCTTCTGTTTTTTCTCCTACACTATCATAGGACTCGCCCAGTCAGACTCTTCCACTGGTTCAGTAATCCCTGCTGTCATCATTTTGTCCAATTCTTCATGGACCTTTTCCTTATATTTTGGATTCAAACGGTAAGGACGTTGCTTAACTAGCTTCACGTCCAGTTTCAGTGTTATCTTCATCATTCTTAGGTCGCCGAGGATCCCTTTTAACTCAGTGATTTTGGTTGGGAATAAATCTTGATATTCGCGAAGTAATTCGATGACCTTATCCACTGTGGCATCATCCCAATAGTCCCCAAGCGTCGCCTACTTTGGCTCCTCATATGTACCAATGTTTACCTACTTCTTTTTCAATCGTGTAGTGATGTCGAGGTCCTTGATTGGCGGTCCTCGAATTTCGCGACTCCCTTCAGTCTCTGGAATAGAAATATTTCGAGGGTCATCATCCTCATCCTCCGCTTGCACGTTGTAAAATTCTAGGGCCTGGCTTAACTGATGAGACCATACTAGTTGAACTATTTCTCGTGGTTCCTACGGTATTTTGGAAATGGCGGCTTTCACAACTTGCAGCGCATCATCAACAGTATCTGCCCACTGGTCTTCAAATAAGAACATTAACAAAAATCCCTCGCGCAAGATATCCCATTCACCCATACCATGTCGGAATTCTGTCTCGGTATACCAGTTTCTTGGGATGACATCCAGGGTATGATAAAATAAGTGTACCCATTCAGGTTAGGGCTCTTCGCCATAGGCTTTGGTCCATTTTGTGAGGTGCATGCGTGGGTCATCACATCCATCATACTTCTCGGTTATTCATAGTTTCGGCTTCCCAAACCTTAGCTGCATCATCCTTCTGCAGTCGCACCAGTTTTCAAAATTTCCTTCATGTGTTCCCCACCAATGCGTAGGTGTTGTGCGCAGTACCCACTTTAATGCATCAAACCTTTGATGCTCTGGTACTGTACTCTCAAACTTGTTCAAGAATTCATCCATCGTTGTCAATCCATCATATGTTGGTAGATCTCGAGCCTGGGCGGTTACGCTACACAGTGATTTGGTCATCATATTGCAATTTAGCGTCGTCACTTCACTCAACCGATTGTGCCATCATTCGTTGTCTTTGTTTGAATCCGAAAGGAAGGATTTTGCGTGTTCCCACAAGACCCTTCCATCTGCAGTCAGATTTAGCCAATCCTGGTTTTGCACGATTATTTTGTAAATACAATCCAGCACCTCATCTCCTCCATTGTCGCGCATGGGTTTGGTGTAGCATGCCCCTTCGGCTCGATCGAGAGGAACTACTATGCGTAGGGAATTTTTCTCGAAAATCATTTCCTACTTCATTAGGTTGATGAATCCATTCATTTCTGTGGTCTAGTCTATCCCTAACAATGCGGGGTAAGGGTTACTATCATCCACAATCTCTATGACCTCAAAGTCCGTTTGCGTGCTCGCACCTTCGATATCCACTGTTACCCCTTGCAATCTTCCCATGGGCAAAATCTTTTGCTGATTGGCCAAGCGTAATTGAATAGGAGACCATTATAATGCAGGCCTTTCCATGTGTTCCCAAGTCTTCTTTGGTAACACGTTCACATCCGATCCCAGATCTAGCATTACCTGGTCCATCTCATATTCGCCAATTTGTGCTATCAACCGCATTTCCCTCCTAGTGCACAAAGCATGTTTCCCCATCTTTCGAACTACGCGCAGTTCACCCGGTCCTGCGCACCTATCGTTCAGCTCTTGTAGTCCTTTAACTACCTTATTGTCGTGTAGTAGCTTCATGCATGTCTCTAAAAAGGTAGTAAGCATAGAAGGATCCATTCCCTGCTCTGGTTGATCCTTACTACCTGAAGTAGAGGCCTCCGTGAAGCTCTTCTTAGTTTCCATAAACATTTCCTTTGCGCACTCCAAGTCAAACTCAGGTTCCTTCGTGGGAGCCTTGTGAACCCATGTATCATCCTTGGATTGCTTTCCCCTATCTTCCCCTATGGCTGCGCCACTTCTGAGCATCATGTTCACGTTGGGGTCTTCCTCGCGCAGTTCGAACCTCATCATTTGGATATTCTGAGTCGACGTAGGCTGTGCTACCCTTTTCTCACGTATTTGTGCTATCAACGTGGGACAATCTATCATTTCATGATTGAACTGCTCATAGTACAAACACGATATCCTAGTTGGGTTGGTATAGTCACGAGCATAGTGCCCTGGTCCTCCGCAGTTATAACAGATTAGCTGTCCGCGACCCCTTCCTGGCCCCATTCCCCCTCATCTTTGAAATCCAGCACGCACCATCCCCATGGCCAGATTAAGCCCTTGCATCTTCATCTGCATCCTATAGGCAGGAGTTCAGCCCATTAACAATTCATAACTTCGACATTTTTACTCAGTGTGGCCTACTGATCTACAACAATTGAAAAATAGTTGTTGGGGGGTCTATGTAAACTTCTACAATAGATGACAGTTGTCCATCGTGTGCTTTCCTCCCACCTAACAGATCATGCACTAGAATGCGGGCACTGCACCTTGCCCTGCCTATGCCTCTCGTCTCAATGGCATTGGTCCCCCCTTGCCAAATAGTTCGCGAATACCGGGCAACGATCCTTATCGTGGCCCTAGCCTTTACATTTTATGCACCACACTTCTTCGTGTGCTTCTAGCCGTGGCACCCTATCCCGTTTCAAACTCCGCATCTTCAAGCATAGGTTTTGTAGTTGCGCATGGATCTATTGAACTCCCAACCCAGGATCCTGTATCGGAGTTTCGTGCAACCTCATCGTTATTTCCAATGCTTCTGCCTGGGTTGAAAGCTTCTGCTACGATAGCACTGTCCTCAGATGTGGTGTCAAAGACGCCACAAACCATGCACGGTGTTGCGCATCCATTAATGTCATATTAGCCTCACGGATGGTACTCTTCAGTCTCTGATCTAGATCCCAGGGGATTTTACCTGGAAGCATTGCGATCTCCTTGAATCTGATGATTGACTATGTCTCCGATTTCGGCTAGCTAAATTCTTTGTTTAATGCAATTTGGATTTCTGCTATTCCAGCATTCGGATGATCATTCGAGTGCTTGATATACCAAGTCAGTGCGCGATCCTGTAGCGCACTTACCAATGTGGCCTTCTTAATGTTATCATCCGTAACTCCGTGTGCTTCCCACACTGCTCTTACTACGAACCAAAACTGATCGGGATCTTCACTAGCAACTTAATTGCGCTCGCCACACTAAACCACTGGTTTGGTGGAGGTGGTGTGGGAAAATATGGGGGTGAAGGAGGTGATGCGAGTGGTGGTGTTAGCGGAGATGATAGCTGTGGAATGCGTTGCCTTATCAAACTAACCGCACTCCTTGCAGATGCCCAAGTGCGCTCTTCCTCGCCCACCTCGCTGAGGTGAAACTAAAGGACTATTTCCTAACCCTTTGATACCTTTGTAGGCCCTTCTGTTGCACGTCGTTCCACTCATTAATGGATTCGCATCACCTATTTTTCACACAATAGCATCTTAATCCAAGTATTCAACGATTTGATGTACATACCTCACGGTCCCTTGAGAAAACTTCTTTCTGCTTTATTGTAGTTGACAGTCGTGTCTATCGCAAATTCAGTGATAAACCCTCCTATTATCTGATCCAGCCAATGATCCACAACCTGTGCAATCTTATCTTCAGATGCCTCTAGCTTGCATACCAACTTTGGAGTCCACACTATGGGTTGCTCAAGCTTGCACCTTCCCTAGCTGTCTGTTAGCCTTGCGATCCAATCATACAGCTCTGAAGAGAAAGACGCATAGAAGATCTCGTGAATTTCCATATATACGTAGCAATCCAACCACCTCTTCTTAGATATCTGTGGGGTTTTGTTTTCCTGTACCACGAACTCGTGAAGATTCTGATCCAACCAATCTTCAATCTCTTTCTTCGTAGGGTTTCAGTGTTCCGACATCAGTCATCCCTTAGGCAGATGTCAATCCCAGCAATGGAACAATTTTTTGGCTTATTGGGGCCTGACCCAGGTTCAGAAGTGTTTTAGCCAAACAAATCCCGCACTACCAGCCCTTTCGGCAACAATCCGTGGAGCGCGGACTGAAGTCTCACCCGAGGTAGTATGGGAGGGTGCTGGAACTAGGTTTCCGCACCCTAGGGATGTCTTGATGAGGTCTGGAGGGGCCACGAACCGATCTGCACACTCACGCTACGCTTCACAGCTGGCTGGCCCTCGCGTAGTTCTGCGACGAGGCACTTCCTAGATTCCTTATTATTATTGCAGTTATTATAGATCTGATCTAATTCTTAGAGTCTTAATCAAGCATTCAATAATTATAACTAGCTCGCACAACCATAAATCTTAAAGATATGCATAAAATCATAACATAAGAATAAACATACAGATTTGCTACCAGATGCACAATAATTGAGGAATGCTTATCATTATTAATCTTCTGTTTCAGTACAATCCAATTCTGCCCTACGCACTCAGCTACAAGGGTTCGTGCACATAGCCGTAGAGCCTACACGAACTACTACCGACCACGACACGGACTTATAGACTTAGAGAAATATTTCCTTTCCAAACCCATACACTTTTGATTTTCATCCCAGCTACTTCTACCCTTAGAGCCTTGCTCTATTTATACATTCCCATGGTCCGTGGACCATGGGTAGGCTCACATATTCTATATTAACTTTACATTATTTTCAGGCGGACAACCCTTTGACCTGACTCATTACAATTCACGCTCTGTGCACTTCGCGGAACTTTTACAATATCAATAACCAAAATTGTGGGCTTTAAGCCCCCAAATCGTTACGCGCGGGATCCGCTGCCCAACATCTATTCTCTCTCTCCCTCGTCGAATGGAAAAACCGAAGATTATAAGGAGGATGGGTGGCACTCTTTACAAATTTGTCACCCTTGGCAGATTGGTTAGGCATTATGCTTGAGATGGGGAGGTCGGGGGTTCAAATCCTACAGACCTCCAACCTTATAATATAGCGAGTTTGATATTTTTTTTTAACGGTTTCATATTAATACATGATTGCTTAATTATTTTTTTGGAAAATGGTTTGTTAAGCACAATATGTCATTATTGGTTAGGTTTTACCATATCTAGTTCCAATGGTGGTGGGGTTTGACCACCCACCACCATATATATGGTATGCAAACCATTGGGGCAGTGTGTTGCTGGCCCGCCACTCGATAAATTTTTATTCTTCTTTTTTATATATAATGTATCATTTTGTTTGTTTTTGGCCGACAATAGGAGTTATTAGAAAAATTAAGTGTTCGAAAAATTCGACCATTCGGATGGCCGGATTTCGTGCATCGGGTCTCTGCAAATTTGTAGGATCATTAAACCTACCACCTGTCTAACTTTGAACAAAAATTTAATGAAATCTATCTTCTTCATACAAATTCTTATTTGAGTGTCATTCGCACCATTGAAATCAAGCCAATAGGCACTACGACCTAGTCTTGGTTCGAGATCAATCTGACCACTTTGAATTTTGAGCTATTATAAGCCCTGTTTGACCTATGAGTGTGTCTAGATCCACCTAGATTAGAGGGAGGTAAGAGGAAAGACATATAGAGATAAAGGTGGAGTGAGAGAGAGGGAGTGATAAGGAAGGTGGAGATTGAGGGAGAGAGGACAACACAAGGGAAGAGAGATAAAAGCGGGGGAGAGGGAGAGAATGGGAAGAGACAGAGAGGGAGTGATAGATAGATATAATGGAGAAGGAGAGCATATTTTTTGGGGGTGATATAGACAAACAAAGGGATAGAGATATATAGATGGAAGGTGAAGAGAAAGAAGGGAGAGATGGAGACATGGTGGGAGGGACAAAGATATTCATAGATATGGAATGAGAGAGGATGTGTGTTTGGGGGGGTGAGATAGAAAGACAAATAAGGAGAAATGGAGGGAGATATAGAAATATATGGAAGGGAGAGAGAGGGAAGAACATTTCTTGCACTATATGCATTGATTTTAGTGTAGATGGAGATTTCTAATCCTTTTTTATATCTTGCACTAGATGCATTGATTTTAGTGTAGATGATGATTTGTAATGATATTTGATTAATTACACTAGATGTATTTATTTCAATGTAGATGATTTCTAATCCTATTTGATTGCTTGAACTAAATTCATTGATTTCAATGTAGATGGTCATTTCTAATCCTATTTGATTTATTTCACTAAGTGCATTAATCTCAATGTAGACGTTGATTTCTAATTATATTTGATTGCTTGCACTAGATGCATTGATTTTAGTGTAGATGGTAATTTCTAATTCTATTGGATTGCTTGCACTAGATGAATTGATTTTAGTGTTGGTTTCTAATCCTATTTGCTTACTTGCACTAGATGCATTGATTTGAGTGAAAATGTTTATTTCTAATGGTATTTGATTATTTTCATTAGATGCATTGATTTTAGTGTAGATGTTGTAATCTAATCCTATTTGATTGCTTTCACTTGATGCATTAATTTCAATGTAGGTGTTGATTTCTAATTATATTGTATTGACTGTACTAGATGCATTGATTTCAATGTATATGATTTCTAGTCCTATTTGATTGCTTGCACTAAATGCATTCATTTTATTGTAGATGGTGATTTCTAATATTATTTAATTGCTTGCACTAGATGCATTGATTTCAATGCAAATGTTGGTTTCTAATCTTATTTCCTTACTTGCACTAGATGTATTGATTTGATTGTAGATGTTCATTTTTAATCATATTTGATTACTACATTAGATGCATTGATTTCAATGTAGATGTTTTTTCTAATTCAACCTATTAATATTGGAGAGCAAGAGAGACAAGGCATGATGTTTAATAGAACAACTCGAGCTAAATATTTAAATGGTTTACGATTTCAACTGCCCTCTTTATATATTCGATATGGAAATATCACAAAACTAACAAGGGTGACAATAAGAATAGTAGAAGAAAATAGTTTGAGATTGGTCACAATGAATACTATCTATAATTGACTACATTCTTATTATTCACATTTTCTATCATCCAGCACTATTACGTTGTGACTTTGCATTCAAAAATTTTATTTCATCATTTTTCATAATTAAAGTTATTAACAATATTTATCATCTCAAGTAACTGACGTAACTAAGAAAATTTATAATTAAAATGACAAGATAAATCTTCAACATATTTAGCATATTTAAAATGATTATATTAATATTAGATGTATTTATATATTATTGATAAAATTAATCATATGTTCGATAGATTTTCCTTAGCCACACACAACTGAAACTAGCGTAGATGCATCTTAACTTCGGATCTATCAAGCACTGGGAGGGATCAAATCTCTTGAGGTGCAAACCTTTCCTCAAGTTTTTCACTCAAAAAAGAGGTTTGCACCTCGAGATATTTGATCCCTTTCACTACTTGAGAGATCCAGAGTTAAGATGGATCTAGGCTGGTTTTTTTATAAAAATGTCTTAAAAAATCAAGACTTTGGTTTTAACCTTTCCTTCCTTTTAATTAAAATGCGTCTTAATAATTATATTTATATTTACAATAATGTATACAAAATTATTAATACACTGGCCTAAGCAATGTGAGCTCGAACTAGTGTAATCTTAAGTCAATTTTCTCGCTCATGTAACACTAAATAGTTGCATGGATCCTTCATCAATGTAAGCATTTGTTGTTTGTAGTACATGATGGTGATTGTTGATTGATTATAAACATAATGGTTGAGATGGTCCTTTTAAATAATCATTTTTGAAATCACTTTTATTATTTATAATATTGTTTTATTATAATACTAAAAAATATGCTGAAGATAATAATTTAATATTTATTATTAATTAAGATTAAATTAAATAGTATTTTCAAATATTATTTATATTTTATAGAGAAATTGTTTATTATAATGTGGTTCAAATGTTTTGATTTATCCATTAGAAATATATACTTTTAAAAGATCTATATTATGTAAATTGAAAAGATATAAATTGTTTGAAATATATTTTTGGTATTTTATTGTTGGTTTGATCCACTAGGAGTTTAAACCTTGAAACCCATGATTTACATGACACTTCATAACACAACAATGATGAATTAAATTTCCCCAAAAAAAATCCATATTAACTCTAGATCTATCAAGCGCTGAGAGGGATCAAATCTCTCGAGGTGCAGAACTATTTTTTGAGTGCAAAACTTGAGGAAGGGTTTGCACCTCGAGAGATTTGATCCCTCTCAGAACTTGATAGATCCAGAGTTAACATGGATCTAGGCTGGTTGCAATTGTGTGTGGCCAAGGAAAATCTATCGAAAATATGATTAATTTTATCAATAATATGTAAATACATCTAATATTAATATAATAATTTTAAGTATGATAAATATGTCGAAGATTTATCTAGTCATTTTAATTTTAAATTTTCTTAGTTACCTCAGTTTGTTGAGATGACAAATATTGTTAATAAATTTAATGATGAAAATTTATGAAATGAAAATTCTGAATGCAAAGTGACAATGTAATAGTGTTGAATGATGGAAAATGTGAATAATAAGAATCAATTCAATTGCATATAGTCTTCATCATGGTCAATCCAAAACTGTTTTCTTCTACTATTCTTATTGTCTCCCTTGTTAGTTGGGTCATATTTCCATATCGATTATATCAAAAGGACAATTGAAATTGTAGACCATTTAACTATTTAGTTTGAGTTGGTATAGTAAACATCATACATTGTCTCTCTTGCACTCGAATATTAATAATTGAATTAGAAAACAACATCTACACTTAATTCAATGCATCTAATGCAAGTAATAAAATAGGATTACAAATCAACATCTACACTCAAATTAGTGCATCTAATGCAAGTAAGAAAAAAGGATTAGAAACCAACATCTACACTGAAATGAATGCATCTAGTACAAGCAATAAAATAGGATTATAAATCACCATCTACACTAAAATCAATGCATTTAGTGCAAGCAAACAAATAGTTCTAGAAATCATCTACTTTGAAATCAATGCATCAAGTGTAAGCAATCAAATATATTTAGTAATCAACATCTACATTGAAATTAATGCATCTAGTGTAAGCAATCAAATGGGATTACAAAACATCATCTACACTGAGATCAATGCATCTAATGCAATTAATCAAATAGGATTAGAAATCAACATCTACACTCAAATCAATGCATCTAGTGCAAGTAAGTAAATATGATTAGAAACCAACATCGATACTAAAACCAATGCATCTAGTGCAAGCATTCAAATAAGATTAGAAATCACCATCTACACTAAAAAAATGCATCTAGTGCAAGCAATCAAACATAATTAGAAATCAACATCTACATTGAAATCAATGCATCTAGTGCAAGTAATAAAATAGGATTAGAAATCACCATATACATTAAAATCAATGCATTTAGTGCAAGTAATCAAGTATCATTAGAAATAAACGTCTACAATAAAATAAATGCATCTAGTGCAAGAAATCTTCTTCCATCTCCGCCCCTCGCATCTATATCTATATTTCCCTCCATCTCTCCTTGGTCTCTCTCTCTCACCCCCCCAAACACACATGCTTTCTCACTCCATATCTATCAATATCTTTGTCCCTCCTTTTGATGAAAATGCATCTTAAGAATTATATTTGTACTTACAATATTGTATACAAAATTATTATTACACTGGCCTAAGAAATGGGAGTTCGAACTAGTGTAATCTTATGTCAATTTTATAGGTCATGTAACATTAAATAGTTCCATAGAATCCTCCATCAATGTTAGCATTTGTTGTTAGTGTTACATGATTGTGACTGTGAATTGATTATAAACCTAATGGTTGAGATGGTCCTTTTCAATAATAATTTCGAAATCACTTTTATTATTTATAATACTATTTTATTATAGTACTAAAAAATATTCTTAAAATAATAATTTAATATTTATTATTAATGAAAAATAAATTAAATAGTATTTTCAAAGATTATCTATATTTTATAGTTAAATTTTTTGTTATAATGAGGTTGAAATGTTTTTATTTATCCATTAGAAATATATAATTTAAAATATATGTTGAAATATGGCAACAAGAATATTCCAATTTAATTTGTCATTGAATTAAATTGTGAATTAAAATCGAATTTAGTCTTAACAACTACTTGGAAATGATTAATTCATTTATTTTAAATTAATTAGTTGGAGAAATTCAAGTTAGAAGTCTTTCTGAAGTCATGCAAGCGTTATCCCTTAAATTAAGGAGATAATATTGAGTTATATTTGAGTTATAATTAGTTAACTTCGTTTACTGAGTTAAGTCCAGTTAAATTAGTTCTAAACTATTTGAGGAACTAATAGTGAGTTGACAGTTAGTTGCATTAATGCACTCAACTAGTGATACTCCAGTTAACTAAAGATTCCCTCATCACAAACTTATGCATCTCTATTCTGAGAAAGACCCAGTTGAGATTAATTTCAAGGACAATGTACTATCAGTTTCATGTGTTTTCTCATGGAGAAAACTCATGCATGCAGTGAAGGATTTAATCCTTGAGGATTGCATAGTTTTGGAAAGAGTTTTTCCACTTGGTAACAGGAGAATCATCCATAAGGGACAACGTAAGAAAATAGGAGCTTGGAGGGTAGAGAGGAAGGCTGGAGAGAAGCCAAGATTGCCTGTGAGCATCTATGAGGATTGTACTGAGAGCTAGCTAGTTGTTAGAGCTAAGGTTTTGTATAATTCCTATGTATTTCCACCATATATGATAATACAATAGTGTGGGGTTTTTAGCTGAGGCTTTCCCCAAAGTATTTTCATGTGTATTATGCCATTGATTCTTCTTCTTCTGGTTATATTGTTGATTTGATATTCACCCTATGAGTGACATCAGTTAAAGATTTATTAAACAAAGGTATTACAGACTCATGTGCTGGTGTGTGTTCTGTGTTATTGAAGCAACGGATTGATCAGATTGCCAATACACAGACAATAAAATGGAAAGACAGTAGAGAAATACAGTAAGCAACACAAAGACACAAGAAATTTAATAAGGAGTTCACCCTATTCTCCAGGGCTACGTCTCTGGTCCAGCTTTCAGTGGTGGCCTTGTTTTATTGTGCCTTTAAGCAGAGAATTACAATACAGGGACTCAATGTGAGTTCTCCTGAAGCAGGTTTTGCTTGGCAGGGTGGTTCTTGGATTCCCCAAGCCACTAGAGTGCACAGACTCTTCTTCTTCCTACCAGCTCTGTGGCCTTCTAGTCTACAATGGCAAGAGCCCAAAGTGGTGCTCAGCCTGGACAGATCCCCTATGGGATGGCTTGAGTCTTCAAGCTCTCTGGTGCTCGATGCTACCGCTGGTCAGCTCAGTCCTCTGTCTCTTCTGCTTTGATTTACTGTTCTCTGTGTTCAACCCTCCTCTCAGGGTTCACTATTCCACTTCTTTGTCTCTCCACTCTTCTGTGTTTAACTTGACTCCCTCTCTGATTCGACTGTCTCTGTTCATGGCTTTTAGCCATTCATTCCAATGCCTGTTCAGTTCCTCTTCTGCGTCTGTTGATTCACCTTCTGCAGCTGCGCCTGGAGTTCCCTGTTCATCGTCATCATGAATGCTCAGGGAGTGGCCACTTGTCCTCCTCTAAATGGCACCAGCCTGCTTCGTTGGTTTTTTTCTTCAGTTACGTCATGGATGTGTTCTTCCTCCACCGTGGTGGTCAAACGGATTCCAAATCCCTTCTAAAATGCAGTGTATTCCTTTGTCGATTCTACTTCCTCCATTGGGTGCGATCTCAGTCGTCTGATCTGAGTCCTCCAGATCCAACGCCATACACATGTTTTGCATGGTTGACTTGCTTGACCGATAGCGCGCGATCAACGATGGTTTTATCTCACCTCCACCTGCCATGCATCGATCGGTGTATGGAATCGCCCCACTCTCATCCAAAATCTCTTACTATTTAAGGGCACCCCAATCAAAACCAGCAGTTTCCAGAGTGTGGGTCTCGCCATTGTATTTTAGCGCTTTTTCCTTTTTCGCCCATGGTCCTCTGGTTCCCCCACGTGACCGAGTGCTCGGGCTTTTCCTTCATGGCCCTGTTCACCCAGCGATGCATCAAATTCCACCTCCTTTTCCCATTCTGGGGCTCCCAGGGGCTACTTTGACCTCCTGCGCGCTTTGACCGAGGTCCTCGTCGTTCCACGTTGGCTGCCTTTGCCACTGGTTCAAGGGTGTTTTTGATCGTTGTTTTGAATTATTTAGAGATTTGTTCTGACCTGATACAGTCATGGTTCTTTGACAGTCTTCTATGGATCCAATTCGGATCACGGCCTTCCCACTAAAAAAGCTTTTGGACCACCAAAAGTTGGTTTTCAAGCATCGACTAAGTGAGGATACTATTTCTTCACTTGTCCAATCTCAATCCACCTTGCACTGCTTGGATTTGAACCTTTGAGCCCAACCTTGAGGTACTCAACACCTCCCCTGCGTGTTGTCCTCACCTTCCTGTCCAGCACTGTGTCTTCCTGCAACTCATTGAGGTATTTAGGTAGCAGGTCATCAATAAAAGACAATTGACTTTTCTCTTCAGGGTCCTCAATCATTGAAGGTTCGAACAATCTCAAGCAATATGCATTTATGACTCAGTAGATGTACATGTAAGCTAGTAAATCAAGGAAAAAAGCATTCTCACCAATCTTCTCAAGTATCCTAAAAGGTCCATACCTGATAGGCTTTAGGTTTTTACCTTCACCTAGCATCCTGTCCTTGTTGATATACAGCCAGGCTTGGTCTCCAACTTGAAAACTATGCTCTATCCGATGCTTATCATGCCTAGCCTTGTACTTGGCCTGGCTCTTTTCCAGTTGTTCCCGTACTGCCTGGTGGATCTCCTGGATCTGTTCAATGAACCTAGTTTCCTTGTCCACATCACTGTGTCCATCAACCATGGTATCTTTACGAAAGACAAAATCCAAAGGAGACCTTGGTGTGAAACCAAAGCAAGTCTCAAAAGGAGATCTCTGTGTAGAGGAGTGTTTGGCTCTGTTGTAAGCATGCTGCACATAACACAAGTGTTCATCCCAAAGCTTAGGATGTTTGCTGCAATATCCTCTCAGTAACTGGATCACTGTCCTCTTTACTACTTCTGTCTGGCCATCTTTTTGTGGATGAAAAGCTGTGCTTTTCTTCAACTTGGTGTCCATCAGTTCCCACAGACTAGACCAAAACTTCCCCACAAATCGGGTGTCTCGATCAGATACAATGGAAGTGGGTAATCCAAAATGAACCCATACATGTTTAAAGAACAATTTTGCAGTCTATTCAGCTGTGATCTATTTACTACAAGGTATCAAAATACACATCTTGCTGAACCTATCCACAACAACATGTAGATAATCATGACCTTTCCTAGATTTAGGCAGTCCTCCAACAAAATCCATGGAAACACTTTCCCAAGGGTGAGAAGGAACTGGTAATGGAGTGTACAAGCCTAGTTTTCTATTGCTGGGCTTGCTTTTACCACACATGGCACACCTTCTTACATATCTAGAAATTGTCTCATTCATTTTCGGCCAATAGCAGAATCTTTACAGCAGTGCAACTGTTTTACTTACCCCAAAGTGACCTGATATCAGAGAAGTGTGTGCTTTCCTAATTATCTTTATCCTCTCAGTTTGTGGAATGCAGAGTTTCCCACAATGGTATAAGAGTCAGTCTTTTATATGATAGTCCAATTCTTCTACTCTTTTGCCTTGACTCAAAGTTGCATATACATCTTTAAAGTCCATATCCTGAGCATATTGTTCTAGTAGCTTTCATGTAGCACAAAAGTATGCTTAAGTATGCTAGATGCATTTATAATGGGTCTAGATAACATGTCCGCAACCTTGTTATGTATGCCCTTTTTATATCTAATGACTAAATGAAACTGTTGTAGAAAACCCATCCATCTGTAATGTCTTGATTGATGTAATTTAGTTTGGGAGTGTAGATATTGAAGTGGTTGATGATCAGTACGTATTACTATCTCTTTGCCCATTAAGTAATGTTTCCACTTTTTCACACTCTGAACTAACGCATACAATTCTTTATCATATGTAGGATAGTTAACTACTGCAGGATTAAAAGTCTCAGAATGATAACATATTGGTCTACCATGTTGTTTCAACACTGCTCACATGGCATAGTCACTGGCATGAGTTTGGATCTCAAATGGTCTTTGCAGATCTGACAGTGCTAGTATAGGTGTTGTACTAATTTTCTCTTTCAAGGTGTCGAAGGCTTTCTAATGTTTGCCTCCCCACTAAAACACCTTATTCAATCCTGTTAAAGCATGTAAGGGAGCTGCAATTGAGGAGAAGTTAGAAATGAACTTCCTCCAATATTGTGCTACTCCTAAGAAGCTTCTCACTTCTGTAGCAGACCTGGGTTTAGGCCAGTTCAAAATGACTGCCACTTTAGAGGGATCTATTTTCAATTCACCTCCCCCTACTATATGACCCAAGTAGTTTAGAGATGTTTTTCCAAATTCACATTTTGAGAGTTTAACATAAATTTTTTCTCTTTTCAAAACATCTAATGTCTGCTTATCATTATTTAAATGTTCTTCCCGCGTTTGACTAAAAATCAGAATGTCATCCAGATACACAATAACAAAATCATCAAGAAAAGGTCTGAGTACATCATTCATTAATCTCGTGAAAGTAGCAGGAGCATTAGTTAAGCCAAAAGGCATAACCAGCCATTCATACAATCCCTGCTTTGTTTTGAAAGCAGTCTTCCATGCATCTTGCTCTGCAACTTTGACCTGATGGTATCCACTGTGCAAATCCAGCTTGGTGAAATAAACAGCTTCCTTCAATTGATCTAAAAGATCATCTATGCGAGGAAGGGGATAACGGTTTTTTATTGTTATCTTATTCAGTGCTCGATAATCAATGCACATTCTCCAAGAGCCATCTTTCTTTCTCACCAAAATGATTGGTGACCCACATGGTGATGTGCTAGGCCTCATGAAGCCTTTCTCGAGCAACTCCTGCACCTGCTTCTTGATTTCAGCATTCTCTAAAGCAGACAACCTGTACATCCCAATGCTAGGCAATGGAACATCTTGCTGCAAAATAATATCATGTACTATATCCTTTTTGGGTGGTAGACCTTTAGGTCCCTGAAATAAGACATCATACTCTGAAACAACCTTTTCTGTATCAGCTTGTTGTTTAGCATTACAACCCTCAAATACATTGGTTTTATCAGGTTTCTTTTCCTTTACAACCATTAGTAAGAATTGTTTGCATGAATTTACCATTCTTTTCATCTGTCCTGAGTTTATGAGAGTGAAATTATTCTTGAGCTTATGAGCTCTTACAAAGTATTTGATTCCATCCTTAACATGTAGATACTTGTTCTCAGCTCTATAGAAAATAGCCTTTCTATCATATAAGTAAGGACTTGCTAAAACAATTCCACATATATCCAAAGGAATTATGTCTAACTCAACCTCATCTACAAATGCTGACCCAAAAGAAAACTTGAGTTTGCACTATCTAGTCACTTGTAGTTGTGCTTTATCATTCAACCATCCTAATGGGTATGGTTTCTTGTCAGGTGTAGTTACTAATCCCAATTTCTTTACAATTGCTTCAAAAATCAAATTTACTTGTGAGCCACTATCAAACAAAGTATCAATCTTTTGATTTTTGGAAATAACTCGAATATGGAAAAGCTCATGTCTTTTTCTCTCATTTTCTTCATCAATAACAGATTGAGCAGAATTACTAGTAGATGCTTCAGAATTGTTACCTTTTATACCTATGGCTACTATAGTTGTTTCATCTCCTGAGTCTGACCCCAAATCTTTTTGAATAGCTGCAGCTGTCTTCTTCTTCTTGCCCTCGGACTTCTTAGGTATCAGCTGTGGATCCAGAATCCAACAATGCTCATCATCATGCCCCTCCTTTTTACAGTGAGTGCATGAAGCTTTGGCTTTTTGTGCACTATTAGCCTTCCTTGCCTTCCACTTCTGTTTTCATTTCTCCTTGCTCTTGCTTACAGTGGGTTGGAATGGTCCCCCAACTTCTGGATTGCCATTCTTTCCTCTAGCTTCTAGATGAGTAGCTTGTACAGATACCTCATCTATACTAGTGGGATTAAACATGAGGATGGTATGCCTCATGTAGCTGTGTAGACCACCAATGTACTTCAAAAGAGTCTCTGGTGAGTCTAATGAGATACCCAACATCAATGCTCTCTCCCTGAACTCTTGAGTATACCCTTGCACACTTTGCCCTTTCAACTGTCGAAGAGTTTGCCAACTCATCATGGCTTGTTGCATGTAGGCCAATGGATAGGACTGCATTTTGATTGCAGAAACAATTTCACTCCAGACAGAGATGGTCTTGCCATGTCTTTTCATATCAGCTTGGGTTCTGCCTTCCGACCAAACCAAGGCGGTGCCTCCTAGGCATAGGCTTTCCAGCTGGATCTTACTCTTGTCTGAGTTTATGTTCTCTACCCTGCAATACACATCAGTTTTCCTAATCCAATTGTTCAATTTTTCAGCATTTAGCTCTCCATCATATATAGGAAAATCAAATTTAACGTCTAGCTTAATCAAAGATGCTTTCTTATTATGCATAGGGCTATTAAGAGGTGTGAGAAAGCTTTCCTCTTTCCCCTTTCCTTTGGAGTGGTCATGGAAGTGCGACTCATCTTCTTATTTATCTTTCTTAGGGCCTGATGAATCTTCCACCTTTTGCTTTCTAAAATCTTTGTACATTTCTTCAACCATAGACTTTATAGCTAGGAAACTCTCTATAAATTGAGGGTCTGGCCCTATAGAACCTTCCTCTGATATTGTCTTTCGATAATAGACTCTCCCAATTTCAGGATTAGTTTCCGCCAGCTCTCCTTCTCCTAATTTGAGCTTTGATCTTGTGAGCATTCACAGCTAAACCAACACAAGCTTGCCTAACCTTACAGCCTAGAGCTTTGATACCACTTGATCTGATATTCACCCTATGAGTGACATCAATTAAAGATTTATTAAACAAAGGTATTACAGACTCATGTGCTAGTGTGTGTTCTATGTTATGAAGCAACAGATCGATCAGATTGCTAATACATAGACAATAAAATGGAAGGACAGCAAAGAAATACAGTAAGAAACACAAAGACACAAGAAATTCAATAAGGAGTTCACCCTATTCTCTAGGGCTACGTCTCTGGTCCAGCTTTCAGTGGTGGCCTTGTTTTATTGTGCCTTTAAGCAAAGAATTACAATACAGGGACTCAATGTGAGTTCTCTTGAAGCAGGTTTTGCTTGGGATGGTGGTTCTTGGATTCCCTAAGCCACTGGAGTGCACAGACTCTTCTTCTTCCTACCAGCTCTGTGACATTCTGGTCTACAATGGCAAGAGCCCAAAGTGGTGCTCAGCCCGGACAGATCCCCTATGGGATGGTTTGAGTCTTCAAGCTCTCTGGTGCTCGATGCTGCAGCTGGTCAGCTCAGCCCTCTGTCTCTTCTGCTTTGCTTTACTATTCTCTGTGTTCAACCCTCCTCTCAGGGTTCACTATTCCACTTCCTCATCTCTTGACTCTTATGTGTCTAGCTTGACTCCCTCTCTAATTCAACTGTCTCTGTTCATGGATTTTAGCCATTCATTCCAATGCCTATTTGGTTCTTCTTCCGCCTCTGTCAATTCACCTTTTTCAACTTCGCCTGGAGTTACCTGTTCGGCGTCATCATGAACGCTCAGGGAGTGGCCACTTGTCCTCCTCTAAACGGCGCTAGCCTGCTTTGTCGGTTTGTTTCTTCAGTTACGTCGTGGATGCTTTCTTCCTCCACCGTGGTAGTCAAACAAATTCTAAATACCTTCCAAAACACGGTGTATTTCTTCGTCGATTCCACTTCCTCCATCGGGCACGATCTTAGCCATCTGATCTGAGTCCTCTAGATCTGATGCCATACGCACGTTTCGTGTGGTTGACTTGCTCGACCGATAGTGTGTGATCAATGGCGGTTTTCTCTCACCTCTGCCTGCCATGCATCGATCAGTGTATGAAATCACTCCGCTCTCGTCCAAAAGCTCTTACCGTTTAAGGGCACCCCGATCAAAATCGCCGGTTTCTAGAGCGGGGGTCCTGCTGTTGTGTTTTAGCACTTTTTCCTTTTCCACCCACGGTCCTCCGGTTCCCCTACGCGACCGAGTGCTTGGGCTTTTCCTTCACGGCCCTGTTCGCCAAGCGATGCACGATTAGTGCTAAGCGCTAATCGTGCATCAAATTCCACCTCGTTTTCCCATTCTGGGGCTCCGAGGGGCTACTTTGACCTCCTCCGCGGTCTCCATGGGCCCCGGCCAGTGCGCTTTGATCGAGGTCCTCGTCGTTCCACGTTGGCTGCCATTGCCACTGGTTCAAGGGTGTTTTTTATCATTGTTTTGAATTCTTTAGAGATTTGTTTCGACCTGATACAGTCATGGTTCTTTGGCAGTCTTATATGGATCCAATTCGGATCAATCGTTCAGCTCGATCTTTAATCTTCCGCAAATTGATAGTAGAAGTAGGTTTTATTATTCTTCTTTGATTTATATTGCATTATCGGGTTAACCTACCATCATATTTTCTACATATATATATATATATATATATATATATATATATATATATATATATATATATATATATATATATATATATATGATTTTTTTTTAAATATATTTTTTATTTTTTTCTTGTTGGTTTGATCCACCATGAATTTCATCCTTGAATCCCATGATTTACATGATGCTTCATAACACAATAATGATGAATTAAAATTCCCCAAAACATGATTTAATATTTTTTGGTTAGAATATATCATGTGATATATGGTAACAATTAAAAACAAAAGGTTTACCCTTTTCTTTCAAGAGAGTTGTGTAAAGAATTTTAGCCAAAATATATTAACATATATTTATGAGACAAATGAGCTATATTAATGTCACTTGTTTTTTCAGCTCTACATGTTGTGTAGGGCTCATTGTATATATTCCTTGATTAGGTAGAGATGCTACTGGGATTAGGTTAATATGATGTTGAATATCCTACTTTGGTGGAGGACCATTAGGTAACTCATTTGGTATAACATTAGCATATTCTTCTGTTACCTTTGTAGCCTTAGTAGGTATTGGTATGTCTTTTTATTCTTTTCCTTCCATCATTGACATGTAGAAGAATCTTGTTACCTTCACTTAGCAAGTTGTCTAAATTTTTTAAAATATATTGTTTATTTTTTCTTGTTGGTTTGATCCACCATGAATTTCATCCTTGAATCCCATGATTTACAAGATGCTTCATAACACAACAATGATGAATTAAATTTCCCCAAAACATGATTTAATATTTTTTAGTTAACATATGTCATGTGATATATTGATCTGAAAATGGGGCTCTTAGGCTTCTTGTCTCACTTACAAGAACCTCTCCCATTTCCAAAGCTTGAATATTCCCAAGTCTTTAATGATTAACCAATGCGGAATTAAGAAATGCTTGAAAATATAGGTATATGCTTGTATTTATTGTTGGATGTTTAAGTGCTTTAAAATCTGTTGTGTATGCTGATATTTAAATGTGCTTGAACATATATATAAATGCATATAATAGTGAATAATGCAGCAAAGAAACAAACACATGAGACAACAATGTAACATGGAGTTCACCCTGGTATCTTGGGCTACATCTCCTTGAGCTCTAATCAACTCGATTAGGCTCTTTGGGATTATGGCTAAATTCTTTTACAATTCCTTGACTCAACTCCATATGGTTTAAAAATGAACCAATGGGCTCAGAATACCATTTTACCCCTAGCTGTCCTTTAGCTGCAAATAGATCTAGGCTTCTCTGGACTAATTCTTTCAGTTAGTGCTCTGAGCTCCTTTGAGCTTATGGCTTCTTTGACTTCCTCAGAATCATTTTCCTGTCTCTGGACTCCTTCTTCTGTCTTCAACTCAAACAACACCAGCAACAGCTCGATCATTTGGTCTCTTTGTTGTCTGATGCTTCACTGAAGTATTTATGCGTTACCTCCAACCTCTAGTGGCTTTGCTCAATTAAGCTCTTTGGCACACCAAGCTTCACAATGGGTTCCTCAATGCTCCAACTCTGCCCACGCATTCACTTTATGCTGTGGACTGCCTTCTTGGGAAATTCTCAGCGTCCAAGCCTATCTGCGCTTCTGCAGCTTCCTCTGTCTCTGCACTACCTACTTATGCCTCTTAATCGTGCTCTCAGACTCAACCAACATCAACAACCGCAACAACCTTCTGTTCATGGAATTTTAAGCCAAATCAGCGTTGCCTGTCTATCTCCTCTCTCGGGCTCCCTATCTTCAAGCTGTTGTCCCCTCATTTTCCTCCTCTGAGCATTAGCAATCATTACTAAATGCTTCCCAAGATGGATGCCACCTATTTGGTAACGGACAAGGCAATCAACACTTAAAATTCCTCTGAGCAGTTGTTTTCTGTTTACACAGAGAAACGCTGCCAAACACGGGAAAATCCGCAGAACACTATTCATCCCAAACTTGAAATAACTTTATTTTCCTATCGGGTCCGCCTGTAGGTAGCTATCATACGTTGCAATTGGCCTACCCCTTTGCATTTTGTTAAATAACGAAATATGCGTGAATACATTGAAAAATGGCATTTGATGGATCTCAAGATCCATACAATATGGTTTATATTATTATCAAGTCTGCACATCCGTCGCAAATTGCAATGTCGCATAGTCTAAAGGCCCAATTCTCCCTTTTGGATTTGCTCCAATCTAATCTCCCATCTCTGATCGCTTCGATCGGCGCTATCACATCTCGGCATATCGGCCCATCGGCATATCAACGGTTCCATGGCCTGCAGCTCTTAAGCTTCCTCGATCGCTGATCAGCGATCAGATCTTAACCATTGCTTCCCTTTGCTGATCCGACAGTTGTAATGCACTCATCGGAATCAACCCATCACACATCTTAAGGCCTTGGGGCATTGGTCCTTCTCCGATGGATCTGTGTGATGCGATAAAGCGGCAATCGCGTATCGCAATCGCTGATGACCCAAGGTCCTTCCATTTGAAATAATTGCGATGCGATATTTAACGATGATTGCTCAAACAGGGCCATGTGGCCTAATCCCAACCTGCCATGGGTCAGTTGTGGATTGGCCCATGAGCCTATACTAAAAAAATCAAAATTTTCAATATAGTTCAAAATTTAATGAAATTTCCTCCTTTTCTAATGACATTGGGCAATTTTCATTTTACAATAACTCCATTCGGAGTCCATTTTCTCCGATTCAAGTTGCGTTGGATTTAGAATGAGGAGATCTCTGTAATGAGACTATTTCTGAGAGTAGCCTGTGATTTTGATTTTCCTCTGATTTACAAAGGATTTGTGCCATTTGGCACCTTTTACCTCTCGAATGAAGTCTTTTAGACTTAGAGGTTTATCCAGGATCCATTTTTGGATCACGCATTCCCACTAAAATAACTTTTGGTCCCCAAAAGACTGATATACTGATCTGAGTAGCAAATGAGAGTGACTCACCCTCTTCTTTTAGCCTCCCTACACTTGCCTTTGCGTAGTGCCTTTGAACCAAAGTTTCTGACCACTTCCCTTCTCTGGATGGGCTGGTCTTCCTGGGAAGAATTGTCTTCCTCCTTGCCTTCTTGCAAAACTTCTACTGAAATGGTCATAGAAGGTAGTTTGAGCTTCTTTGCCTTGATCATTGATCCAAGGTGGCTCAACAAATGTGAAGTACATCTGCTCCACAAAACTTTCATTTGTACCTATTTGACAAGCTACCAACAACAACTGTTAACAACAACAGGCATACAGACAACAACTAGATGGACTAACTCCTGCTTCAACAAAAGAAACAGGTTTCACATCTTGTGAACACCTCCATGTCTTACATCTGCATAAAAATGATGGACTAGATAACAAGCCCACAAAACATGCCTTTAAAGCAAAGGACCCTTCAAGTCAAGCATGAAATAAAGACCATTAATATTCTTTTGAAAAGATGAAAAAATTTCATCACTATCTCCACCAAACCAACTTTACATGCATGTTTACAACAAAGCAATCAACCCTTCAAGTCAATCACACACACATGTTCCCAAAACAAGGAAACATCAATATCCCTGTGTTCATGTATCTCATCCTCATGCATGCATTTCATCCTTCAACTTTCGCTTAAGTACACTGTACTTTCAAAGTTGAAATGAACATAATGTTGCAACAACAAAGTGAGCCTCCTACTCAACTTTTTCCATTCACCATTTTGGTATAAACCTGCAACTTACATCCCATCAACAAAGAAATGCAAACAGATGCATCAATAGACATGAAATCTTTAATTGGATAAGAACGCTAACCATTTCTTACCAATCCATTTCAAAGGTCATTCCTTTGTCTGCACATTAGCATCAATATGTGAATCATTCTGAGACACTTCAGTCATGGAATCTTCCTTTCCATTTCTGCCATCTTCTCTTTTCACCTTCTCCCTCAGTTTTAGTGGAAGCATTGCTGGATTCAGAGTCCAACACCTTTCAACAAGATGCCCTTGCTTATGGCAGTAAGTGCAACACATGTGCATCCTCTTGATAGCATGATTTGCCTTGTCTAATGGACCTTTGGATGCTTGTTTCTTTTCCTTCTGTTAGTGTCAGTCTTTCTAGCCTTCCTCCAGTGATCAAACATGCTCTTACAAAGTGATTTTAAGGTGTCAAGGTCAAATTTTGTCATTTCAGTGACTCTTCAAGTAAAATTTGGTCACTAGGCATTAGGTCTAGGGTTTGCTTTCACTCCTTTCAAATTTGTCCAAATGTCGGTCTATGTCGCTATTCAGCTGAGTCTACCATCATTCAAAGGGTTGTCATCATCATTTCAGGTTCCAATGGGTCATTTTACACCTTGTTCATGCTTCAGTTGCGCCTAGGTAAGGTCATTTCCCTCTCCTAGTGTTTTGAAGAAAATTTCTCTTGGACGGTCAAAGCATCAGCAAAACTTGTATCCTGATGTTCATCCACCTTCCCCTATCCTTAACGTACCTTATTAAACACTTCCCATCACTGAGATTCTCCAAATTCCTCATTTTTCCACAAACCCTATTTTCTAGGCTAGGCCTGTGTTTTTCCATTTTGGACCCCTTCCCCTCACTCAATTTCAGAGATTACACTTTCCCCTACTTCCTAACATCCCTTCCTACTTCCCAAAATTTCCTCAAGAATTTAGAAGCCCCCTATCCCCTTCATTTCGCTTCATTTCGACAAATCCCATGTTCCACACATTGGGATAGGTTTCACTAAAATGATGTTTCTAAGCAATAAAAGATAGATGTTTGAAAACTGAGAGAGGTTTTTGTCCCAAATAGGCAAAGGAAGAAAAACCTCCTTCACTTTTTACATAGGTGTCATGGTTTTAGAGAAATGTCAAAAATACAATTGCCTCGGGAGAATTGATGCACCTCTGAAGTGACCTTGGGAACATCAAGTTTTCTCCTATCTTGGTTGGCCAAATGACTTTCTTGATGAGTCAAATGATAACTAGACACAAATATCTTTCCAATGAGCTATCCTGAACTCAATTTGGAGTTGAGGACGGCATTCAAAATTTGACTGCAACAGCACTCTGCCTTGAGGCAGCGTGATTTGGCACATTTTGACCAGTCTTGGGAGATTTGATTTTTGACAAGGCAAATGAACTCCAAATTGAAAAATTCTAGTTGGGTTGGAAAGTAGACTCAAATAAATTTCCAAAGAGCTATCCTGCACCCAATTTGGACACTGGGAAGGCCTCCAAAAGTCGCATGGAAAAATTCACGGCGCACAGGGGAGGCGCGACGCACTGGGAAAGCGCAGCGCATTGGGCTAAAAGGCCTGAAATTCTTTCAAATCTTCCTCAAAATTGCAAATTCTTCATTCCACAAGTATAGATTTAAGCATGGAGGAGCTGAAATGAAGCACAAATGGGGATCTTCATCAAGCATGTCGTAATAAGTGCTATGGCTATGATAATATCAAAAATGTCACGCTGAGGCCAACAAGCATATGTAGAAGCTGGCAATGTTGTGGAGCAGTTGGTTCATTTAGCACGGTTGTTGCTTTTATTGGGGAGAAGAATGCTGTGACTAACTATAAAAATTCCCTTGCAATTGCTTACAAGGCTATTGCTCATCAATGGTTGGCAGCTAGTTTGGGCGTTGGGTCCTTACATTTTATTTTGTTCTCCACCTTTGCATTGACTCTTTGGTATGGATAACGGTTAATCATTCATGAAGGATATTCTGGAGCCGAGTGTGATTAATGTCATCATTGCAGTTCTGAATGGAGGCGTCACCATGGTTAAATGCCTTCGGAGCTGGACAAGCTGTAGCTTACAAAATGTTTGAGACAATTTATAGAGAGCTAGAGATTGATGTATATGATACAAATGGATTGGTACTTGAGGATATTCAGGGTGATATTGAGCTTAAAGATGTACACTTAGGTTACCCAGCACGGCCTGATGTTCACATATTTTCAGGTTTCTCACTAGGAATAGCCATAGGTACCATTGTAGCTATAGAGGTACCACTACAACTATAGTTGGAGAGAGTGGAAGTGGGAAGTCCACAATTATAAGTCTTATAGATAGATTCTATGATCCACAAGCTGGTGAAGTGCTTATAGATAGTGTCAATGTCAATCAATTTAATGGATAAAGAAAAATATTGGACTTGTAAGCCAGGAACCTGCTCTCTCTGCAATCACTATTAAGGAGAATATTGCATATGGTAAAGATGGGGCAACACAGAGGAAATACAGGCTGCTGGAGAACTTGCTAATGCGGCAAAATTTATTAGTAACATGCCTCAGTCATGGTTGCTCTTTTCAGGGATTTGATACCCAATTTGGAGAACATGGTACCTGATTATCTGGAGCTCTAAAGCAAAGGATTGTGATTGCGATTGCGTGCCCCATCATTACATGGCACGAAATATGAGTTCCAAGGCACGAATAAGGAATCTGAAGGCAAAATTGAGGAAGGCATCAAAGAGGAAAAAGAGGCAAAAGGGAGCTTGATCGTCTTCAGATATTGACTGAAGATTCTTTGGTTGAGCATGGCACTTGATGGGGGGCCTACAGCCCAAATTTCAAGAAATTTGGAGCATTTTTGACATTTTGAAATTTTTTGCACTAAAAAATAGGGTTTTGCCTCCCTATGCGCCGCGCCACGTGGCGCGCGCTTTTGCTAGAGGGCACCAAATTTAAAAAACATTATATTTTTGGATTTGGCATAAAAAATTATGACTGCTGGTGCATGGCCAAGAAGTTTGGGCAAGTTTTCAATCCCCAGGAGGTCAAAAACACTCAAAAAATGACCTCACTGTCCCTATTTTGACACACAGGAAGTAGTCTTGAGAGATTGCAGTTTTGGAGGGGAAAATGACATCCAAATTTAGAAATTCCACTTGGGTTGGAAAGTAGACAGGTAAGGCTTTCCAAAAAGCACACTTGGGTTCAATTTAGACTTCATGAAGTGCCTCAAAATCAGCCCCAAAGTGGCGCGACGCATACAGATTTTGGCGTGGTGCATAGAGAATTTTGGTTTGTTTTTCACTGTTCAGCTCAGCAATTCACCCAGTTTTGACCAGTTTTGCTTCTTGAAGTTATTCTTGAATTTTCATGATGTAATTTGACAACCATGATGTATTATTGGCACATTTTTACTTGTTCTAGAATATTCATTCACCAAAAGGTGAAATGTGAGTGAATGAATCAGTTTCCTAGCATATAGGGTTAAGTTGTTTGACTACCTAGTTTTCAGTTCCTTGTTTAGAATTGGTTCAAACAACTCCTAGAATGATGAGCTCGACCCCTAGAGGCAAGGGAATGGGTTGGGATAGTCTATATCATGTAATTCCTAAGTCATTTTCAGGGTTGGACACTTGGGATTGCTTTGGCATATCATTGTACATTCTATCTCTGCATTTTTGGCTAAGTAAAGACCAGGGTTTTGCAGCACTATTTGGAATCCGTGTGGCTTTATGTTTTGATGGTGTGCTTCTCTAACTAATTGTAAGCTCATTAGTGTTATGTGTATCATTTTCCTCTCTTTTCTTCTAATTTGAACAAATGAGTGATTAAGGTGGAATCCATTAACTGTTATGCTCTGCCTTTGAATTTGTTTAAATTTCCATGTTTTCATCTGTTTAAGGAGAATTTTTGAGACTCTCTTGCTCTCCTTAGCACCTCACCGGTCCGATCTATTCATTCACTCAATTTAAAGCATCAAAACGATTGCCTTCCTTGCCCCAATCAGAACTCTGGAGAAACTGTGCCTCATCCCCGAGCCCAATTTTCCTTTCCCCGTTTCCAACACAAAAGCCTCAAAAACTCAAATCAAATCCTTTGCACTTCATACCTAGCCTAAAATTAGCTTTTATTTCAGTCATGTCGAGCCCCATCATTTGTCTTTTGCCGAGATTGACCCGGAGAGAGCCCTCTCCTGTCCTCGTAGGGCTAGCTACGAGGCTGAGCGTGGTTTGATGTGGACCTAGAACCTTGTCTTTTCAGCCTAAGGCAAATCTAGGCTCTAACACCTTCAAAAGTTTCTTGTATGTGGCCATTCTCTTCCAACATCTAGAAACATGATGTTTATCCAAACCACAAAAGGAACAAGCAACTCTTTTTCCATATCTATGTGGAAATTTATCATGCTTTGCAAAATCAAAAGCACTATGGTTAGAACCAGATTTATTCCTGCCTCTTTCACCTTTATTGCCTTCATGAGGAGGTGAAGCAAAAGAAGAAGTGTCTCCCTTTGGAACACCATCAAACTCTTCAAGGTTGTTAGAGTCTCCCCAACTCTCTGGTCCAAGTGTGTGCTTCTGAACACCTACATCCTGCAATTGATGTTTCAAGCTATTGTACTCCTCTTGGATACAACCTTCACACTTTTGAGGTAGAGGACATGAAATGAAACTCCTTCTTGGGACTATTTCAATGGCTTTCATGGCAGCTTTGGAACTCTCTCCATAAGACTGTCCATAGCCAAGACCCAAATACTTAGGCCTTTCCTCAACCATGATTGGTTCAATGAAACCTTGTGTATGCTTTCCCAAGCCCTTTCCTTCATAGCCCATTTTGGACATTAGCTTGGAACCTATGCCTCTAGTATGTTTTTCAAAAGAACCAATACAAGCATTCTCAGAAGAATTGAAGACAAACTGGAATGGATTACCCCTTCTTCAAGCTGAGACTTGACTAAGGCTTCTTTGGAAACAAAGAGCTATGACTCCAACTCATGCATCCTTTTGAGGTTCATATTTGAAATATGAAGTTGCCTCTCCATTTCCTGCAGTCTATCAGCAGTAATTGCTTCTCTTCCTTCATGGAATTTAGTTGCTTCGTAAGTATGCTGCTCTTCCTTCTATCCTCATACATTTTTCTCACCATATCCATCATGGTGTCCAATTCTTGCTTCATGTCTTCATCAAAGAGTCTTGTGAAGAGAGAAGAACTTGAGGACCCACTTGTAGAAGTTGTCATTATGCCAATGAACAAAAAACTTCAACAAGATAAATAAAAAGCTTATTTAAGAAACCTCTTGCAACAAACCTCTTGTGCTTTGGATTGCCTTGAGGTCCTTTGGGATAGAAGAATGCCTTCAGCTCTTCTCCTTCTTGTCCTTCCTAGACTAAGCTATCAATAGCTTTCCCTTCACCTCTGCAAACTTGGAAAATAGTCAGTCTGCAAAACAAGCATACAATCAGCCTCTTGCTATTCAAACACCTTTCAGACAAGCAGTCTTTGCTCTGTCAATCAAGCATTCCAATATAACCTTCTTAAAGGTGTGGTTAATCAATCTTAAGCTCTGATACCACCTGATCTAAAAATGGGGCAGTTAGGCTTCTTGTCTCACTTACAAGAACCTCTCCCACTTCCAAAGCTTGAATATTCCCAAGTCTTTAATGATTAAGCAATGCAGAATTAAGAAACGCTTGAAACTATAGGTATATGCTTGTATTTATTGTTGGTTGTTTATGTGCTTTAAAATATGTTGCATATGCTGATATTTAAATGTGCTTGAACATATATATAAATTCATATAACAGTGAATAATGCAACAAAGAAACAAACACTTAAGGCAACAATGTAACATGGAGTTCACCCAGATATCTTGGGCTATGTCTCCTTGATCTCTAATCAACTCGATTAGGCTCTTTGGGATTATGGATGAATTCTTTTACAAGTCCTTGAATCAACTCCATACGGTTTACAAATGAACCAATGGGCTCAAAATACCATCTTACCCCTGGCTGTCCTTTAGCTGCAAATAGATCTAGGCTTATTTGGACTAATTCTTTCAGTCAGTGCTCTGAGCTCCTTTGAGCTTTTGGCTTCTTTGACTCGCTCAGAATCATTTTCTGTCTCTGGACTCCTCCTTCTATCTTCAACTCAAACAACACCAGCAACAACTTGATCATTTGATCTCTTTGTTGTTTGATACTTCACTGAAGTATTTATGCACTGCCTCCAACCTCTGGTAGCTTCGCTCTATTAAGCGCTCTTTTGCACCGAGCTTCCAAATGGGCTCCTCATTGCTCCAACTCTACCCACACATTCACTTTACACTATGGACTGTCCTCTTGGGAAATTCTCAGCGTCCAAGCCTCTTTGCCCTTCTGCAACTTCCTCTGTCTCCATGCTGCCTGCTTATGCCTCTTAATCACACTCTCAGACACAGCTAACATCAACAATTGCAACAACCTTTTGCTCATGGCTTCTTAAGCCAAATCGGTGCTGCCTGTCTATCTCCCCTCTCAGGCTCCCTGTCTTCAACCCGATGTCCCCTCATTTTCCTCCTTTGAGTGTTAGCAATCTTTAATAAATGCTTCTCGAGATGGATGCCACCTATTTGGTAACAGACAGGGCAATCGGCGATTAAAATTCCTCTGAGCAGTCATTTTCTGTTTACACAGAGAAACACTGCCAAACACGGGAAAATCTGCAGAACACTGTTCATCCCGGACTTGAAATATTCATAACTGTGCTTTATTTTCCTATCGGAACTGTCTGTAGGTCACTATTTTAAGTCGCAATTGGCCTGCCCCTTTGTATTTCGTTAAATAACGAAATATGTGTGAATACATTGAAAAATGGCATTTTGCGGATCTCAAGATCCATACAATATGGTTTATAGTATTATCGGGTCTGCACATTCGTCACAAATCGCAATGTCGCACGGTCTAAAGGCCCAATGCTCCCTTTTGAATTTTCTCCAATCCGATCTCCGATCGCTCTGATCGGTGCTATCGCATCTCGGCGTATCGGCCCATCGGCATATCGTCGGTTCCATGGCCCGTAGCCCTTAAGCTTCCCCGATTGCCGAGAGCGATCAGATATTGACCGTTGCTTCCCTTTACCGATCTGATGACTGTAATGCACTCATCGCAATCAGCCCATCACACATCTTAAGGCCTCGGGGCACTGGTCCTTCTCCCATGGATCTGTGTGATGCGATAAAGTGGCAATCACTTATCGCAATCGCTAATGACCCAAGGCCCTTCCCTTTGAAATAATTGCGATGCGATATTTAACGATGATCACTCAAACATGGCCACATGGCCCAATCCCGACCTGCCATGGGCCAGCTCTGGATTGGCCAATGATCCTATACTAAAAAAATCAAAATTTTCAATATAGTTCAAAATTTAATGAAATTGCCTCCTTTTCTAAGGACATTGGGCTATTTTCATTTTACAATAACTCCTTCATCCGGAGTTTGTTTTCACCCATTAAATTTGTGTTGGATTCAAAATGAGGAGATCTCTATAATGAGATTCTTTCTGAGAGCAGCCTGCGATTTTGATTTTCCTCTGATCTATATAGGATTTGTGCCATTTGGCACCTTTTACCTCTCGCATGAAGTCTTTTAGACTTAGAGGTTTATCCAAGATCCATTTTTGGATCATATATGGTAATAATTAAAAACAAAAGGTTTACCCTTTTCTTTTAGGAGAATTATGTAAAGAATTTTAGCCAAAATATATTAACATATATTTACGAGACAAATGAGCTATATTAATGTCACTTGTTTTTTGAGCTCTACATGTCGTGTAGGGCCCATTGTATATATTCCTTGGTTAGGTAGAGATGCTACTAGGATTAGGTTGATATGATGTTGAATATCCTACTTTGGTGGAGGACCATTAGATAACTCATTTGGTATGGCATTAGCATATTCTTTTGTTACCTTTGCAGCTTTAGTAGGTATTAGTATGTCTTTTTATTATTTTCTTTCCATCATTGATGTGTAGAAGAATATTGTTACCTTCAGTTAAAAAATTTTCTAAATTAGATAACATATTTTGAGGTTTCCCTTCATCCTGAAGGGGTGGTAAGATGCCTTTAGATCCATCCTTCCAAAATGTAAATGTATTCTACTCGCCATCACGCATCAATTTTTTTATCATAATTCCATGGACTCCCCAACATGTGGCATGCATCCATTGGAATCAAATCATACCATATTTCATCTTTGTACTCAACCTTTCCTATAGAAAACTTGATCAAACACAATTTTTCAACACTCTCTTCATTCCCCTTTTTAAACCATACAATTAGGTATGCATGGGTATTTTTATCACTACGTAGGTTAACTTTATCTACCATCTCTATGGAAACCATATTCTAACTACTACTACTATAAAAAATAATTTGACATACCTTTCCCCTCTAAATGCAACTATTTTGAAAGATATTTGTGAGAAGTTGGGAATCTTTCTTGTTGCTACTCCATGTTTTCTCATTTTTTGGAATCACAATGTCTCTCCTCATGATGACATTTTCCTCCAAATCTAGGGGGATAAGCCATCCTTTTCATGCAAGCCCACATTCGACTCAACAAGGGAAATTTTACAAGTTCACTGAAAACATCAAAATATTAATATGTGCACTCGAATTTATGGATATTGTTTATATTTTTTTCTTAATGTGATTATGAGCCAAAATTTCCTTTTATAAGGATCTAGGGGATCCATCCCCTTTGTACTCCTATGCATACACACTATTTTAACCAATTTTTAAATGGTGCAACTATCTTTGTCATGCTAAAACACATGTGATTACCTTTCCTTCACATCTCTATTCACATGACAAATTATTCTTATGTTCCATCCAAATGACTACTTGAAACATAGCCCTCAGATTTCACTCTTTTTAATCTAGCAAGATCAATGAACTTAATCTGTATCTTGACTAACACTTATTATTTTGTTCGTCATGATCATTTATGTACAACTCTTACACCTACAAAAGAGTTTATAGACTCTACAATTTTAAGCTTCTTCCTCTTATTAGGGATAATCAATATCCCATCCAATCAATTCTTCTAATGGAAATAAAATAATTCTCATAACTTTATCACATACATAACAAAAAGTGATTCAGCTTTGAGTGGCTTTACTATTGCTCCAATGAAAATCATGACATGCATAGACTTTTCACTTCTTCTACAAAGCCTACCATGTACATGACATTATCTTTCACTTAGAAAGTACATTCTTGCACCTTCCATATCCAAGGATATTATCTTCTTAAAGAGGTATGATTCTTAAAATAGCGTTACTATACAACATAATTATATTTCAATTATAGCCAACTATACTTCCTTATCCATCTTTACACCATATCTCATGCCATTGACCATGTATTGATTCTATTAATTAGAAAAGGTACTCAAGGTTACGTTTAGGTATGGATTAATTAAAATAGGTTTAGTATACAACATAATTGGATTTCAATTATATCAAGATCTACTTTCATCTGCGTCCATAAAACAAGAGTCATGCCAACAACCATGCATCCACTCTATGCATTAGAAAAAGTACTCAAGGTTACCTTTAGGTATCCATTTCATACATTTAAATTTACATATGAACACCCAAATTCATTACCTCATACATATATTTTCATTAATATTTATGCTAGTTTAATTTGTATCATTTTAGCTGGCTACTTATCCATTCAAAAATATTTAAGATATGTTTCCAATTTATGTCTCTCCATGTCATGGAGTCCTCAATTGCACTCTTGTTTCATGGGTTTCATGTCAAACATGGCCTCCTTGTTATACAGGAAAAGGACCTATTCATCAACTAAGAGGACAAAGACATGATGACTGAGGACTGACCAAGTTCACAGGCCTAGTTGTCAATCTAATGTAGTCTACACTATCAACCTCCTTTATAAAGCTTCTCAGCAAGCCTAAGGGTGCGTTAGTGCCTAGGATAACTCTACTTGATACCTCAGGAATAGCATTAGTGACCCTACATCAGTTTCTATGGGTCAAAGGAGCGAATTAACTAAGAAAATATCCTTAGATTCTCTTCTATGTCAGCTCATAGAACAAGGGAAACATCAGAACTCGTCTTGTTTGGGGGAATTACTAATTCCTAATGGAGTATGCAAATGGGAAAGAGCACTAAAGCATGGAAACATCACTGCTTTTGCCTAAGGGAACTCACAACGGACTTGGCAAACCTAACCCTACATGCTATATATGCAAGGTTTGGGGCATTGTGAAAGAGGTCGAACAATTTGAAAGGATTGCCTATTTGACTATCGAGAAGGGTCTCAGACTAAGGCATCAGAAGAGGTTAAGAAGGCTGATCTGTTAATGAAAAAGGTATTATAGACTTTATGTGAAGTTTTCTTATGTTGCTTAGTGCAATGGATCGAAAATATTGCAAATAACATAAACACAAAATAAAACTGAAACATAAACATATTCATCAACACAACAACAATTTGATAACGGAGTTCACTAGACTTCCTAGGTAGCTCTCCGGGTCCTTACCTTCCAGTGTGACCGCTTTATTATTCTTCAAAATGATTTTACAGACATGAGCTCAAAAACAGAGAATCAAATGAGAAAAAGGATCTCACCTAGCCTGCATGGATGTAATTTTCCTTATTATAGTAGGCTTCTACTTACCCTACAATATTATTCTCTCTCCAATTTCATCTAATCACTTGATTCCCTCTTAATAACATTTAACATTGGTATGATTCTTATACAACCAATCCATACCTAAAAACATATTGTACTCTCCCAATAGAAACACATTATAGGTTTGATATCATTGGCATGCCTTGAAGCTCAAAAGCACATGATTTCACCTAGTGGCTTACTCTTCTCTTGGTCCTTATTGATAACTAAAACAACCATAGTTCTTCATGTGCTTCCTTGGTAAACTGACATTTCTCTTCAAGCTTTGCACTAATGTAACCGTAGTTAGAACTAGGATCAATCAAAATACAAATAACTTGATTACATAGCTTACCTTCCATCTCAATAATGGATGCCTGGTAGTCTACTTGACAATTATCCATTGCTACATAAATCCTAGGCAAACGTTGTGCCATGTCTCCAATGGTATGAACCTCTTGTGCACTGTAAATATTTGGACATACAATTCTTTGTTGTAGGAAGTATCATTTCCAGTGGTATCATCCACATGTCCAACAACACAAAGGATATTTGGCACTTCTATTTTGTAAGCTAATGTGCATGACCCTTCTTAGTTAAACTAATTTTTTGTTGAACTTAGCTTGAATTAGTTCTGGTCATGTTTCCTTCCTTATCTTCAATCTCTTAAGCCACATCCTTTTATCCTTTCCACTGCTCTTTGCTTTTCACTCACTGTTGGATTCTAGCGTTCATTTTTCTTGCTCATAACAATGCTTCAATTTATTAATGGAATCTTTTAAATTTTTAGGCTCATGCCTATCAATTCGGTCTCTAAATGATAAAGGAATCCTGCTAATGAATCATTGCACTTTTTCCATATTTTGAAAATTTCCAAAAAAATGGTGGTGTATTCTTCATTTGTCATTTTCCCCAACCTCACATCATAAAACGCTTTCGCCTTTCTATCATAATAGTTGTATGAGAATTATTTGTATCTAAAGAGATCCTGAAAGTCACCCCATGCTAGCCTCTCTTTAGTTATACCATTGACATTCTTCAGATCTTCCACCATATTTTTTCTTTTCCTTTCAGACTGTAGGTGCCTACCATTAACTTCATGTTTTTAGAGTAATCATCAATCCTAAATAACTTTTCAATACCAAGAAACCATGCTTCTACATCTTCCGATTTCTTTATTTCCCCATTAAATTTGGGTGTTTTTTTCCTTATTTAGTTCCTTGCGAATGTGATATTCACCTCTCTTACTATGATGATGATGATGATGATGGTGATAATGGCAATGATGCCTCCTCGTAGTAGAACTAGAAGGCCTACTAGAGTGGTGCACCCAAGTACTAGTGATTCCCTCTAGGGTGCTCAATGGAGCATTCCCTCTCACAATACCTCCACTTTCTCTTCAGTAGCTCTTCATGGACCTGCTACCATTGACCACCAAAGGTCTCAACATATCTCTCTCACTAGACCCCAACTCATACTAATTCTATCTTTGCACGATAGAAATGATTTCAATATAATTCATCTTACCTTTCCTTTCCTTAGCCCTTACTAGCCTTGTATTATCTACCTTACAACTCCTAATATCATCTTGTAGGCTTCTCGAGGTATCCATTCAATCAAGAGAGTTTCCCCCTCCCTTGTTCTCCACTAAAGTTTCTTCACGCCCATGTTGTTACCTATTAGAACTGTATTGAACCATCCTGCTACTCATTCCTTGCATCTTACTATCCCTGTAATTCTTGTGATATGTTTCCACTCATGCACAATTGTTATATACATTTGATATAAATAAATGAATAAACATAATCATGACCACCATCTTGGTTTCATGGCAATTCCATTATGGCTAGTTGTAACAAAACAAATCATGTTAGTGTATCAATACTAATCAACATCAAGCCACACGTAATATCACATCTGCATGCATACTCAACAAAAAATATATTAGTCAACACAAGTTCTTAATTGACATAATGATAATAAAATCATGTCAATTGTAAATACCATGTTGCATCCTCAATTCACAAGGTAATATGCATCAACCATGAATTCAATTAATTAATTACAAACTGTATTTTAACTCAACATTAGTTTAGTTAATTTTCTAAACATTAATAGGCGACACCTTTACAGGAACCGTTTGTTACCTGCCCATGATAGAGCCCATCCAGTCCAAGTGTTAAACCTCGATACTATGATACCACCTATAAACACCCCACCTTAACCTCAGTGAAGTATTCACTATACTTACCCAACTTCTTCGGTGCATTTAGAGTGACAGGGTAATTGTTTTGTTGAGGTTCCTTTGCTACCTCAAAAATTACGTTGGATATTTTCATCATGTGTGACTTAGCGAGACAAATCTAGATATAGATTTGGTCCAATTTGGACTCCAGAATCTTAAGTTAGAATCTTTCGATTTTTATTCATTTCAAAATTTCACTTTTCACCTTACTTCCACACATAGCCCACATGGCATAATGCCCTATATTGATGTAGGAGTATGTTGAGGCATGTGGTACCTTTATTCATAATGCACCACTTTGATTATCTATATATATATATATATATATATATATATATATATATAACCATGATTGGGGTTAACACTATTTTACGTGACAAGTTGCAGAAGTATAGTTATGGTGGTGATCATAAAAAAATACCTATATATCACTCATTGACTCAATGAAAAATTAATTCCAACATGCCTTCATTACATTGTTTCACCATACAGTTTATAAAGTGCATATTCAATGACTACGAGTATAAACAACCTCCTTTTGCCTGAATAGCCCAAGTTATGTTGTGAGTGGTGACATAGAGTTAAAGTTAGGGTGCATGGAACCATATATATATATATATATATATATATATATATATATATATATATATATATATATATATATATATAAAGTGAATGGTTTCCATATGCATATGCCATACACATATTGAAACTTGAACAACAAGCTCATAGATTCAACAAGGAATTGGCAAAGGTCACATTCCTATCAATATATTTATATAAGATGTGGATTAAAATATACATGGAGGAAGAAATTTACTTGTGGAGTGCTTTTACCTACACATATACCACACCTAGACCATTCAGTTGTATGCATATGAACTCATTGTATGAAAACCACAACCTCTCGACATAGGTCTGCAAGTTAATTTTGGTGATACATGGACATTTCAATATTATTTTAAACTCATATCGTAGTTATAAACTTAGGAATTATACACAATTATCGACAATGTTACGTAGCAATATGATATCCATATTTTCATAAGTTATGGATTACGTGTTATCCATTTACATTTTGATGCTCGAATTAAATGTTTTATAAATCGTTATATACATTTTTTTGAGGTTGATACCCTTCAAACCACTATTTCCATGAGAAATTTATGGAATTCTCGTATAGCCTTTTGGTTCTTAGCATCCTCAAGAATTCAATGCATGTTTGAAATCTAGCCAATGGGATCAGAATTATTTTATGAAAGGTTGTGTTCGTTGCTTTAATATGTCCACCGGGTATTAACATGCTAATCAACAAACACAACACCCATGTGAATATTTATATGTATATGAAGCATATATAAAATACATTGAGGCATTTATCACCTTAGTCAAATATATAAATAGTTCTTAAACTACTACATCTTTAAACTCAGAAAAAATAACTATCTTTCTTGCAACAAAGATTAAAATAACACTTATGTTTGAAATTCCTCTACGAAGAATGATTATTATGAACTTAAGGTTAATCTATGACAACTATTGTGGAAAACATTCATGTTGATGTTTCTAGATGTATGCACATTGTCTATGTAGAGGACACAAATATAAAGAAAAAAATAGTAGTAATGTAGCATCCATATCAGGAGCTCATTTCCTTAACAACAAGAAGCTATGTATGTCCATTTACTCAGTACAAAAACAATTGAAAAACATCAACACAAATGAATAATAGATATTACATAGGAAAATACTTATCTTGGATTCAAACAAAACATGGATTACAAAGTTGGAAATTGCACTATCCAGCCAATTGTATACAACTGCAGCCAAGCTACTTCCTTCTGTCACCCTAGATCTTACACAAGGAATCGAGATTCCTGCTACCTCCACCTTGATATATATATATATATATATATATATATATATATATATATATATATATATATATATATATATATATATATATATATATTACAAAGATTCCATTCAATAATGGGAATCCATAATCCTCTGCCAGAATAATTAAAATGAGTGCATGAGATTAAAGGGTTTTCGTTTACCAAGAATCTTCAGAATAATTCTCCACCCTAAGAAGTCAGGGGACTCTAGAGAAGCCCCTATCCACCCTTGAGCTGCAGATCAATGAGATATTATACCCACCTATTGGAGTCCCTTCTCATTCTCCCAATACTCAATTAAGATATCTGCATTTGAGACGAGCCAAAATCCCCTGTGCGTTGTTGTAGATGTCTATAAACATGGATCTTCGTCAAAGTATGTGTAGGCTTCCTCTCTTATTTCTTTTCTGTAGTGCTAAAATGCTAAATGTTGAAAAATGTTATGCGTTGTCCACCTGTCATTTCTATTTTGTGGGAAATTTTGGCTACTCTATGAATATCCACTATGTGTTCTTGTGCTAGTCAATCTTGTTCTTATACTGGCTTTTTCCTTTTTTTAGTCAATCTCTCCTTCTCGTCCATTGACCTTTACTATTTTATCTATTTTTATCTCACTGATCATGCAACCTTTTCTCGAACATCCTGCACTTGCAATTAAATTTTGTCACATCTTGTTTCCTTCTCCACTCTTATGTTTCCCTCCTCCATTAAATCCTTTGTGCTCCTTGTCTTTTTCACTTGTCGAAGAAAAATATGGGCTTGTGTCCTATTTTTTGTAGTTCGTAAATCATTTTGTGTACTCCATACATTCTAAGAACCAAATTCTTAGACACTTCAACCACCATCCCTCAATGGTTATCCCAAGTTTGTCCAGTTTTCTACAACAAGCAAATTAAGCACCCCAAGCAAGATCCATCACTAGTCACCAAAATTTGCGTAGATATATATATATATATATATATATATATATATATATATATATATATATATATACAAAATGCTTGAAATGTTTACATAAAGTTCATAAGAAAAAATATAACTAGGGATGTCACATCTTCCTCATCTATACCACATGAGAGCCCACCATTACTCACTCTTCCATGTCACCTATTTTTTCTCTTCCTTTCAGTAGAAGATGAAATTGGGCGAGTCTTAGGTGTGGAGGTGAGAGGTTCCTCCATGGGAATTTTTCTTCTATGCTTGTATCCTCCCCCCATACTAGTGTTCGTCTCTCCATCAACTTACTCAATGTGTATGTGTGACTCTCTTCACTTTCATTGACAAATATTGTAAATAAATTTTCATATCTAGCTAGGTGTATCAAAAATATAGCTTATGAATCAAAGCCTTAAATAACTTCAACATCACTTAAGTTAAAGTATTTTAAATACTTTAGAAACTATTCAAGGTGGGTTTTGTCAATGGAAAAGAAATATTTTTTTTCTTTTGGTGTTCAAATAAAATTAGCCATGGATGGTATTTCTTGCAAATTTTAGCAACAAAATACTGATCCATAACAAATTTGGGTAGCAATAGCATCTTATCTTGAAGTCCATATGTTTGAATTATAATATTACTTTCTCTTTATTCATGGACACCTTTTATCCATAAGAAAGGTTGAGCTTGTGTCTATATTTGGCTAGGATCTCATTTAGTCTTATTGGGTTGATATTATGCCCACATTATCTATGCTTTCTCTTTTTACTTCCACTCTTTCCTCACTTCAACACATGCACTAACTCGACTTCCATATAACATCTACATTTTCACATACATCTAAGTACCCCTACATAAAGATGTATATATCCCTAACCACCTACATATTAATCACTTGTATGTTTTTTATATGTTTCTATTATGGTCACCAAGAAAAAGAAGATTATTAGTACAAATAATTGGTGCTTTTTCTATTGACCATGCATTTTTTTTGTTTATTAGTATGTTTTCCTATCAAAATATGTTTTATTCGTCTCAACTCATTTTTCATATGCATTATTGGGTTATTTTTAAGTTTTGTAATAATGTTATCATCCATATATACACTTTCACATGTAACAAGGGTAATGAGAAAACTAAATTACAATCATATTTCATGAAAGAGGAGGAAGTATAACAAACTAATAGCAAGAAAATCAACTAGGAGTTAATAGAAAATCAAACGTTCTAAACAAACACTTGAAAAATCTACTGGTCACCTCAGAAAAATTAGACAGAGTCTCATAGTGGCTTTGCATTAGTATTTCATTCTCTTTATTCATGGACACCTTTTCCCCGATAGGAAAGGTTGACCTTGTGCTGATATTTGTGTGGGCTCTCATCTAATATCATTGTGGTTATATTATGTCTACTTTATCTATGCTTTCTCCTTTTACCTCTATTCTTACTTCACTTATACAAACTTATTACCTCAGCTTCCATATAACATCTTCATTTTCACATATGTGTAGGTACTCCTATATAGATATGTATATATCCCTAATCACCTACATGTTAGTCACTTATATGTGTTTATATATGTCTATCATGGTGATAGAGAAAAACAACATTATCGGTACAATTTATTTTTGTTTTTCCTATTGACCATGCATCACATCTGTGGTTGTGTGTTTATTAATATGTTTTCTTTCAAAAATGTGTGTTTTACATATCTCAACTCATTTTGCAAATGCATGATTGGGTTATTTCTTAGTGTTGTAATAATTCTATCATTCATATACACACTTGCATGCATAATTTGTTCACACATAATTAGTTTGATGAAGTCCTTTGGGATGTGGGATTTATTGTTTAATTCATTTGTATTAAAATGTAATTAAGGAATAATTCAATTGGACAAAAACTACTAACAATTAGGTATTCCAAGACCCTCTTTTAAAATTAAATTATAATGAGTATTTCAACTATAAAATTAGAATATACATTAGATTTCATATTTTCGGCCCAAAAATGAAATAGTCTTTAGAATTGTGTAATAGATATCCTTAATTTTATTTTTTTACTACATAATACATTCTTACTAAACTCATTATAGGAAGTTTTGAAGAAAGAGACCTTGCCCATCTATTTGGACAAAACTATAATAGAAATAAAAAATAGAATACCATTCTTTTTACACCCTACTTTTGACAAAAGACTTTCAAACTTGGATAAATGAGTCTTGTTATAGAAAGAACTCTTCGTACACTTGCAGAGCTTCTTTCATTTGTAAGGGATTGGGTTTTATTCATTGGATTTTCTTCTTTCTATATTTCATAGATATATACGTCTATTCAAATGTAACATAGGAAGAGGAACAAATCATAAAGAGGAATTCAATGCCTTATACTACTTACGAAAATAATTTTTGGACAAAGGGATTGATAAGCTTGAGTTCGTCGATGATTCACTTATAGTCATTAATTGTTTGAAGGGAATCCTCTAAGCAAAAAATGAATATGTTATTCCACTAGCAGAATAATTAAAGGAAATATCCAATTACATCATTTAGGTCAAGTATACTCATATTTATAGAGAGCACAACAAGATTGCATATCACCTCTCAAAGGAAGGACTTCATCTACCTAAGACTTATAGTTTCATAGAATAAGTACAAGATGATAGTACTATGACTTTACCACTATTTCCATTTGATAATTTATGAGATCTTTTCTAACTTGTGTTTTTTTTAGCATGGAACTGTTAAGTTTAATATTTGTTTTCCACTAATTGGTTGATAATCTACTTGATATTATGAAATTTATGGATCATTCAAGATCTATAGGGAGAAATGATCTGTCTCTAGATGATGTTTTCTGAATAGTGCATTGAGCACTAGAGTAGTATATTTTTGTTTCTCTCATATATATATGATTCTCTCTCTCTCTCTCTCTCTCTCTCTCTCTCTCTCTCTCTCACACACACACACACACACACACACATTGTGTGTGTGCATTTTAGGAGTTTAATGCTATTATATTAATTGACAGGGTCATTTCCACCAAGCTTATTACATAAAAAATAATAAAATCATAGATACTACAAAATATGGAAAATAAACAACCCTATCACCTTCAATTGTCATTTTATTTATAGGAGATATGTTATTCATTTAGCCAGTTGCTAAATTTGATTGAATCAAAAAACATAGTGAAATTTATTTAATATTCAGATGTGATCTACTTACCACAGATACATTACTAACGTTAATAAATGTTGCAAGGAATTGCACTAATAATAAACATATTAACTTAGTTTCATTAAAAAAATTGATTTCTCTTTAGACGTATCATTTAATCTCATGAACCTTTTTCCTAGGTATTGAGATCATGTTCTTATAGAATCATTCTGACATTCTGTTTTTCATAAGATCAACTTCTTGGACTTCTTCTATATATTTTTCCTATGGAATCACCCTTTTGAAAGAAATATCTCTTCCTTTAAGCTAATCTTTACTTTCTTTGAGCCTAACAAACACCATTATTTCTTACTCTCCTCTCATGAACTAACCTAAATTCCTTCTCCTTTTCCCTTTTAACCATCACCACTTTCGAAATTTGTTCAACTTTCAGTCCTCCAATGATCTTAACATAACAATCGATCATAATCTTTTATTGGCTTTACATGTTTTCTTCCTCAGTAGCTCCTCAACTTTTCACTTTGTTGTCATATGCCTAACTTCTTGTCTTCCTACACAAAAACGTATATGTTCCCCACATACACACTTATTTATGCCTACTTTATCTATTCTTTCCCTTCTTACCATTATTCCTACTTCACTTCTACACACTCAATACCTATAAAATCTATATTTTCACGTACATATAGGTAATCCAACATAAATTAGAATATATCAATAATCACCTATATGTGAATCACTTATATGTGTTTTATATATGTCTGTCATGGGTACAGAGAAAAACAACATTATCAGTACAACCTATTTGTGTTTTTCCTTTGGCCATGCATCAGATTTGTTATTGTGTGTTTATTAATATGTTTTCATTCAAAAAAATGTGTGTTTTACGTGTCTCAACTCATTTTTCATATGCATGATTGGTTATTTCATAGTTTTGTAATAATGTTATCATCCATATACACAATTGCATGGATACTCTACTCATGGTAGCATTTATATTCCTTCTTTAATGCATTTTTTATTCCTTAGTCACATATAACTATCAAGGATATGGAGAACATTGGTTTTTACCAAACATGGGTGGCTCATGTTTAATGTAATTAAATTAATAAAATTATTTGTATTTCAGGAATCATGTGTGACTCATGGCTTTTGTTTGAATAATTAATTAAATTCACCTTAATTAATTAGTTTGACATTTTAGATGTGAGATTCATGGTTTATTTAAGTATCATTATTTATATTAAAATCTCATTAATAAACAATTTTATTGACCAAAAACCGCTTCTTTTAAAATTAAGATATATTCCATATTTCAAATATAATATCAATATACATTATATTTGATTTCTAAATCCAAAAAAATAAATAAGCTTTAGGTAAAATAAATTCTTAATTTATTTTGTAGAAGTTTAATACTTCACTTATATTATTGTAATGCATTATTGGTAATATATTAAAATAATTTTAATTAGAAATTTTGTTGTGTTTTTGTAAATTTTAAATGGAAGTATGAAAAGAATAAAATGATGAAAAATATTTATGTCACTTCAAAAAAAAAATTAATTTAGCTCTATATTTCATTTATGTATTTTTTGTTATTTTGTTTTATTTTCAATTCATTTAAAAATATATATATAATTTTATGACAAATAACTTGCTATTTCCCTTAGAGGTGCTCTATAGTATAGGGGTAGATTTCAGGGAAATGTAATTTTAACAACATGTAATGTTTAACATTTAACATTTGGGTCCTATTTAGAAATCAATCTAATTATTGTTATGTATAAACAAAATATAAATTTAAAATATGAAGAGGTTTGCAAACACTCAAAAAAGAGTTATGGTAAATACATAAAAATATATCAAATAGGATAAGAAATCAATATCTAATTGCCCATAGAGGGGCTCTACAGCTTAGTATGGGTGTAGATCTTACATAAAAACGTAAACATGTAAATGTAAACAACCCAATATGGGGTATATCTCACATAAAAATGTAAATGTAAATGTAATGTTTAACATTTAACATTTGTAATCTAATGTCTCCCCTATTTAAAAATCGATCTAACTATTAGTATGTATAAACACAATATAAATTAAAAATATAAAGAGGTTTATGAACACTCAAAAAACATGTATGGTAAATAAATAAAATATAAATCAACTAGAGGTATGGTAAATAAATAAAACCTCCTTTTATATTTTATATTTACAAAAACTCAAAAAATATGTTTTATTTAGGTGAAGCCATTGCGCCAAATACCATGGAACAAATAATTATTAATACCATAGGCCAAATACCATATTTATAAAAGAGGTATAAAGAGGTATGATAAATAAATAAAAATATATCAATTAGGATTAGAAATCAACACCTAATTATATATCAAGCCTAAACTCAAAAAATATGTTTTATTTAGGTGAACCCTATGGGCCAAATACCATGGGCCAAATACCATATTTATAAAAGAGGTATGGTAAATAAATAAATATAAAAAAGATATAAAGAGGCATAATAAATAAATAACAAAATAAATTAACCAGAGGCATGGTAAATAAATAAAACCTCTTTATACTTACTAACAGTCAAAGAATAGGGTTTATTGAGGTGAGGTGATGTCTATCGCCAAATACCATGGGCCAAATTATTATTAGTACCATACAGAAAAAACATTATTAACCCTGATATATATATATATATATATATATATATATATATATATATATATAGAGAGAGAGAGAGAGAGAGAGAGAGAGAGAGAGATAGATATATAGATATTATTAAATCTAATATTCATATTAATATATTATAATATTAATATTATTAAATTTAATAGCTTTGGATTAATGCAATATAAAATTTGTTATAGTATAATATATATTAAAATATCATGATATATATTAACTCTAGATATATATGGGAGGGAAGAACAAAGACATAGAGTGATAGAGGTGGAGAGATAGGGGGAGTGACAAGGGAGATATGGAGATAAACTTAAGGATAGGGGAGAGGAGAAATCAAGAGGGAGATGAGTGAGAGATGTAGAGAAAGGTAAGAGAGGGAGACACAAAGATGGAGGGCGAGGGAGAGAAGGAGAGAGGGAGGGAGATAGTGAGAGGATTGAAGAGTGGAGAGAGAGAGAGAGAGATGGGGGAAGAGAGAGGAAGGTATGAGAAAAAGGGAGAGAGAGGAAGGATTAGAGAGAGGTATTGCAAGAGAGGAGGAGAGAGGGAGGGAAGAAGAAATACATAGAGAGTGAGAAGTGGTGAGAGAGGGAGTGACAAGGGAGAGATAGAGAGAGTGAGAGTATGCTTAGGGATGAGATAAAGAGACAAAGAAAGAGAGATATAGAGAAGGGGGGCAGAGAAGGAGAGAGGGATGGATATAGTAACATAGTTGGAGAGAGAGAGAGAGAGAGTGATGGGGGAAGAGAGAGGGAGGTAGGAGAGAAAGGGAGAGAGAGGATGTATGAGAGAGTGGACTTGAGAGAGAGGAGAAGAGAGGGAGGGAAGAAGAAATACATAGTGAGTGAGAAGTGGAGAGAGAGAGGGAGTGACAAGGGAGAGATGGAGAAATAGTGTGTATGTTTGGAGGTGAGAGAAAGAGACAAGGAAGGTGAGGTGGAGCGAATGGGGGAGAGAAGGAGAGTGGAGAGAGGGAAGGATATATTAACAGAGTTGAAGGGTGAAGAGAGAGAAAGAGATAGAGAGAGAGAGGATGTGAGAGAATGGAGAGAGGGCGGGAGAGAGAGATGGATTTGGAGGGGGAGAGAGGGAAGTAAGAATAAAGAAATACAAAGAGAAAGGTGGAGAGAGAGAGAGAGGGAGTGATAAGAAAAATGCATAGAAAGGAAGAGAGGACAACAAGAGGGAAGAGAGGTAGAAGCGAGGGAGAGGGAGAGAAGCGGAAGAGAGAGAGAGAGAGAGGGAGGGAGAGGAGGAGGGAGGGATAGATAGATAGATTGGAGAAAGAGAATGTATGTTTTGGGGGTGATATAGAGAGACAAAGGGATATAGAGATATATATGGAAAGTGAAGAGAGGGAAGTAGAGAGAGATGGAGAGAGAGAGGGAGGGACAAAGTGATTGATAGATATTGAGTGACAGACCACGTGTGTTGGGGGGGTTGAGATAGAGAGACAAAGAAGGAGAGATGGAGGAAGATATATATATATATATGGAGGGGGAAGAGAGGGAAGAATATTTATTGCACTACATGCATTGATTTTAGTTTATATGGTGATTTATAATGCTATTTCATTACTTGCACTAGATGCATTGATTTTAATGTAGATTCTAATTTCTAATGATATTTGATTTCTTGCACTAGATGCATTGATTTGAATGTAAATGATTTCTAATTCTATTTGATTGTTTTGACTAAATGCATTGATTTCAGTGTAGATGGTGATTTCTAATCCTATTTGATTGCTTACACTTGATGCATTGATTTCAATGTAGATGTTGATTTCTAATAATATTTGATTGCTTGCACCAGATACATTGATTTAAATGTAGACAATTTCTATTCCTATTTTATTGCTTGCACTAAATTCATTGATTTTAGTGTAGATGGTGATTTCTAATCCTATTTCATTTCTTTCACTATATGCATTGATTTCAGTCTAGATGTTGATTTATAGTCATATTTCGTTACTTGCACTAGATGCATTTATTTCAGTGTAGATGTTGGTTTATAAACCTATTTTCTAACTTGCACAAGATGCATTGATTTGAGTGTAAATGTTTATTTCTAATCATATTTGATTGCTTGTATTACATCCATTGACTTCAGTGTAAATGTTGTTTTCTAATCTTATTTCTTTTCTTGCATTAGATGCATTGATTTCAGTGTAGATGTTGATTTCTCATTTGATGTAATTGGATGTATGATGGTACATTAACTTTAAACTGATTGGATTAATATTGTACATTGATTTCAGTGTAAGCATAAAATATTATTGACAATGTACGTTGATTTTTTTGTTATAGTAATTCAACCTATTAATATTCGAGAGAAAGAGGGACAAGGTATGATGTTTACTATAATATCTCGAGCTAAAGATTTAAATGGTTTATGATTTAACCTGTCCTTTTTCATATAATCGATATGAAAAGACGACAAAAGTAACAAGGGTGACAATAAAAATAGTAGAAGAAAATAGTTTGAGATTAATCACCTATTTGTAATTTACTATATTCTTATTATTCACATTTTCTATCATTCAACACTATTACATTGTCACTTTACATTCAAAATTTGAGTTTCATCATTTTTCATCATTAAAGTTATTCACAATATTTATCATCTCAACAAACTAAGGTAACTATGAAAATTTAATATTAAAATATCTGGATTAATCTGAGACATATTTATCATATTTAAAATATTATATTAATATCAGATGAATTTACATATTACTGATAAAATCAATCATCTGTTCATTAGATTTTATTTGGCCTCACACGACTGAAACCAGCCTAGATCCATGTTAACTTCGGATCTATCAAGCGCCAAGAGGGATAAAATCTTTCGAGGTGAAAACCTTTCCTCAAGTTTTGCACTCAAAAAAGAGTTTTGCACCTTAAGAGATTTGATTCCTCTTGTTTCTTGTTATATAACAAGCCTATGGGCCAAATACCATGGACCAAATTATTATTAATACCATGTAAAAGAACATTATTAACCCTAATATTATTATTATTAAATTTAATAACTATGCATTAATAAAATATTAAATTTGCTATATTATAATATATATTCATATATTATGATCTCTCTCTCTCTCTCTCTCTCTCTCTCTCTCTATATATATATATATATATATATATATATGGGAGGTAAGAACAAATACATATTGTGATAGAGTTGGAGAAATAGGGTGACTCACAAGGGAGAGATGGAGATAAATTGAAGGAGAGGGGAGAAAAGGAATGAAGAGAGAGAGAGAGGGAGAGGAGTGAGAGAGGTAGAGAAGGGTAAGAGAGGGAGAGGGAGACTTAAAGATGGAGGTGGGAGAGAGAGAAGGAGGGAGGGAGAAGGAGAGATGGAGGGAGATAGTGAGAGGATTAGAGGGAAGAGGGATATGAGGGAAGAGAGAGGGAGGTAGTAGAGAAAGGGAGAGAGAAGAAGGATGAGAGAGAGGACTTCAAATAGAGGAGGAGAGAGGGAGGGATAGAGAGATGGATTTTGAGGGGGAGAGAGGTAGGGTAGAAGAAATACATAAGGAGCAATAAGTGGAGAGAGAAGGAGTGACAAGGGAGAGATGGAGAGAGAGTTCTATGTTTACGGTTGAGATAAAGATAAATAGAAGGAGAGATGGATACAAGGGGGGAGAGAAGGAGAGAGAAAGGGAAAGGAAGGGATATAGTAATATAGTTGGATGGAGAGAGAGAGAGAGAGAGAGAGAGAGCAGGGGGTAGGTTTATGGAGGCAAGAGAGAAAGGGAGAAAGAGGAAAGGCGAGATAAAGGAGTTGAGAGAGAGGGAGAGAGTAATGGGGCAAGAGAGAGGATTGTAGGGGAAAGACAAAGAGATAGAAATAGAGAGAGAGATGGGGGAATAGAGAGGGAGGCAGGAGAGAAAGAGAGAGAGAGGAAGGACGAGAGAGAGGACTTGAGAGAGAGGAGGAGAGAGGGAGGGATAGAGAGATGAAGTGGGAGGGGGAGAGAGGGATGGTAGAAAAAATACATAGTGAGTGAGAAGTGGAGAGAGAGATGGAATGAAAAGGGAGATGTGGGGAGAGAATGTATGTGTTTTGGGGTGAGATAAAGAGGAAACGAAGGAGAGATGGAGAGAAGGGGGGGAAGAGAGAGAGATAGGCATATAGTAATGGAGTTGGAAGGTGAAGAGAGAGAGAGAGAGAGAGAGAGAGAGAGAGGTGGGAGAGAAAGGGAGAGAGAGGACTTAATCATCTCTCAAAGGAAGGACTTCATCTACCTAAGACTTACAGTTTCATAGAATAAGTACAAGATGATAGTACTATGACTTTACCACTATTTCCATTTGATAATTTACGAGCTCTTTTCTAACTTCTGTTTTTCTGAGTACATGGAATTGTTATGTGTAATATTTGTTTTCAACTACTTGGTTGATAACTACTTGATATTATGAAAGTTATGGATAATTCAAGATCTATAGAGAGAAATGATCTATCTCTAGATGATGTTTTCTGAATAGTGCATTGAGCACTAGAGTAGTATATTTTTGTTTCTCTTATATATATCTATATATATATATATATATATATATATATATATATATATATATATATGATTCTCTCTCTCTCTCTCTATCACTCATTGTGTGTGTGCATTTTAGGAGTTTAATGCTATTATATTAATTGACGGGGTCATTTCCACCAAGCTTATTACATAAAAATAATAAAATTATAGATACTACAAAATATGGAAAATAAACAACCCTATCACCTTCAATTGTCATTTTATTTGTAGGAGATATGTTATTCATTTAGCCACTTGATAAATTTGATTGAATCAACAAACATAGTGAAATTTATTTAATATTCAGATGTGATCTACTTACCATGGATACATTACTAGCGTTAATAAATGTTGCAAGGAATTGTGTAGAAATTCCCACTATAGATAACCTGATAATGCAATATACTAAAGCAAAATACTAGATCTACTTCTACAACAAACTTTGAAGAAGCTTAATCAATTTGAGCAAGATCCTATAGAACACATATAACAGAGAATGAGAAATCATACACATGAAACACAGAGGAATACTCTGGGGAAAGCCTTAGCTAAAAACCTTGATCTCTGTATTATCATACAAGTGAAAATAGTCTGGATTACACAAAGCCTTAGCTCGGAAGCTCTCCAGCTCTCAGTAAAATCCCTCAATACATCTCACAAAATGAATAGACACAACATATGCCTTCTCTCAATCCTCCAAGCCTCCTATTTCCTTGTGTAGTTTTTCTTGTGGTCCAATGTTGCCACCTGTGTGAAGTCTGGCCTCATACAACTCACTGAACTCAGAAATAACTGCACAATCCTTAAGGAATGAATTCCTTCTGCATGCAAGAGATATTCACAATGGAATATTCCTACAACTGATAGTACACTATCCCACCGTTTGATCTCAACTGGGTCTCTGACAGAAATGACATGCATGAGTTATTTATGAGAGAATATTCAGTTATATGAAGTGCAGTACTTACATGCATGCATGCATTAATTAACTGAACTCACAATCAGTTCCTCCAACTGTTGGAACTAATCTAACTAGACTTAACTCAGTTAACTGAGCTAACTAATTACAACTCATCCTTATCTCTTTAGCTAAGGGATAAATTCCTCAATCAAAGAAATAACTATTGCACGTCCTCACATAGACTTCATGTTTGATTTTCCTCAACTAATTAACTCAAGATGAATTAATTAATTATTTTACAAACAGCTGCTAAGATCAAATTCGAATTTTATTTCACAATTTTAGTTGAGGGACCAACTAAAATTGCAATGTATCCCGAAATGCTATTTATAACAATGCTATTTTTAGCACTTCTATATTTAGAATTTCTTGTTGTTATTTTCAACACTCCCTCTCAACAAGAAAGGGATTATCAGTCACCCCAATCCTATCTCTGTGGAACTCAAACTTGCATTTTGGCAATGCCTTAGTCAAAATATCTGCATCCTGCTCCTCGGTCGAAATATACAGCAACAACATGATCCTCTTCACCACAAAGTCTCGAAGATGATAGTAATAAATCTCAATGTGCTTGGACCTGTCATGATACCATTATCGCAATAGATCATGGTTGGATCCATCATCTGACCAAACAATCCCACTAGAATCTTCTACATCCAAATGGCCTCACATGCTGCTTGACTGGCAACCATGTATTCAGCCTCTACTAAGCTAAGTGCAACTGACCTTTGTTTCCTACTATACCAGGAAATTGTAGCTGAACCAAGGTTGAAGATTCCTCCAAAAGTGCTCTTCTGGTCTGATGTACTCCCTGCCCAATCAGCATCCGTGAAGCCCTGAAACTTCACTCCTTCTGTCTGCCTGTACCACAATCCATACTGAGATGTGCCTCTGAGGTATCTCAGCACATTATTCACTACCTTCCAAAATAGCTTGGTAGGTTGAACCATAGCTTGACTTAGCTGGTTCACCACAAAGCACAAATCTGGTCATGTGTTCACTAGATACATTAGTGAACCCACAAGCTGCCGATAAAGAGTAGCAGCTGCTACCTCACCTGAAGTAGCATCCTCCTTCCTCCAGTTACCAACTAGAGGAGTTTGCATGGGCTTGCAATTCTCCATGTGGAAACGCCTGAGTATCTCATTGGCATACTTGCCTTGAGACAAAAATACTTCCCCATCCTTCTGCTACACTTCCACGCCTAGAAAGTAGTGCATGAGGCCCATGTCTTTCATCTCAAACTCTCTTGCAAGGTCCTCCTTGCAAGACTTGATCAACTGATCATCACCTGTCAAAATCAGATCATCAACATAAAGTACAAGGATCAATGGCTTACCTTCTACCAGATATGTGGTAAAGGTTCGCATCTGCTTCACTCTTATTGAAGCCAAACCTAGTGAAATAGCTGTCGATTCTAGTGTACCAAGCATCAGGTGCTTGCTTAAGCCCATACAATGCTTGCTTGAGTTGGCACACATGCGACTCACGATCGAAGGTCTCAAATCCTTCGGGCTGCTCAATGTACACCTCTTCCTCAATCTTTCCATTGAGGAATGCAGTCTTCACATCCATATGATGAATCTTCCAACCCATCTGAGCTGATAGTGCCAACATCGATCTAACAGATGAGTACCTTGGTACAGGAGAAAATGTCTCATCGTAGTCGATCCCCTCGACCTGTGAGAAACCATGGGCAACAAAACTTGCCTTCTGTTTCTCAACACTGCCATCACCTACCTGCTTTACCTTGTAAAGCCATTGGGAACTCACCACTGACTTGTCTTTTGGTCTTGGGACAAAATCCCACACACTGTTCCAAATGATAGGGTCGTACTCCTCTACCATAGCATCAACCCAGGCTAGTTGCTGCACTGCTTCCTCAAAAGAAGAAGGTTCAATCGCTACACACTCCCCAATCAAGGCCATGTAACCGGTGTACCGCTCAGGTGATATCCTATGTCTCACTGAGAGGATGGTTGTGCCACATTCTCTCGTGCATCTAGCATCAACCTATCAGCTTCCCTTGAGTGTTTCTACCCATCTCTGGAAGACTTTGCATGAGTGGATGTCTCCACTACCGGATCGTCTGCATGTGGTTGCTCCACATCATTATGAGGCTCCTCCTCCTTTGGAACCAAATGTTCCTCCTCTGCATGCAACTTGAGCTCCCTCTCAAGTGATACTCGCATGGATTTCTGCTCGTCGAGCTTCAGATCTCTGCGCACCACTGTCTTCTGACTGGTAGGCAGGAACACCTGATAGTTGTGGGGTGTATCAGTGTAGCCCACAAGTATCCCCAACTCAGCTATTGGATCTAGCTTCTTGCCGGCATCTTTGGTCACATGGAAATAAACCAATGATCCAAAGACCCTGAAGTGACTCACATCTGGTCACTTCCCGGAAAAGGCCTACATTGGTGTCTTCATCCCCACTATACAGTGCGGACTTCTATTCTGCAATATACTGCTGTATTGCATGCCTCAGCCCACAAATGAAGTGGTAGGCTTTGGTCATGTAACATCGCTCAAGTTGCTCCCACAATCGATCAGTTCTTCCTTTCAGCCACCCCATTCTGCTGTGGGTTATGGGGTGCCGTAAACCCCTATTTAATTCCTTCTGTTATGCAGAAGTCCTTAAATTGTTGTGAGACATACTCTCCACCCTTATCGATTCACAAGGCTCTTATTTCTTTCCAGATTCTTTCTCTGCCAAGGGTTTGAACTCACGAAACCTCAAGAAGGTCTGATCCTTCTTTTGCATAAAGTAGATCCAACATCTACGAGAAAAATCATCAATAAAAATAAAATAGTACCTTTCTTTAGCGGTGGAGGCTGTAGAGAATGGTCCACATACATCTGTGTGAACTTGCTCCAGGATTGCTCCAGCTCTACTGTCTCGATCCTGAAAGGAATATTTCGCATACTTACCCAAGGTGCAACCTTTGCATGTATCCACTCGCTCCAGTTTTCCCTTGGGTAGTCCAGTAGAAATTTGCTGCATGATCTTCAAGGACCCGTGGTGCAAGTGGCCCAATCTTCTATGCCATATCTCACCAACATATTGGCTCTGCACCACCTCTGCTTTGGAACTCAATGCAGCACAGTCATTTACCTCCAGCTTGTAGAGATTCTTTACTCGAATCCCAATTCGCTTGGTTTGTCCAGTGCCGATATGCCTCAAGAATACCTTTCCTTTACTAAAGACTACATCATAGCCTTTATCTTCTAGCATAGCAACAGACACAAGATTCTTCTTCAGACCCGGTACATACTTTACATCAGTGAGGGTGAGAGGAGCTCCATGCTCACTCTGAAATGTGTAAGTTTAAGTGTTGGTTTCTAATGCATTGACAGACCAGGGGATCTGGCGATGAGTAAGTTTTTGAATTTAGAAACATAAATGTGTGGCGAACATAGTCCACACGATATCAATACATTTTGTTATGCCAATATTTTTTTCTAATTTGCCATGCCGATATTCTTGATACCCAATATCATTTTCTATTTTTTTGGCCTTGCAGGAAGTTGTTGGGCCTTTGCAGCTGCAGCTGCTATAGAGGGTCGCTACAATATACAAACTAGAAGATTGTTGACCCTATCACCCCAGCAATTGGTTGACTGCACTAGCGGAGAAAACGGTTGCCTCGGAGGGAACATGGCTGATGCCTTCGAGCATGTCCGAATGAGACTGAATGGCATAACTGAAGAAGTTTTACTATCATTACGAGGCTATGAAGCAACCGTGCCAAGAACGATTGGTACAATAATAAGGCATTAAGATAGTTAGATCTTGTTGAGATGGAGTTTAAATGGGTTAGGATTTGTATAGTTAGATTCCGTTGAGATGGATTTTAAATGGATTAGGATTTGGATTGGTTTTCTACTTTCTAATTATTTTAAATTTTGAAGTGGTTTTTGAATTATTAGAATCATTTCCTGTTATTTCGTTTATGAGAGGTTTTAACTTTTCACAACTAACCATATTCAAAATATTAAATTGTATAGACTCTATATGATTAGGCAAACAAAATATTTTGGAAATTTTGTTAAAAAATTACTAAAAACATAGTTAGTTTTTATAAATAACAATATATTATTTATAATAATAACTTCATCTAAATGATTGTTTTTTTTTATTTTGATATAGGTCCCTCGGGGAGAAACTATTAGGGGTGTTCAAAAGGTCTATGGTGAAGCCGCTCTCCAACGAGCAGTAGCTCTAATTGGACCTGTAGCTGTAGTGATAAGGTTTGGCCATAAAGATATCGGAAGTTATTGGAGTGTAAGTGGTTATGGTTCCTTATATTGTTTTTTTTTTTTAAATAAGAAAGAGATGAATAATCTAGCAAGTGTAACTAACAGAATTTTGTTTGTTTTTTGCGCAGGGAATATATAATGGTATATGCAGCGGAAGAATTGACCAGACAGTTGTATTGGTTGGATATGGAGAGAAAAAAATTGGGTGTTGCATACAAAAATATTGGATAATAAAAAACTCTTGGGGATCCAGATGGGGAGAAGATGGATACGTGAGAATTAAACGAGACGTTACCGCACAAGGACGAAAATGCGGTATTGCCACTATGGGTATGTACCCATACAATTAATGCATTGGCATTGAATTAGATGTTGATCACATTATCAAATAGTGATAGCAATTGGCTTGACAAAAGTTTGGCAAATTACTATACAATAGTGTGAAAATTTACCCTTTATTTTATTAAGCATAGGTAAAATAAATTCTTAATTTATTTTGTAGAAGTTTAATACTTCACTTATATTATTGTATTGCATTATTGGTAATATATTAAAATAATTTTAATTAGAAATTTTGTTGTGTTTTTGTAAATTTTAAATGGAAGTATGAAAAGAATAAAATGATGAGAACTATTCATGTCAGTTCTAAATTTAGATTTATTTTCAAAAAAAAATTAATTTAGCTATATATTTCATTTATGTATTTTTTTGTTATTTTGTTTTATTTTCAATTCATTTAAAAATATATATATAATTTTATGACAAATAACTTGCTATTGCCCTTAGAGGTGCTCTACAGTATAGGGGTAGATCTTAGGTCAATTTAAATTTAACAAAATGTAATGTTTAACATTTAACATTTGGGTCTTATTGAGAAATCAATCTAATTATTATTATGTATAAACAAAATATAAATTTAAAATATGAAGAGGTTTGCAAACACTCAAAAAAGAGGTAATATGGTAAATACATAAAAATATATCAAATAGGATAAGAAATCAACTTCTAATTGCCCCTAGAGGGGCTCTACAGCCTAGTATGGGTGTAGATCTCACATAAAAATGTAAACATGTAAATGTAAACAACCCAATATGGGGGAGATCTCACATAAAAACATAAATGTAAATGTAAATGTGGATGTAGATGTAAATGTAATGTTTAACATTTAACATTTGTAATCTAATGTCTCCTCTATTTAAAAATCAATCTAATTATTAGTATGTATAAACACAATATACATTAAAAATATAAAGAGGTTTACGAACACTAAAAAAAGATCTATGGTAAATAAATAAAATATAAATAAACTAGAGGTATGGTAAATAAATAAAACCCTTTTTTATATTTACTCCACAGGTATGCTAAATAAATAAAAGTATAAATAAACTAGAGGTATGGTAAATAAATAAAACCTCCTTTTATATTTTAAATTTACAAAAACTCAAAAAATATGTTTTATTTAGGTCAAGCCTTTGGGCCAAATACGATGGAACAAATAATTATTAATACCATAGGCCAAATACCATATTTATAAAAGAGGTATAGTAAATAAATAAATATAAAAGAGGTATAAAGATGTATGCTAAATAAATAAAAATATATCAATTAGGATTAGAAATCAACAGCTAATTATATATCAAGCCTAAAATCAAAAAATATGTTTTATTTAGGTGAACCCTATGGGCCAAATACCATGGGTCAAATAATTATTAATACCATGGGCCAAATACCATATTTATAAAAGAGGTATGGTAAATAAATAAATATAAAAAAGGTATAAAGAGGCATAATAAATAAATAACAAAATATAACCAGAGGCACGGTAAATAAATAAAACCTCTTTATACTTAGTAACGATCAAAGAAGAGGTTTTATTGAGGTGACCTCTATGGCCAAATTATTATTAATACCATATAGAAAAAATATTATTAACCTTGATATTAATATCAATATTAAATATATTATTATTAAATCTAATATTCATATTAATATATTATAATATTAATATTATTAAATTTAATAGCTTTGGATTAATGCAATATTAAATTTGTTACAGTATAATATATATTAAAATATCATGATATATATTAGCTCTAGATATATATGGGAGGGAAGAGCAAAGACATAGAGTGATAGAGGTGGAGAGATAGGGGGAATGACAAGGGAGAAATGGAGATAAACTTAAGGATATGGGAGAGGAGAAATCAAGAGGGAGATGAGTGAGAGATGTAGAGAAGGGTAAGAGATGGAGACACAAAGATGGAGGAGGAGAGGAGAAATCAAGAGGGAGATGAGTGAGAGATGTAGAGAAGGGTAAGAGATGGAGACACAAAGATGGAGGAGGAGAGGAGAAATCAAGAGGGAGATGAGTGAGAGATGTAGAGAAGGGTAAGAGAGGGAAACACAAAGATGGAGGGGGAGAGAGAGAAGGAGAGAGGGAGGGAGATAGTGAGATGATTGAAGAGTGGAGAGAGAGGAAGGTATGAGAGAAAGGGAGAGAGAGGAACTGCAAGAGAGGAAGAGAGAGGGAGGGAAGAAGAAATACATAGAGAGTGAGAAGTAGTGAGAAAGGGAGTGACAAAGGAGAGATGGGGAGAGAGAGAGAGTATGCTTAGGGGTGACATAAAGAGACAAAGAAAGAGAGATATAGAGAAGGGGGGCAGAGAAGGAGAGAGGGATGGATATAGTAACATAGTTGGAGAGAGAGAGAGAGAGAGAGAGATCGGGGAAGAGATAGGATTGGAGGGAAGAAAGAGAGAGAGAGGGGGAGGATTGGAGAGAGAGAGAGAGAGAGAGAGAGAGAAGACTTTAGAGAGAGGAGGAAAGTGATGGCGGAAGAGAGAGGATTGGAGGGAAAAGAGAGAGAGTGATGGGGGAAGAGAGAGGGAGGTAGGAGAGAAAGGGAGAGAGAGGATGTATGAGAGAGTGGACTTGAGAGAGAGGAGGAGAGAGCAAGGAAAGAATAAATACATAGAGAGTGAGAAGTGGAGAGAGAGAGGGAGTGACAAGGGAGAGATGGAGAAATAGTGTGTATGTTTGGAGGTGAGAGAAAGAGACAAAGAAGGAGAGGTGGAGCAAAGGGGGGGAGACAAGGAGAGAGGATAGAGGGAAGGATATAGTAATAGAGTTGAAGGGTGAAGAGAGAGAAAGAGATAGAGAGAGAGAGGATGTGAGAGAGTGGAGAGAGGGAGGGAGAGAGAGATGGATTTGGAGGGGTGTAGAGGGAGGTAAGAATAAAGAAATAAAAATATAAAGGTGGAGAGAGAGAGAGGGAGTGATAAGAAAAATGCATAGAAAGGGAGAGAGGACAACAAAAGGGAAGAGAGGTAGAAGTAGGGGAGAGGGAGAGAACGGGAAAAGAGATAGGGGGGGAGGGAGAGGAGGAGGGAGGGATAGATAGATTGGAGAAAGAGCATGTATGTTTTGGGTTTGATATCGAGAGACAAATGGATTTAAAGATATATATGGAAAGTGAAGAGAGGGAAGCAGAGAGAGATGGAGAGAGAGAGGGAGGGACAAAGTGATTGATAGATATCGAGTGAGAGACCACGTGCATTGGGGGGGTTGAGATAGAAAGACAAAGAAGGATAGATGGAGGAAGATATATATATATATATATATATATAGCGAGAGAGGGGGGGGGGGGGGGGGAGAGGGAAGAATATTTATTGCACTACATGCATTGACTTTAGTTTATATGTTGATTTCTAGTCCTATTTCATTGCTTGCTCTAGATGCATTGATTTTAGTGTAGATGCTGATTTCTAATGATATTTGATTTCTTGCACTAGATGCATTGATTTCAATGTAGATGATTTCTAATCCTATTTGATTTCTTTGACTAAATGCATTGATTTCAGTGTAGATGGTGATTTCTAATCCTATTTGATTGCTTACTCTTGATGCATTGATTTCAATGTAGATGTTGATTTCTAATAATATTTGATTGCTTGCACTAGATACATTGATTTCAATGTAGACAATTTCTATTCCTATTTTATTGCTTGCACTAAATTCATTGATTTTAGTGTAGATGGTGATTTCTAATCCTATTTCATTACTTCCACTATATGCATTGATTTTAGTCTAGATGTTGATTTATAATCCTATTTCGTTACTTGCACTATATGCATATTTTTCAGTGTAGATGTTGGTTTATATACCTATTTTCTAACTTGCACAAGATGCATTGATTTGAGTGTAAATGTTGATTTCTAGTCATATTTGATTGCTTGTATTACATGCATTTACTTCAGTGTAAATGTTGTTTTCTAATATTATTTATTTTCTTGCATTCGTGCATTGATTTTAGTGTAGATGTTTATTTCTGATTTGATGTAATTGGATGTATGATGGTACATTAATTTTAAACTGATTAGATTAATATTGTGCATTGATTTCAGTGTAAGCATAAAATATTATTGACAATGTACATTGATTTTTGTGTTATAGTAATTCAACCTATTAATATTTGAGAAAAAGAGAGACAAGGTATGATGTTTACTATAATATCTTGAGCTAAAGATTTAAATGGTTTATGATTTAACTTGTCCTTTTCATATAATCGATATAAAAAGACGACAAAAGTAACAAGGGTGACAATAAAAATAGTAGAAGAAAATAGTTTGAGGTTAATCACCTATTTGTAATTTACTATATTCTTATTATTCACATTTTCTATCATTCAACACTATTACATTGTCACTTTACATTCAAAATTTGAGTTTCATCATTTTTCATCATTAAAGTTATTCACAATATTTATCATCTCAACAAACTAAGGTAACTAAGAAAATTTAAAATTAAAATGACTAGATTAGTCTGAGACATATTTATCATATTTAAAATATTATATTAATATTAGATGATTTTACATATTATTGATAAAATCAATCATCTGTTCATTAGATTTTATCTGGCCTCACATGACTGAAACCAGCCTAGATCCATGTTAACTCTGGATCTATCAAGCGCCAAGAGGGATAAAATTTCTCAAGGTGAAAACCTTTCCTCAAGTTTTTCACTCAAAAAAGAGTTTTGCACCTCAAGGGATTTGATTCCTCTCATTTCTTGTTAAATAACAAGCCTATGGGCCAAATACCATGGACCAAATTATTATTAATACCATGCAAAAGAACATTATTAACCCTAATATTATTATTATTAAATTTAATAACTTTACATTAATACAATATTAAATTGGTCATATATATATATATATATATATATATATATATATATATATATATATATATATATATATATATATATATATATATATATATATATATATATTAACTCTAGATATATATGGAAGGTAAAAACAAAGACATATTGTGATAGAGGTGGAGAAATAGGGGGACTCACAAGGGAGAGATGGAGAAAAGGAATGAAGAGAGAGAGAGAGGGGGAGAGGAGTGAGAGAGGTAGAGAAGGGTAAGAGAGGGAGAGGGAGACTTAAAGATGGAGGCATGAGAGAGAAGGAGGGAGGGAGAAGGAGAGAGGGAAGGAGATAGTGAGAGGATTAGAGGAAAGAGGGATATGGGGGAGGAGAGAGGGAGGTAGTAGAGAAGGGAGAGAGATGAAGGATGAGAGAGAGGACTTCAAAGAGAGGAGGAGAGAGGGAGGGATAGAGAGATGGATTTGGAGGGGGAGAGAGGGAGGGTAGAAGAAATACATAAAGAGCGATAAATGGAGAGAGAAGGAGTGACAAGGGAGAGATGGAGAGAGAGTGTCTATGTTTAGGGTTGAGATAAAGCTAAATAGAAGGAGAGATGGATACGAGGGGGGAGAGAAGGAGAGAGAAAGGGAGAGGAAGGGATATAGTAATATAGTTGGATAGAGAGAGAGAGAGAAAGAGAGCAAGGGTCAGATTGGTGGAGGCAAGAGAGAAAGGGAGAGAGAGGGAGAGATTAATGGGGCAAGAGAGAGGATTGTAGGGGAAATAGAGAGAGAGAGAGATATGGGGGAAGAGAGGGGGAGGCGGGAGAGAAAGAGAGAGAGAGGAAGGACGAGAGAGAGGACTTGAGAGAGAGGAGGAGAGAGGGAGGGATAGAGAGATGAAGTTGGAGGGGAGAGAGGGATGGTAGAACAAATACATAGTGAGTGAGAAGTGTAGAAAGAGATGGAGTGAAAAGGGAGATATGGAGAGAGAATGTGCATGTTTGGGGGTTAGATAAAGAGGAAAAAGAAGGAGAGATGGAGAGAAGGGGGCGAAAGAGAGAGAGATAGGCATATAGTAATAGAGTTGGAAGGTGAGAGAGAGAGAGAGAGAGAGAGAGGTGGGAGAGAAAGGGAGAGAGAGGAAGGAAGAGAGAGAGGATGTGAGAGAGTGAAGAGAGGTAGGTAAAGAGAGATGGTGATCTGGGATTTCTTCGTCTACCATAATTATCAAAGATCTTTTATTTCTATGATGTTGTTAGAATTTAATTTAAAAGAGAATAAAACAATTACATGTGCATGCTTAAACAATGAGGAAACATGACAATGATAAAAAAATCAAGAACACGATAAATTTGATAACAGAGTTCACCTAGTATGGGCTACGTCTCTGGGCCCGGTGTCAAGATAGTGGAGACATCTTCATATAATGTTGGAAAAGGTGATGATGTACATGGAAGATTCTTTTCCATATCAAGTTCATATGCCTTCAACAATAGTGGCTTGTCTCTCCATGAGATGTTCTCCCTACAGGAACTCTCACTCAAAATGGGCTTCCTTCAACATGACAAAATAAAAAGATCTCATATAATGTGGCAATGAGTTTCCCCTCAACAGAGTTATAGAGGTATCTCAACAACAATATATAGCATGACAAGCTAATGACATCTCACATAATGTGGCAATAATGATCCCTTGGCATAGTATCAAACGGGGATCTCAAGAATAATACATCATCTCAACAATAATGAAAGGAAACATAATATGACTCCTTCATGTATCTTCACTTCTAAAGTTGGAAAACAAATGAAAAACTCAGTTACAAACACTTACTGCACCAATAAATTTTTGGCGTCAAGTAGTGTAAAATCGACTATCGATTCATGAAATTTTGACACTATAAAATCTGGGCCTTCAGGAATCTTTTAAATTCCCCATGATTCTCTAAAGATTTTTCTCCATGCACTAATTGGAGATATTCCCTTGAAATGTAAAATCCGATATCACAATTGCAATCCTTGCGGAATTCTAAGACTTTTGAGTATAAGGTTGGCTACATTCTTACTCTGGCGAATTTCAGCCTCCAAAGGAATCTAAAGATTCCTCAAGATTCTTCAAAGATTCCCTGCTAAGGGGAACCTGCAATTGTGCTACTTAGATAGAAAATATGGATTCACAATAACGCTCCCTGTGAAAATATGAGAAAAATTATTGTAAACCTGATAACATTCTAACAATGTGAACGTTTACCTCCTTGGGAATATTTTTAGCATCTCAAGGTTCTCTACAAAAAATATGTCCCGAAAAGCATGCCAACATAGTTCCACCTGACCCCCGAAAATCATGGTTCCATTCTCTGTCCCACTCGTGGTTTTGCCAGATCAAATTCCTCCACCGTTGGCTTCGCCTCCGTCTGTTCTCTCTCTCCCCCGTCGAATGGCAAAACCAAAGCTTATAAAGGAGTTGGGTGGCAAACTTTACAAAGCACCTACCCTTGGTGGATTGGTTATGCATTTTGTTTGATGCAGGGAGGTCGAGGGTTCAAATCCTACAGACCACCAATTTTAGTATATAGTGCGGGTTTGATATCTTTTTGTTTCATATTAATACACAATCGTTTAACATTTTTTTTTGGAAAATGGTCAGTTAAATACAATATGTCATTGTTGGTTACATTTTACTATATCTGGTTCTAGTGGTGGCAGGGTTTGACCACCCGCCACCATATATATGGTATGAGGACCATTGGGGTGGAAATGTTTGTGGCCCACCACCGCACAATTTTTTTTGTTTTTGTTTTTTATATAATATATCATTTTTTTTGTTTTTGGTTGACAATAAGGTTTATTAGACAAATTAAGGGTTCAAAAAATTCTACCATTCCAATGGCTAGATTGCATGCATAGATTCTCCGTGAATTCGTAGGATCATTAAACCTAGCACTTGTCCAACTTTGACCTGCTTTATTTTCTTCATACGAACTTGGATTTGAGTTTCGTTCACACCGTTGGAATTAAGGCGATGAGCACTACAACCTGATCCTAGTTCAAGAGAAATCTAACCACTTTTAATTTTGAGCTATTATAAGCCCTCTTTGACCTCTAAGTGTGTCTATAGCCACCTGTATCATTCTTCCCCACTGACGATCTTTTGTTCCTCTAAAATCATGAACATAATCGACGACTTTTGTGTAGATTTTCTACACCACAAGTGTCCTGATAGGTCACCCTTCTTTCTTCTTCACCTTTGACTTTAGGATCCATAAGAAATGAGTCGACACTTGCATCCTCTGCAAACTTGTAATACAATATTTTTCAAATTACATGCTTAACTACATGAATAATTATTACCCAAGCATCCCATACTTGTCATGTGTTTATAACACATACTCTGTGGTCAAGTTTACATCAAAATGGAAACAATGCCCCAATTATAAATGCAAGGCTAAAATATCATTGTTTCTTCAACAAGTGGTGGAAAACACATCATCATTTTTACAGTTTAAAATGCAACACATGATTTACAAAGTGAGGCCATGATAAGCTACCCAATCTAGAAAAACCATTTATTACTCAACAAAGTGAACAATAATGAATGCGGTATATTTGCTTGATGAACATTTTCACTGTCTCATTTCTGCACGGGCATTTTGTCCTTTTGAGGTTGCTCTGGACGGAGCCTCCAACATGTGGCTCTTTGGTAACCACCTATGTTGAAATGACTACAGAAAGTCTTCTTCCTCTAGATTTGCTTCCTTCCCTACTATGGAGAAGTCCTTTCATGCCTCATATTCTTTCTTGCTGCCAGTCTCTTCCAGCACTCAACAAACACATGGTTATGTAAACCATAAAAGCTAAAGTTTTTTCTATTCCATGATTTATGTTCATCATTAACAAGCTTGTAATGAAAATTAACTTTAGAATACTAAGACTTGTTATACCTTTCCTGGCTATCTTTGGTGCAATTATGGTGATGACAACTTGCCTCAGCTCTTCCTCTGGAATGTGCACTGCCATGGGATGATGGTGATGTGTTCCCATCATTCTCTTTCCTCAACGGTTTCATCAATGCCTTGGAATCTTCTAACACCTTTGAGCTTTCTCCTTCGGTGTATCCCAAACTAGAAAATCAAGGTCTTTTCACAACCTCCAATGGTTGAGTCATGCCTTGGAAATTAACATTAAGTCCTCCTCCTTTGTACATCATCTTGGTAAGGAGTCTCTTGCTAGTTCCTGTAATTGGCACCTCCACAGTTCTAACAAAAATAACATCATGTGCAGATGAAACTAAAGAACAATTAACATTGTTTACCTCAGTTGTCGATTTTGAAATACGTGATGAGGGATAATCTAAGCCTTTGTTTCTCTCCAACTTCTCCAAGGCCTCTATCGTGGCTTGTAGCTGAAGCTGCAGACTCTGCTTCTCCTCTTTCTCTTCTTGTAGAAGTCTCCTTAATTTAGTATGCTATGCTTGAAGACTCTAGTCGTTGCACTTCAATCCTTCCAAGGCCTCTTCCATGGATTGCAAATGAAGCTACAATTGTTTCTTTTTGTCTTTCTCTTCTCATAGAAGCATCTTCAATTTAGTGTTATTTGCTTGAAGTCTCTTATTGATCTCCTCATTCGAACGATGAGAATATGGTGAAGGCGATGATTGTTCATTGGAAGGTGTGGATGGAGCATCATTCTCTACTCTCTCTTTCTCCCATTCCTCATAAGCTTCATACATTATGTCCACCATTTTGGACGTCTAGAGCAAGGCGTCATACATTTCTTTGTCATCCTCCATTGTTGCATGTTCAATTGTTTACACTCGCAATTCACATTATTGATAAGACCACCCTAATACAAAACTTCATTAGGGACTTCTTCATCTACCGGAATTATCCAAGATCTTTGGCTTATGTGATCTCTTTAGAATTGCATTTAAAAGACCATAAAAAAACAAATGTTCATGCTTAAACATGAGGAAAAATTAAAATGGTTAGAAAATCAAGGACACGATACATTTGATAATAGAGTTCACCTAGTGTGGGCTATGTCTCTGGGGCCAGTGTCAAGATAGTGTAGGCTGCTTCATATAATGCTAGAAAAGATGATGATGTAAATGGAAGACTCTTTATCATAATAATGTCATACACCCTCAACAAGAGTGGCTTGTCACTCCATGAGACGTTCTCCCTGTGAGAACCCTCACTCAAAATGGGCTTCCTTCAACATGAAAAACTAACAAGGTCTCACATAATGTGGCAATGAGTATCCCCTCGACATAGTTACATAGGGATCTCAAAAACAATACATAGCATGACAAGCTAATGAAATCTCACATAATGTAGAAATAATGATCCCTCCACATAGTATCAACTAGGGATCTCAAAATAATACATCATCTCAGAAATAATGAAATGAAACATAACATGACTGCTTCATATACCTTCACTTCTGAAATTGGCTAAAAAATGAAAGGCTCAACTACAAAAAATGACTACACCACTGAAACTTTAGTGTCATGTAATGTAAATTGACCATCCATTCATGAAATTCTGACACCGTCAAAATGTGTGCCTTCGAGAATCTTTTAGATGCCCCATGATTCTCCAAAGATTCTGCTCCATGTGCTAGCTAGAGATATTCTCTTCAATGGAAAATTTGATCTCACCATTGTGATCCTTGCGGAATTATGATATTTTTGAGTATAGATTTGGCTGCATTCTGACTTTGGTGAATTTCAGCCTCCAATGGAATCTAAAGATTCCTCAAGATTCTTGAGAGATTCTTTGTTGTGGAGTAGCTGCAATTTTGTTTCTTATATAGAAAATTTGAATTCACCATCGCGCTCTCTGTGAAAATCTGAGAAAAATGACTCTAAAATTGATAACATTATGACAATGTGAAATTTTACCTTCCAGGGAATCTTTTCAGCATCTCAAGATTCTCTGCAAAAATTATGTCTTGAAAAGCGTGCCAGGATAGTTCTGCCTCGGCACTGTAAATCATAGTTCCATTCTTTTTCCCACTCATGGTTTATCCATATCAGTTTTATGCCACTATTGGATTGGCCTCTGTCGTCTATTCTCTCTCCCCCCCGTCAAATAGCAAAACCAAAGCTTATAAGGAAGATGGGTGGCACTCTTTACAAACCCGCCACCCTTGGCATATTGGTTAGGCATTATGCTTCAAATGGGGAGGTCGGGGGTTCAAATCCTACTGACCTCCAACCTTATTATATAGCGAGTTTGATATTTTTTTGTAATGGTTTCATATTAATACACGATCATTTAATTATTTTTTTTGGAAAATGGTCGGTTAAGCACAATATGTCATTGTTGGTTAGGTTTTACCATATCTAGTTCCAATGGTGGCGGGGTTTGACTGCCCACCAACATATATATGGTATGCAAACCATTGGGGCGGTGGGTTGGTGGCCGACTACCACATAGATTTTTATTTTCTATTTTTTATATATAATATATCATTTTGTTTATTTTTGGCTGAGAGTAGGAGTTATTGGAGAAATTAAGTGTTCGAAAAATTCGACCGTTCGGATGGCTGGATTTCATGCATCGGGTCTCCGTGAATTTGTAGGATCATTAAACCTGCCACCTGCCCAACTTTGAACAAAACTTTAACCAACTCTATCTTCTTCATACAAACTCTTATTTGAGTGTCATTCACACCATTGAAGTCAAGGCAACGGGCACTACAACCTGGTCTTGGTTCGAGGTCAATCTGACCACTTTGAATTTTGAGCTATTATAAGCCCTGGTTGACCTATGAGTGTGTCTAGATCCACCTAGATTAGAGGGGGGTAAGAGGAAAGACATATAGAGATAAGGGTGGAGAGAGAGAGAGAGGGCGTGATAAGGAAGGTGGAGAGTGAGGGAGAGAGGAGAATAGGAGGGAAGAGAGATAAAAGCGAGGGAGAGGGAGTGAATGGGAAGAGATAGAGAGGGAGTGATAGATAGATATATTGGGGAAGGAGAGCGTATGTTTTGGGGGTGATATAGACAAACAAAGGGATATAGATATATAGATGGATGGTGAAGAGAAGGAAGGGAGAGATAGAGACAGGGTGGGAGGGATATAGATATTCATAGATATGGAATGAGAGAGGATGTGTTTTTGGGGGGTGAAATAGACAGACAAATAAGGAGAAATGGAGGGAGATACAAAAATATATGGAGGGGAGAGAAAGGGAAGAATATTTCTTGCACTATATGAATTCATTTTAGTGTAGATGGTGATTTCTAATCCTTTTTTATTTCTTGCACTAGATGCATTGATTTTAGTGTAGATGTTGATTTCTAATGATATTTGATTAATTACTCTACATGTATTGATTTCAATGTAGATGATTTCTAATCCTATTTGATTGCTTTCACTAAGTGCATTAATCTCAATGTAGATGTTGATCTCTAACTATATTTGATTGCTTGCACTAGATGCATTGATTTAGTGTAGATGGTAATTTCTAATCCTATGGATTCCTTGCACTAGAAGCATTTATTTTAGTGTTGGTTTCTAATCCTATTTGCTTACTTGCACTAGATGCATTGATTTTGGTGAAAATGTTTATTTCTAATAGTATTTGATTATTTTCATCAGATGCGTTGATTTTAGAGTAGATGTTGTAATCTAATCCTATTTGATTTCTTTCACTTGATGCATTAATTTCAATGTAGGTGTTGATTTCTAGTTATATTTTATTGATTGCACTAGATGCATTGATTTCGATGTACATGATTTCTAGTCCTATTTGATTGCTTGCACTAAATGCATTCATTTTATTGTAGATGGTGATTTTTGATCTTCTTTAATTGCTTGCACTAGATGCATTGATTTTAGTGTAAATGTTTTTTCTAATTCGACCTATTAATATTGGAGAGCAAGAGAGACAAGGTGTGATTTTTAATACAACAACTCGTGCTAAATATTTAAATGGTTTACGATTTCAACTACCCTCTTTATATATTCGATATGGAAATATGACAAAAATAACAAGGGTGACAATAAGAATAGTAGAAGAAAATAGTTTGAGATTGGTCACAATGAAAACTATCTATAATTGACTACATTCTTATTATTCACATTTTCTATCATCCAACACTATTACATTGTCACTTTGCATAAAAAAAAATTATTTCATCATTTTTCATAATTAAAGTTATTAAGAATATTTATCATCTCAAGAAACTAAGGTAACTAAGCAAACTTATAATTAAAATAGAGAGATAAATCTTAGATATATTTAGCATATTTAAAATGATTATATTAATATTAGATGCATTTATATATTATTGATAAAATTAATCATATGTTCGATAGATTTTCCTTAGCCTCACACGACTGAAACTAGCCTAGATGCATCTTAACTTCGGATCTATCAAGCACCAGGAGGGATCAAATCTCTTGATGTGCAAACCTTTCCTCAAGTATTTCACTCAAAAAATAGGTTTGCACGTCGAGATATTTGATCCCTTTCACTACTTGAGAGATCCAAAGTTAAGATGGATCTAGGCTGGTTTTTTAATAAAAAGGTCTTAAAATATCAAGTCTTTGGTTTTAACCTTTGCTTCCTTTTAATTAAAATGCATCTTAAGAATTATATTTATATTTACAATAATGTATACAAAATTATTATTACACTTCCCTAAGCAATGTGAGTTCGAACTAGTGTAATCTTAAGTCAAGTTTCTCGCTCATGTAACACTAAATAGTTGCATGGATCCTTCATCAATGTAAACATTTGTTGTTTGTAGTACATAATTGTGATTGTTAATTGATTATAAACATAATGGTTGAGATGGTCGTTTTAAATAATCATTTTTGAAATCACTTTTATTATTTATAATATTGTTTTATTATAATACTAAAAAGTATTATGAAGATAATAATTTAATATTTATTATTAATTAAGATTAAATTAAATAGTATTTTCAAATATTATTTATATTTTACAGTTAAATTGTTTATTATAATGTGGTTCAAATGTTTTGATTTATCCATTAGAAATATATAATTTTAAAAAATCTATATTATGTAAATTGAAAAAATATAAATTGTTTGAAATATATTTTTGGTATTTTATTGTTGGTTTGATCCACGGGGAGTTTAAACCTTGAAACCCATGATTTACATGACACTTCATAACACAACAATGATAAATTAAATTTCCCCAAAACATTATCCATATTAACTCCAGATCTATCAAGCGGTGAGAGGGATCAAATCTCTCGAGGTGCAAAACTATTTTTTGAGTGAAAAACTTGAGGAAGGGTTTGCACCTCGAGAGATTTTATCCCTCTCAAAACTTGATAGATCTAGAGTTAAGATGGATCTAGGATGGTTGTAGTTGTGTGCGGCCAAGGAAAATCTATCGAACATATGATTAATTTTATCAATAATATGTAAATACATCTAATATTAATATAATAATTTTAAGTATGATAAATATGTCAGAGATTTATCTAGTCATTTTAATTGTAAATTTTCTTAGTTACCTCAGTTTGTTGAGATGATAAATATTGTTAATAAATTTAATGATGAAACTTTATGAAATCAAAATTTTGAATACAAAGTGACAATGTAATAGTGTTGAATGATAGAAAATGTGAATAATAAGAATCAATTCAATTACAAATAGTATTCATCATGGTCAATCTCAAACTTTTTTCTTCTACTATTCTTATTGTCTCCCTTGTTAGTTCTGTCATATTTCCATATCGACTATATCAAAAGGACAATTGAAATTGTAGACCATTTAAATATTTAGTTTGAGTTGTTATAGTAAACATCATACATTGTCTCTCTTGCACTCGAATATTAATAGGTTGAATTAGAATACAACATCTACACTTAATTCAATGCATCTAATGCAAGTAATCAAAAAGGATTACAAATAAACATCTACACTCATATCAGTGTAGCTAGTGCAAGTAAGCAAAAAGGATTAGAAACCAACATCTACAATGAAATCAATGCATCTAGTACAAGCAATAAAATAGGATTATAAATCACCATCTACACTAAAATCAATGTATTTAGTGCAACCAAACAAATAGGACTAGAAATCATCTACTTTGAAATCAATGCATCAAGTGCAAGCAACCAAATATATTTAATAATCAACATCTACATTGAAATTAATGCATCTAGTGTAAGGAATCAAATGGGATTACAAAACAACATCTACACTAAAATCAATGCATCTAATGCAATTAATCAAATAGGATTAGAATCAACATCTACACTCAAATCAATGCATCTAGTGCAAGTAAGCAAATATGATTAGAAACCAACATCGATACTAAAATCAATGCATCTAGTGCAATAAATCAAATAAGATTAGAAATCACCATCTACACTAAAAAAATGCATCTAGTGCAAGCAATCAAATATAATTAGAAATCAACATCTACATTGAAATTAATGCATATAATGCAAGCAATCAAATAGGATTAGAAATCACATCTACATTAAAATCAATGCATTTAGTGCAAGTAATCAAGTATCATTAGAAATAAATGTCTACACTAAAATCAATTCATCTTGTTGAAGCAATCAAATAGGATTAGAAATCACCATATACACTGAAATCAATGCATCTAGTGCAAGAAATATTCTTCCATCTCTCCACAACTCCCCCATCCATATCTATATTTCCCTCCATCTCTCCTTCTTTGTCTCTCTATCTCACCCCCCCAAACATACACGCTCTCTCACTCCATATCTATCAATATCTATGTCCCTCCTTTTGATGAAAATGCATCTTAAGAATCATATTTATACTTACAATATTGTATACAAAATGATTATTACACTAGCCTAAGCAATGGGAGTTTGAACTAGTGTCATCTTAAGTCAAGTTTCTAGGTCATGTAACACTAAATAGTTCCATAGAATCCTCCATCAATGTTATCATTTGTTGTTTGTGTTACATTATTTTGACTGTGAATTGATTATAAACCTAATGGTTGAGATAGTCCTTTTCAATAATAATTTTGAAATCACTTTTATTATTTATAATATTATTTTATTATTGTCAAACATACACATGGCAAAGACAAAATAGGAAAGATAAACATGAGATTATATTTCTTATTCACAATGATACATATTTATAATACATAGGAGTGACCCTTGGTTTAATATTCCAAGTGGTCCCTTGGACTCCTTTTGGCTGTTCAACTTCCACACCAACCCTTAGAGGATTAGGTGTCCAACATCCCCCCCCCCCAATCTGAAGGGTTATGTATGAGTCCAAGAAGAGAGTTGTAATACAAAATGTGCAAAAATGCATGGCAGCACTAAGCTGAATGTGTTCTCTGAAATGTTGGTATAAAGGGTGGTGGTTTGAGGATGACCACCGACATTGGAATGCTTAGTGCAGTTTTCAGAACTCTTCCAAGTCTGGCATGAAGCTCAGGTCTTCTGCTAGAGGAAGTGCTCCTGATGTTTTGAAGAGGGAAACCTTCAACCGTGAAAGGGAGGTCTCACCCCGCATAAAAGGGAGAACCTCAACCTGAAAAGGGAGGTCTCAACTTGTGATGGTTTAAGGATTACCACCAACTCTGGAATGCTTAATGCGATTCCTGGAACTCTTCCAAAATTGGCAAGAAGATGAAGTCTTCTGCTAGAGGAAGTGTCCCCAATTCTTTGAAGAGGCATCAGCAACTGAAGGCATGATCAAGGGCATCTTTTTCTCCGGCTATGGCAAGTTGTGCCTCAGGCTCGCTTGATGTGACTATAAAGCTTGTAGGTGACCATCATTCCCCCCCTGCCAGATACAAGGTGAGATGATGGAGAAAACTCAACTGTAAGACTGTTCAATACTATATAACAAGTTTGGACATATGACTAAAATATCTTCTTGGCATTTGATGCCCATTGCCAAGAAGCGATCCATCCTAGATGAATCTTTGTTCTTGCAGTAGGCTTGTTTCTTAAGAATCTGTTTGAAGAATGACTAGTTTTATGACATTGCTTACATGGATGAAGATAAAAACAATGATCTTTCAGATGGCCAACTCGGTCACAATGTTGGCATTTCACAATCTATTGTTGTGGAAGAGGGGCCAGATACAAGGTGAGATGATGGAGAAAACTCAACTACAAGACTGTTCAATACTATATAACAAGTTTGGACATATGACTAAAATATCTTCTTGGCATTTGATGCCCATTGCCAAGAAGCGATCCATCCTAGATGAATCTTTGTTCTTGCAGTAGGCTTGTTTCTTAAGCATCTGTTTGAAGAATGACTAGTTTTATGACATTGCTTACATGGATGAAGATAAAAACAATGATCTTTCAGATGGCCAACTCGGTCACAGTGTGGGCATTTCACAATCTATTGCTGTGGAAGAGGGGCAGAATCTGGAATAGCTGAAGGTGAACTATCATGAAGGAATCTAGCACTCTGAAACTGAATGGGATTTGAGTAATCTGGAATATGAAAGGAAACCTCCTTATAATTTCCAATACTTGTTTTATGCTTGTTGTAGACAAGCTCTTCCCAAGGTCTGATGATTGGCTTGGGAAGTGTTGGCTGAATTTCTGTGTCTGCATGCAATTCTGCTACTATATTGGGCACTGGATCTGAATCAAATGTAACATTATTGTCTTGTTGTTTATGGGAGTCTATTTCAATCTTCTGAATAGAAACAGGTTTAGAATGATGACTCCAATGTTGTAATTCTTCTTGCTGAAGTTGAGACTCCAACTGCAAAAACTCAATATTCTCTTGTACATTTTGGAGACAAATTTTAATATTGGAAAGAGAGGTTTTTTTTTATTTTAACCATCTCATCAATAATGGAATGTATTAAATCATTCAGTAGTTTCAATACATCATCCATTCGATCCATTTCAAACCAATATAATCATAGAAATGATGTTATCTTCAACCACAAATTGACCTATAAAATGATAAATAGATGCAACTATTAGATGAGTAGTAGGATACCAATATCACCAAGCCACTGTAGTAGACAACCTAGTACTAATTTCAATGAAGCGAATGACTCGCTGCTTCAATGCACTTACTTCTCAAATTACTCACACTGTGCAAAAGAAGACCCAATCTTCTACATTCTTTGCAAATGAAATTTGTCTGATAGTTCTAGAGCCTACATTCAAAACATCTTTTCATTCAAGATTCACAAATGAAATCATCCTTATAACTAAGTATGCACAGATCTGACACACACCAAAGCCGACATTGATAATCTGAGTAATAGAATCTCCAATATACCGAGTTTTGGCACCCAATCTCATTAGCTCATCAAAGTTATCTCTGGCTGAAAGAGTATATGTAATGGGCTCATGTAGTATTGTTTCTGGTAGCCAAGTATGAGGAAGTTTGGCCTCCAATGACAACTAGATTTGGAGAGTGTAGATTCACACTTTCAGAAATAATGCTAACGGAACAAGCAATTATGAAGACACAATTTGAGTTTGGGAGAATTGGAAGCGAGATACTCCCCAGCATTTATTGCTACAACTACTGAGAATAAACTTTTGGCCATTGTCCCGACAATCACAGGATTCTGAAGGCGAGCTCAGTTACAGAGTCTGAAAATTGACCTCATTCTGCAATGCATAATCTTCAGAAGTAGACCAACCACGAATTGGGGCTCCTGAGCTTCTGCATCCTACGACTCCACCCGGGTACCGCCCTCTTTAAATCACAGGATTTCCTGCAAAGAATAGAGAGCGGCTCCAAAAAATAAAGAAAACTTAGACCAAAAGATAGGCATACAAATTGACCACCAAGGATAGCAATTTGAATTGTTACGCACCATTCAACACATCATTCCTACCGAACCATCATACGTAGGATTTCATTCAACACACTGATTTCCAAGTTCCAACCAAGGCTCATGGTTTAGGCCAACATTTAAACCATGACAATTTCAACACATTTCTAAAGACGACCTCACAAGTTTGCTTCACAACATAGAATTAACAAAGGGAGGCACAATGAAGAGTATGATTATTTATTCAAAGTGATGTTCACAGGGGACTCCAGCGTGGGTAAGTCCAACATCATCTCCAGATTGAATCGCAACTATTTCTCCCATTAGTGTAAGCCCACTGTTGGCGTTGAATGGACTCGACTCTTGATCATGAGGATGAGGAAGATGAATACGAAAAAAATTTGGTTGGTAGAGAAGATGCAAGCAAATAGAATTATATGAGAGAGATTATGAATGTCGTTCCCAAGGTGATTTCCCACAACTCTCTATGCAGATCATTGTATGAAATAAAACACTCTTGGAGATATCCCCGTGCAAATGATACGTTGACCACATCTTCGTTTGCTGGAAAAATGAATATGAATCCTAGCATGAATCTAAGTTCTGGGGTAACACACTATGACAATTCTTGAACCAAAATAACAAGTTTAGTAGGTTGAGCGAATGACAGAGATATGGTGTCTACTGAGAATGGTGCAGATATCGGAGGTAATGAGTGTTAAGAGATGCGTAGTAATGAAATTGGTAGAGTGGTTTCTAGCACAGTTAACATAAACCAACATGTACATATCACACATAATACTGGATTTCAATGCATATCTTTAATTAATAGCACACAACTTTATAGCAACGACCGAATGATGCACCAAGAGTTTTGACCAGTGTTTGAATCTTCAATGTTGTTAAAGATATGACATACTGACCAGATTCATGGCATTCAATAACTTTATATAAAGCTTCAAAGCTTGGAGAGAGACCCAATGCTTCAAATGACATCACAGGTTGGCTTCATGTGTACCTATTTTTCGCAGAATTTAACGCAAGACACAGAGAAAGGAGAATATGACCGAGTTCGTGAGAGAAAATTTATTCACTGCTCACATAATTTGTTAGTGTCTGCTCGTAACAAAAGGATGGCAGAGTGCTCAGGTGCATAGTTCAAGGAGGCAGGAGTGCGGGTGTGTTTTTGCTATTTGAGACAGAGAATAGAGAAGCCACCACAAATCTCATTGAGAGAGGTCAGTCGAACAATGCTCAGCATGAAATAGGCATGCACATAATATGGAAGTTCTACATGCAGGAATGCAAAACTTACATACACAGGGAGGCCATAACGAGTGGCTCAAATTGGAGCAGGGCAAGAGAATGCCAGCTCTGATACCATGTTAAACACACACATGGTAGAGACAGAATAGGAAAGATAAACATGAGATTATATTTCTTATTCACAATGATACATATTTATAATACATAGGAGTGACCCTTGGTTTCATATTCCATGTGGTCCCTTGGACTCCTTTTGGCTGTTCAACTTCCACACCAACCCTTAGAGGATTAGGTGTCCAACAATTACAATACTAAAAATATTCTTAAAATAATAATTTAATATTTATTATTAATGAAAAATAAATTAAATAGTATTTTCAAAGACTATTTATATTTTATAGTTAATTTTTTTATTGTAATGAGGTTCAAATGTTTTTATTTATCCATTAGAAATATATAATTTAAAATATATGTTGAAATAGGGCAACAAGAATATTCCAATTTAATTTGTCCTTGAATTAAATTGTGAATTAAAATCGAATTTAGTCTTAACAACTACTTGGAAATGATTAATTAATTTATTTTAAAATAATTAGTTGGAGAAATTCAAGTTAGAAGTCATTTTGAAGTCATGCAAGATTTATCCCTTAAATTAAGGAGATAATATTGAGTTATATTTGAGTTGTAATTAGTTAACTTAGTTTACTGAGTTAAGTCTAACTAAATTAGTTCTAAAATGTTTAAGGAACTAATAGTGAGTTAACAGTCAGTTGATGCATTAATGCACTCAACTAGTGCTACTCCAGTTAACTAAAGATTCCCTCATCAGAAACTCATGCATGTCTATTCTAAGAAAGACCCAGTTGAGATTAATATCAAGGACAGTGTACTATTAGTTGCATGTGTTTTCTCATGGAGAAAACTCATGCATGCAGTCAAGGATTTAATCAGTGAGGATTGCGCAGTTTTGGAAAGAATTTTTCCACTTGGTAACAGGAGAATCATCCACAAGGAACAACGCAAGGAAATAGGAGCTTGGAGGGCAGAGAGGAAGGTTGGAGAGAAGCCAATATTTCTTGTGGGCATCTATGAGGATTGTACCAAGAGCTGGCTAGCTATAAGAGCTAAGGTTTTGTATAATTCCTATGTATTTCCACCATGTATGATAATACAATAGTGTGGGGATTTTAGTTGAGGCTTTCCCCAAAGTATTTTCATGTGTATTGTTCCATTGATTCTTCTTCTTTTGGTTATATTGTTCAGCTCGATCTTTAATCTTCCACAAATTGATAATAGAAGTATGCTATAGTATTCTGCTTTGATTTATATTGCATTATCGGGTTAACCTACCATCATATTTTCTACTATATATATATATCTATATATATATATATATATATATATATATATATATATATATATATTATATATATATATATATTTTCTATATTTCTTGTTGGTTTGATCCACCATGAATTTCATCCTTGAATCCCATGATTTACATGATGCTTCATAACACAATAATGATGAATTAAATTCCCCCAAAACATGATTTAATATTTTTAGTTAACATATATCATGTGATATATGGTAATAATTAAAAACAAACGGTTTACCCTTGTATTTCATGAGAATTATGTAAAGAATTTTAGCCAAAATATATTAACATATATTTACGAGGCAAATGAGCTATATTAATGTCACTTGTTTTTTGAGCTCTACATGTTGTGTAGGGCTCATTGTATATATTCCTTGATTAGGTAGAGATGCTACTGGGATTAGGTTAATATGATGTTGAATATTCTACTTTGGCGGAGGACCATTAGGTAACTCATTTGGTATAACATTAGCATATTCTTATGTTACCTTTGTAGCTTTATTAGGTATTGGTATGTCTTTTTATTCTTTTCTTTCCATCATTGATGTGTAGAAGAATATTGTTACCTTCACTTAACAAGTTTTCTAAATTAGATAACATATTATGAGGTTTCCCTTCATCCTAAAGGGGTGGTAAGATTCCTTTAGATTCATCCTTCCAAAATTTAAATGTATTCTACTCGCCATCATGCATCAAATTTTTTTATCATAATTCCATGGCCTCCCCAACAACATGTCGCATGCATCCATTGGAATCAAATCACACCATATTTCATCTTTGTACTCAGCCTTTCCTATAGAAAACTTGATCAAACATGTTTTTTCAACACTCTCTTCATTCCCCTTTTTAAACCATACAATTAGGTATGCATGGGTATGTTTATCACTACAATCATAATTCCATGGCCTCCCCAACAACATGTTGCATGCATCCATTGGAATCAAATCACACCATATTTCATCTTTGTACTCAGCCTTTCCTATAGAAAACTTGATCAAACACGTTTTTTCAACACTCTCTTCATTCCCCTTTTTAAACCATACAATTAGGTATGCATGGGTATGTTTATCACTACGTAGGTTAACTTTATCTACCATCTCTATGGAAACCATATTCTAACTAATACTACTATCAACAATAATTTTACATACCTTTCCCCTCTAAATGCAACTATTTTGAAAGATATTTGTGAGAAGTGAAGAATCTTTCTTGTTGCTTTTCTATGTTTGCTCATTTTTTGGAATCACAATTTCTCTCCTCATCATGACATTTTCCTCCAAATCTAGGGGGATAATCAATCCTTTTCATGCAAGCCCACATTCAACTCAACAAGGGAAATTTTACAAGTCCACTGAAAACATCAAAATATTAATATGTGCACTCAAATTTATGGATATTGTTTATATTTTTTTCTTAATGTGATTATGAGCCAAAATTTCCTTTTATAAGGATCTAGGGGATCCATCCCCTTTGTACTCCTATGCATACACACTATTTTAACCAATGTTTAAATGTTGCAACTACCTTTGGCATGCTAAAACACATATTCTTACCTTTCCTTCACATCTCTATTCACATGACAAATTATTCTTATGTTCCATCCAAAAGACTACTTGAAACATAGCCCTTAGATTTCACTCTTTTTAATCTAGCAAGATAAATGAACTTAATCTGTATCTTGACTAGCACTAATTATTTTGGTCGTCATGATCATTTATGTATGACTCTTACACCTACAAAAGAATTTATCAACTCTACAATTTTAAGCTTCTTCCTCTTATTAGGGATAACCAATATCCCATCGAATCAATTCTTCTAATGGAAATAAAATAATTCTCATATCCTTATCACATACATAACAAAAATTAGTTCAGCTTTGAGTGCTTTTACTATTGCTACCTTAGGAATAGCGTTAGTGCCTAGGATAACTCTACTTGCTACCTCAGGAATAGCGTTAGTGACCCTACATCAGTTTCTATGGGTCAAAGGAGCGAATTGACTAAGAAAATATCCCTAGATTCTCTTCTATGTCAGCTCATAAAAGAAGGGAAACATTAGAACTCGACCTGTTTGGGGGAATTACTAATTCCTAATGGAGTATGCAAATGGGAAAGAGCACTAAAGCATGGAAACATCATTGCTTTTGCCTAAGGGAACTCATGAAGGACTTGGCAACCCTAACCCTACATTCTATAGATGCAAGGCTTGGGGCATTGTGAAAGAGGTTGAACAATTTGAAAGGATTGCCTATTTGACTATTGAGCAGAGTCTCAGACTAAGGCATCAGAAGAGGTTAAGAAGGGTGATCCGTTAATGAAAAAGGTATTATAGACTTTATGTGAAGTTTCCTTATGTTACTTAGTGCAATGGATCGAAAAGATTGCAAATAACATAAACACATAATCAAATTGAAACATAAACATATTCATCAACACAACGACAATTTGATAATGGAGTTCACCATACTTCTTGGCTACCTCTTCGGGTCCTTAGCTTCTAGTGTGACTGCTTTATTAGTCTTCAAAATTATTTTACAGACATGAGCTCAAAAACAGAGAATCAAATTAGAAAAAGGATCTCACCTGGCTTGCATGGATGCAATTTTCCTTATTATAGAAGGCTTCTACTTACCCTACAATATTATTCTTTCTCCAATTTCATCTAATCACTCAATTTCCTCTTAATAACATTCAACAACGGTATGATGCTTATACAACCAATCCATACCTAAAAGAATATTGTACTCCCCCAATAGAAACACATTATAGGTTTGATATCATTGGCATGCCTTGAAGCTCAAAAGCACATGATTTCACCTAGTGGCTTACTCTTCTCTTGATCCTTATTGCTAACTAAACCACCCATGGTTCTTTGTGTGCTTCCTTGGTAAACTGACATTTCTCTTCAAGCTTTGCACAAATGTAACCGTAGTTAGAACTAGGATCAATCAAAATATAAATAACTTGATTACATAGCTTACCTTCCATCTCAATAATGGATGCTTGGTAGTCTACTTGACAATTATCCATTGTTGTATAAATCATGGGCAAACAATGTGCCATGTCTCCCATGGTGTGAACCTCTTGTGCACTGTAAATATTTGGACTTACAATTCTCTACTGTAGGATGTATCATTTCCGGTGGTATCATCCACATGTCCAACAATACAAAAGATATTTGGCCTCATGTTTGTGTTTCTATTTTGTAGGCTAATGTGCATGACCCTTCTCAATTAAACTAATTTTTTGTTGAACTCAACTTGAATTAGTTATGGTTGTGTTTCCTTCCTTATCTTCAACCTCTTAAGCCACTTCCTTTTATCCTTTCCACTACTTTTTGCTTTCCACTCACCCTTGGATTATAGCCTTGATTTTTCTTGCTCATAATAGTGCTTCAATTTCTTAATGGAATCTTTTAAATTTTTACACTCATGCATATCAATTTGGTCTCTAAATGATAAAGGAATCCTGCTAATGAATCATTGCAATTTTTCCATCTTTTGCAAATTTCCAACCTCACATCATAAAATTCTTTCGCTTGCTATCATAATAGTTGTATAAGAAGTATTTGTATCTAAAGAGACCCTAAAAGTCACCCCATGTCAGTCTCTCTTTAGTTATACCATTGACATTCTTCAGATCTTCCACCATATTTTTTCTTTTCCTTTCAGACTGTAGGTGCCTACCATTAACTTCATGTTTTTAGAGTAATCATTAATCCTAAAGAACTTTTCAATACCAAGAAACCATGCTTCTACATCTTCCGATTTCTTTATTTCCCCATTAAATTTGGGTGTTTTGGCCTTATTTAGTTCCTTGGGAATGTGATATTCACCTCTCTTACTATGATGATGATGATGATGGTGATAATGGTAATGATGCCTCTTGGTAGTAGAACTAGAAGGCCTACCCGAGTGGTTTACCCAAGTACTAGTGATTCCCTCTAGGGTGCTCAATGGAGCATTCCCTCTCACAATACCTCCACTTTCTCTTCACTAGATCTTCCTTGACCTACTACCATTGTTGGCTTGTTGGGGCTTGACCCAGATTTTAGAGGTGAGTTAGCCAAACAAATCTCGAAACTACCGGCCCTTTTGGAAACAGTCCGCGGTGCGCGAACTGAGGTCTCACTCGAGGTAGTATGAGAGGGTGTTGGAATCAGGTTTTCGCACCCTAGGGATGTCTTGATGAAGTTTTGGAAAGTTCGTGGCCCAAACCTGCATGCTTGTGGGGCTTGTGCGCAGTTGTCTATACTTCGCACCCAGTGCAACTGTCTTGGCACAGCTATGTGAAGAGCGTGAAGGAGGTATTCTCTCAATGCTTTATTCTTACTATTCATATAGTTCTTAGTTTAATTACGTAGGCCCAATATTCTTATTTATATTTCAACATTCATAACCAGTGCGTGCACATATAAAACTGTAAAGAGATGCATAAGATAACAGTAACACAGATACCCAATAATTCAGAATCAACTTATCTTTATTATTACATCTCTTAGATACAATCCCAACTCTTACCCTGCGCACTCAGCTGCAAGGGTCTGCGCACACAGCTACAAACTCTACTAGGCCTCTGCGCACTCAGCTGCAGAGCCTCTATCTACTACCATGACCCAAGACTCGAACTTATAGACTCAGAGCTGGTTCTTATACATTATTCATCTTCATCCTTCTCTTTTGTCTAAAACTACTTTACAACCTAGAGTGTCGCTCTATTTATACAATCCCATGGTCCGCGGACCATGGGTAGGCCAACATTACAACGTATTACTTTACATACTCAAGGGCGGACAACCCTTTGACTTGTATTTACACTTCACACTCTGTGCACTTCGCGGAGTCTTTACAATACAACTTGACCCAAAACTCAGGATTTAAGCCCCAAAACTATTACACGGGGGATCTAATGCCCAACAGTCCCCCAACACAAACGTCGTGACTCGCCCTTGAGTCACTCGGTGGGTGCAGTGATCTTTGCGCAGTGTATCGAGCAAGTTCTGTGCTTCTCGTAGGTCTGTGGTGCATTGTTCCGCCGTTTGCTGTATCTTCTACATACATTCCTCCGAAACTTCATTAGCATGGTCATATCCCTACCTCAGTGTATAGATTCCCTGGATGTGTGTCAGCTTTTCCTCGATCTTGGCAGTCACTGCGAATGCTTCATCGATCCAAGGTTGTAGGCGCACCTTAAGCACTGCTTCTTTTTGAGGTGCAACATCCACCTGTTCCTTAAATGCTCTTGCCTCTTTCATCGTAGCTAGTTTCTAAGTAAGGGCGACTGTCTACGCGGTCCCTCAGATACTGTCATACTCTTGCTACAACTCGCGCGCTTCTATCTCTAGCCGCTAAATAGTTGGATCGTCCTACAATGAGGCGACCATGAAGAGTGACTGATCCAACATAGCCATGCAATCCTTTACTGCGCGCTCAATTTCTTCCAACCCCATTTGAATAGTGCGGGCGCATTGCTCTCTAACTTCTGGGGGTGTGGAGGGCTGCACCCTCAACTGCAGCTCAATGATCTGCAGGTTTAGCTCCAACTGAAGCTTCGTCGTTTCCTCCTTGGCCTCGCGGACTCTAGCCACCAGTCGGTGAATTCAATCTGCTGTTAGTAGCACTACTGAAATGGCCAACTCCAGTATGCTGCTACAGGCCTGCTCAATGACCTATTCCAATCCGAGGGTCTATGCGACTAGGTTGTCACACTATAGGCTGAGTTGTTCCATATTTATCTTCTACTTGCTCAAGACCTAGAGCACATGGCCCTCCCTGGCGCATAACTCTGTTGTAACCCCATCCTGGAGCTGATACAGGGTTTCTCTCGGCAGGGCTGCCAAGTTCAACCCCAAACCCTTCATTCTACTTACCGTGGCCTTGTCACCATCGGATGCTACTGATACCACAACTTTGGTAACAGGAAAGTGTTCATTATGCGGGCACGCAGAATTTGTTCTACTTCCAATGTTGCTTCTGCGATGTATGGTGCCATTATTCCTGCTTGTGGGGGTCACAGCTGTAACTCCTACAAATGAGCTATGAGCGCCCCCAACACAGTTGTCTGCTCCATCATCAATTCTTCGAAGGTGTCCTTAGTAACATCGCAAACTGTTTCGCTAATGTCAAAAAGGTCACCCACAGTGAGCGTGATTGAATCCACCGAGGTCTTTGCTTCCTTCACCTTCTTCCTCGAGGTTGGTTTCTCAGGGACATGCGGCTGCTTAAGTTGGGTTGATGGAGAACTGAGTTCCATGCGTTCCTTTGTCTTATCCTCTTCCTCTATGTCCTTCTCCATGGACATTTCTTGGCCCTCCCCAGGATCTTCTGTGGGCGCAGTGGCGGTCTCCTTTGCCTACGTTGTTGGTGCTGCTACTGCTTCCTCAACCTTCTTTTGCGCGGCGACCGCCAATTTTGCTTCATGTTGCACCCTTACCTCTGTAGTGGCTTTTTCATTCTTCCGCTTCTATGCCAGCTTTGCAATGCAGAGCTTGGCTTCTACTTTCTTCCTTTGTGTGGCCTCTTTGCCTAACTCTATTAAATCGGGAGCATGCCACTCCGGAGGCCAAGAATCTAATACCACAAAGATTGCATCATCCACTGCGACGAATGGAAGCCTCGTCCATTTGCGTGCAGGATCCTTCTCCACCCAGATATACAAATTATGCATATAGACTTTAAATTTGGCTAAGCTCTGTGAGCCGAGCTTTACAAATTATTTCGTATGGCTTTTTATCTTCCCCCTGACTGAGAACTGCTCTGATGGCTGTGTCTGAAGCGTCGGATGAAATCTGGAATGGAAAATCCCAGTTTGGGCCCGTTAATACTGGGACTGTTGATACTGTTAACACCCAGGTTGTTCCCTTTGACTCCTAAGGGAATACGGCCGGGGTAACCACTAACCAATCTTTGGATTACAGCTTCTAGCCACACTGTAATCAGAGAGGGCTCTCTCTTTAAGGTTTGTCTCTGTTTTGTGAAGATTTTAGGCTAGTTATGAGTTCAGGGTTTGGTTTATGTTTTGGTTGAGGGATATCTTTCTGTACCTAAGGTGGAAATCTTCAGATAGTTCTAATACATTGGGCTATGGAGTCTGTGGCTACAGGTTGTTTGAAATATTGAGTTGAGTTGCTGAAACTACAGGGCCTTTTAAATACTTCATGAAACAAAATTTAAAGTGTGATTATGAGCTGTGAACAACCAGTGAAAAGCAATTAAGAATTCTCCACTAAGCTGGGGTGTAAGAATGAGATATATTGCACAGGAGCATACTTGAATTCCTGAAACAACAATCACTATGAAAGATATAGTTTGGGGGTGCAGCAGTTAAGAATTACACCTTATGACTATAACTGAAGAAAAACATTTGTAATAGCATAGATTGAGTTCAGGGTAATCTGTGATTAAATCCTAGAACTATTCTTTTTCCTTGCCATTAACTGTGAAACACAGAACATGAATGAGCTATGAAAAGATGACAAAAACACATAACAAAGAGTTTTAAGAAAACTTATTGAACCATGAAATACGCAGGAATCCTGTAACATTCAGCAAAACACCACAATGCCTCAGGTAACGCAGAGCTTTGGAAATTCCATCATCTTTGTATTAATTCTCTGAAAATTTACAGCATAAGAACTCTAGAAGAGAAATCAACAACAACCCCTGCAAACTTATGCGAGGGGGGAATATATACAAGCGATCATACAAAATATCTGAGGCGTTGAGTCATCTGAGAAATAAATGTGTTCACCAACTTGTACAGAACAACAGATAAGAAGTTATTATAGCTTTGAATACAACATAAATGCTCTTTAATGCTGTCAGAAAACTTTTTGACCTTTGGAGGCAATGGAGTCAGTTGAATGTCCTGTTATAAATGCTGGATGACGTGTCTTTGTGGCTCTGTCCTCCTGTATCTTTTCGGCCCTGTCACCTGTGACTGTCACTGCTGCTTTGGTGGCCGAATAGTTTTGTTGAGTTGGCTCAGCCCATTCTTCTCCATGCATGCTGATTTTATCAAAATTTTCCTGTGCCTGATAACTTATATTTTTTGATGAAAAACTTAGTGAATGCCTTCTTGTCTATAATATCATCTGTATCGCCTTAGTCCACCATTCCTGTGTGGGCAATTGATGTCTCAGGATTTCCTCTAGAGTCTCATCTACCTCTGTGTATTTGTAGAAATTTGGAGGAACTTCGAACAGATGTTTAATTTCATTCATTATAAAGAATAAGTTCTCTACCCTGTTGTAGAGACTTTGTCCTGTTGCTGGTCCTGTTTCTTCTGAGGTACTGGGCCTTTCAGTGATCTGATTAGTAGCGAATGTATTGACCCTCTTGGCATAATGCTCATGTGAAAGTAGTCTCCCTGCGCTGTTCAGTAAGCTAGGAAGACCTTTGCCCTGTAGTGTTGTGAACTTGTCCATGAACTTATTTACCTCTGTCTGCATGTCCTGGCTTCTTCTTTCCAGCGTTTGTACCAGGCTTCTCAGTGTAAGGACCATCTTTATCAGCTAGATGGTTTTAGTTCTACTGGAGATTCCCATTTCTGCCAGTTGAGCACTTGTTCTGTTATTAAGCACATTAATCATTCTATTGGCAACCTCAGGCATATTGCCTAGAGATGCCCTTGATCTCTGTATTTCTCTGTGTGCTTTTCCTATGAGCTCTATTTGCTCATGGATGGTCTCAATGTATTGCCATTGATCAGTGATTGATTGGCCAATGTTGGCCCATAGGACTGTCTTGAGCTCAGCTGTCACTTTGTCAAGTGTGAGCTCCTTCTCCAGCTCCTTTATCTTATCCTTAAGGGCCTTTATTTCCCTGCCCTTTTCTGCTACAGTCTTCTTGGATTTATCATATCTTTCATTGAGCTTGGCTAGACTCTCCCTGGCCTCATTTAGCTCTGCCATTTGGGTTTCCAGGGCTTGGATTTCATTCTTGAGCTTCTGCATATCCAGGCTTGGAGCCTGCTCTGTTGTTGGTGCAGTTGCTGATGTAGATGGTGCTGTCTGTTCAGTAGGAGGAGCTGTAGTCTGAGGAGGTTCCTCCAGGTTAATTATTTCTGGAGGAGGCTGAGATGTTTGTCCTCCTTCATTTTGTTGTAATGTTGCCTGCAGTGCAGCCTGTGCAGCCTCTGATTCTCCCAATTTTTCTTGTGTTTGGATCAGCTGTTTGTATAGGGACACCAGCATAACTGATGCATCTTGGTCATGTCTCAGCTGGGCAACTTCTCCAGTTTGTGGGTGAATGGTTGCTGGGACTTTCACCATTTTTCTTAATGCTGCCATATTTGCATCTCTCAATTTCAACAATGCCTGCACAGCCTTGATGTCCTTGGGATCATGCCCAAGTTCTATGATTATCTCCTCCAAGGTTTTGATTCTATTGTCCTTTGCTTGAGAGGATGCTCTCTCCAACTCAAGTTGGGCAGCTGTATTATTTAGGCTATTTTCTAGCCTGTAGTTCTCCAAGGTCTTATCTGCCAAGGAGGCATACACCATCTCACCCGTTTGCTTATGCAATTCAATTTTGTCCATTGGGTGGATGTCCTTGGCAAGGACCTCAAGGTTGGTCCTTATGTAATCTGCAGTTGACTGCGGCTGCAACACGGCTGGCATAAAGTGGCTCATGATCATCTTGCCCTCCTGGACATCAAATGCAGACATTAGTCTTTGCTGGTTAGTGAGAGCCATTTTCAACAAATGATTATATAGTTGTATTCTTATGGGCTCATTCCTCTTCTTTATGTCAATGAACTGCTGCTTGATGCCCACCTCAGCTCCTCTTTGTTGGCTTGAGGAGCTGACTTCTCCTGCCACTGTCCTCTCTTGTTCCTGCTGGAAGGAACTTGAAGATGCCTCCATGCTAGGTGGGCCCATGCCCAAAGATTGCCCTATAGGCATTTCTTCCTCTGAGAGGGGATTCATTCTATGTCTTTTCTCCCCATGACTTGTTGATGTTGTGAGGGGAGTCTCTCTGTCCCTCTTTCTGCTTATGTCTTCTTTTTGTGGGGTTTGGAGGACTGAGGCCTCCACTGTTGTCTCCTGCCTAGGAGGCAGGGTGTCCTGAGCTTGTTGCCCGGTGGATTCTGGGGCCTGTGATGTATTTTCTTGCTGTCCTGGTTTCTCCTTTTCTTGCTGCCCCTCTTGTTGTTGTTGTACCTGTTGCTGTTGCTGCATTTCCTGCTGCTGTACCTCTTCATGCTGCATTTCTTCATGAGGTGGCTGCTCTGGCTCCATCTCTTTCTCTTTGCCTTTGCTAGAGGTTTGATCAGTAGCTTTGGCTGTTTGCTGCTGTGCTGTGGAGGATGAGGCAGCTGCTCCCACTTGAGTGCCTGGAAGAGCAAATACCTGTGCACAAAGCTCTAAGTCAGCCATCTTTTGGATATTTTTAACTGCCCTTTGATTTAAATCTTCTTGTGTGGCAGCCTCCTCTAAGGTTCCTCTCCTCCACTTAATTTGATTTGCATACTTTTCTATGTGAGGCAACCTTACATGGTCATAACCGGACAGCCTATATTTGACCCTTCTTAAAGTTATGAAGTGATTGGGGTCATAAGGTTTCCAGAGGAAACTGGTCTGTAGGCCAAGGGATTCTAGCATTCTATCGGCTTCTTGCCAACCTTCCTCCCTTTTGTTGTAAATGAAGTGGCCTAATTGGTTTCTTACTTTGAGCTGTGCCTTCTTGCCTTTCCCTTAAAAATGTAGTATATCAGCTGTTAGATACCTATAGTAATAGGTTTCATATTTCATGATTGATTATTGAAAATCCAAATATGCTCTGCTTTGCTACTACAAAGATCCCATATTTCCAGAAAATCAGAGGTGTGTGAAGTATTTCAAATATTGAGGACCTTATTACAATTTTTTGGGTGATTCAACAGTTCAAACTGGATCATGCCATGTTTCAATTTTGAGTTGTAGAATAGAGAAAGAAGTCTGTCCAAACAGCTTAATCTTGGCAGACAAATAGTTCAGGTAGAGAAACAAAGGTTCCCAAAAGTCTAATCTGGGACCTTGGAAGAGATAAGGGTAGAAGTAGATAGGGAGAAAAGAAAAAAAAAAAAGGCCAAAGAAAAGAAAAGGCAATTGAGGGTTGCAAGTCCAAGTGCCCCTCCAAGAAGAAACAAAAAAATGTTAGGTGAAATAGTTGGGTAGGCAGTTGTGGTTGCAGAAAGGACATGTTCACCATTACATAGTTGTCAAAGATGTTTTGCCAAGGCAATGGATATATTAGCAAAAAGGTGGTGAAATTCATGGTCTCACAGCAGAGCATCACTAACTTCTCTCTTCCCCCCTACTCCATTGCTAACACCCCCTTTCTAAATCCCCCACCTTCACTTATACTAACTCCTAATTCTACTATTTAGCTCCCCTATTTTACCCCTACTCCTAATAATACTAACACTAAGGTGTATAAAGCCCCAAATTTTATGTATATTCCCTCCCCTAGGCATAATAGCCATGTATTTTCAAAAGGGACCAAATGGCACCTGGCCACTTTGGTGAACCTTTTCCACCCCTTTCCCCTCCGCTGCAAGTTATTTTACCCTCAAATTCACCTCTGCATGGGCAAAACCCCTCTCCAATTCCGCTGGCGGGACCCTTCCCCAACATGCTCGACCAGTCGGGAGGCCCGCCAGCCGTCAGATCTCCAGCGCCCAGATCTAAGGGTGGGCGGTCAATTTCAGATCTCGATGTGCCGACATTTAGCGTCCGGGGAAAGCGGTTTTACCTATCCCGTACAATGGACGCGTGGCGGGCGGTAAGGTTGTTCGGAGCCCTCCTCCCACTTACTGCCTTTGCCCAAAGGTGGTGCGGGGAACCCACTTACCGCCACCCCGTATACCGCTACCCCACACGTCATGCCTACACGTCATGTCCACGCCGCTCTGACGTCACCCCGCCGGTGCCCGCCCCATCGTCCCTTGGTCCTCCACGCGGGCCCGCCTTTGCGCCCGCCCGCCACCGTGTCCTGCCGACCTGGCTAACACCTCAGCATCCACGTCACCCCTCACCTGGGCCCCGCCATGACGTCATGCTGACGTCATCGGCGGAAAAGCGCCAAATTCATACTTTTGCCAAATTTACCGATTTAAACGGCTAAACGCATATTTTTCGCTTATTTTGCATGCGAAGCTGAACTAGCCGTTGTCAAGCCTGCTGCCGCGAAATCTTGCATTCAGCCATCAAATTCGACAAGTAAACCGTTCAAAGTTCGAGGCTTGACTGCATTAAGCCTTTGCAACCCAGCCCGCAAGCTTCCAGGTCGATTTGCCAGGTATTTTGCCGTCTTCTCCCATTCTGCCCGTGAATTCCAATTTTCTGCAAAATCACCATTAAAGTCTGCTAAAAAACTCTAAATTTAGCTCTACCTAAGCACCCAAATCAGACATAAGCAACCTGTGCCATCCATTAGCCCCAATTTAGCTCTGTACAAACCAGCTCGCGGGTTAAAACTGCAGAAATCGCCCTGAAGTACCCGGCATTGTTCCTTTTTGCCAAGTACTGGTTAGCTAACCTCTTCCTGTACAAATACTAATACCTCAGTAAGCATTCCCTTAGACAATCCACATTCCTGAAAATCATCAGTACTTTGCTAGCTTCAGAACAACTTCACACCAGAAGAAGACATCACACCAATTGCACCTACCTGCTGCTCAAAGTCTTCAAGAGATTCATCAAAGCTCTGCATCCTGCTGCACACTTTCAGACTGTATCATGGCAGCATCTGCATCCTCCTCCCTCAGTGTCACTCCACTGAGTCAAACCAATAAGAAACTGGAAGCAATGCCATTAGTTGACAAAGACTGTCTCATAAATGATTTTGAGGGAAACAGAAACTTTTTGAAGACCTTCACCACATTAAGGGAAGACTATAAGGCAGGACTTGGTACAGATGGGATATGGGAGTCAAACCTGCCCTATTACTGCCTCCCAGCTGTGAATGTTTTCCCTGAAATCATTCACTTATGTGCTCAAAATTATGATCAGGAGCACAGAGCTGTCAACACTCAACTAGGGAGGATTTTGTTCTATATAAACGCTGACACCATCAACAAAATGCTGCACTTTGAACAGACAGAGTTATTAGTCCCTTTCTCCATGAGATCTTTAATGGAAGCAGGTGAGAAGATGACCAGTGAAGAGCTGCAGAAGGTCACCAGGAACTACATGTGGCCTGAGAACCAGCCTACAGGGCCACCTCCTTATCCACATGAGCACTTCAATGACTCAGGCAGGCTGCTCCTGGACATGATAGCCTATGTGCTAGGCTACCAGAACAGCAAGCATGTGGATCTAGCCATGCTCGTAATGCTATCTGCCTACAGCCCACGACAACCCCCTGCCCGAAAGTACAACTTTGCCAAGTTCATAGCCAATAGGATCCATGATCAATTGTGCAAATTGGACAGACAAGGAGTCTTTAGATATTCAGCATACATCTACCACCTGTTCATGTATCATCACTCTGAAGCTTTCCCATGCTACATCAGAAGGCTGGACAACAAAGGGGAGAGAAGATCAGTCATATTCTGGACCTCAGTCTATCATGAAATCACAAATTCACCCTACAGCTATTGTGAATTTGTAGATCAGTTTGTATACCCAGTCTCCAGCATACTTATGAAATCCCCTCCACCTAGAATATCAAATGAGATCAAGAAAGCTTTACAGCTTTCTAAGAAGTACAAAATAGGTGATTGGTACCTATATGAACACCACACTGTGTTCAGAGTGTATGGGTGTGAGCTCTGTCCATACAGACTACCCAAGTATGTTCCCATGAGATTATTTGCCTTGGAATATTACAGGCAATTAATCCAGTCAGACCTCACTCACTTCCACAGCTCAAAGAAAAAAGCACACCTTAACTTCAAAAATGAGCTGGGCCCTTTTATCATGAATAAGAAGGAAGGATGGGAGGCTGCAGATTTGATCCTAAAAGACAAATATAAGTTGTCTTACAGTTTCCGGTGGGTCCCATATGACCCTCAAGGTTTCATCACTGCCAGGAGAACAAAGTACAGACTCCTAGCCATCAAACACTGCCACTATCCACATCTAGAACAGTATGCAAACTTACAAGAGTGGCAGTTGGATACCCTTGTTGAGAGCTTGTCTGAAGAGGAAAAAATAGCTAAAAATATGAAAGAACTTGAAAAAACTATTGACCTGGACTATGTGATCCAGGTACCTTTCAGGCTGCCTCAAACATCAGGAGGAGGAACCTCAGTTACCAGGACAGCGCCGCCAACAACAGCACCAGGCTTGGATAAGGGAAAGGGAAAAATGGACGCCGAAGATGAAGCAAAAAAGCAGCAGTCAGAGCAGGGAAAGCAACAACCAGAGCAAGAAACAGGGCAGCAAGAAGAACAAACCGGTCTGCCACAAACTGGGCTGCCAGAAACCACCTTATTGCAGACACCACCCCCTCAAGTGGAGCCCCTAACCACTTCAATTTTACAGACCCCGGCACATGAAGAAAGGGGGACCAAAAGACAAAGAGAAGAGTCCACTCCCCTCAGTGGATCCTCCCAACAACCAGAAGCTAAAAGGCAGAGGGCAGACTCCCCAGAAGTAGAAGACATTACTGAAGATGTCTTCAATGATACAGCCAAGGATAGGGAGGGCAGCCAACACACAGGGACTAGCTCCTTTCAGCAGGAGCAGAATTTACAACTTGGCTTGGAGGTATCATCTTCTTCTCAACAAAGCCAGAAGCTCAAAGGTGCTAAGGCCACCTTCAAAGAAATCAAGGCAGCAAATGAACTATTGAGGGCTGAGGTTTACAAACAATTTATAGATGCCACTCCAGCCCAACAAGAAAGATTGATGTCGGTCTACGACTTCAAAGAGGAGAAGATGATATTCAGCCATTTCAAACCTAAGGGCCCAACCCAATGTCCACTGCTGATTTCATCAAAACAAGGGTGGAGGTCTTGGCCAAAGACATACATCCTATGGACCAAATTGAGCTCCATAAGCAGACTGGAGAAATGGTCTATGCCACCTTGGTAGATAAGGCCACACTAGCTCATGAGCTGAAAGAATCCTTGAAGCACACAAATACTCAACTGGATTTTGAGAGATTGTCTTCCAGGGCCAAGGATAACAGGATAAAATCTCTTGAAGAGATTATTGTTGATCTAGGGCATAACCCTAGTGACCCAACCGGGGTAAAAGCCCTCCTGAAGAAAAAAGAGGATGATCTCAATGCCATGAAGAGGAGATTGAAGCTGTCACCTACAGAACATCCTCAGACAGCTGAACTGCAAAAAGAAAAACAAGTTGATCAACAACTTGATCTACTATTGCAGCAGGATCAAAGGATCCAAGAGCTAGAGGAGGAGCTGGAGAAGTCATTACAGGACAAACAGGGAGAATCCACACTACCAACTCCCCCAACAGATTCTACAGCAGCAACAGGCTCTGGGGCAGCAGTGGCCCCTACAACAGCAAATACAGTTGACCAGCCCAGCATAGAAGAACTAACTAAGGCTGTTAAGCAAATGGAGCTACAAGCAGATGAGATAAGGAAGGCAAAAGAAAAACTGGCAGAGATAGATGCCAAGTATGACCAGTCTAAAATGACAGTGGCAGAACAGGGCAGACAGATCAAGACCCAAAAGGACAGAATCAAAGCCCTGGAGAAAGAGCTTGATCTCAAAAACACCATGGCTGAGATCAAGAGGATCTTATGGAATAAAATCACCCAAAGCATGATTAAACAGTGGAAATCACTCAAAACAATCCATGAACATATGGATTTAATTGTGCAAGCTCAGATAGATATCCAGAGGGCTAAGACAGCACTAGGAAATAGACCTGAACAAGCTAGCCAACTGATAGACTTTCTGAACAGGCAAGACAAAGATGAGCTGGCAGCAGTTGGAATCACCAACAGAACGGAGGCCATCCTTATGACCAAAAAGGTGCTAACACTCAGAGGATATGTGCAGACAGCAGAAAGGAGGAGCTATGAGATACAGACTGAAGTTGAAGACTTCAAGCTCAGAATGGGGATGCTACAGGCAAGAGGAATGCCTAGCCTATTGAGCGGTACAGGGAAATTGATCAACAGAGATCAATTTACAAATAGGATGGCCGCGTACATAGAAAATCAAATCACTGCATCCAGCAGTGCTTCTGAAGAAACTGTTCCTCCTACAGGACAGAGTTTGTACACTCAGCTTGAAGGGTCATTTTTTATTGAAAATGAAGTTAATCATCTATTTGAAACTCCTCCCAGTTTTTTCAAATACACAGAGCTTGATGAGACATTGATTAAAATGCGAAGGCATCAAATGCCCAAGGAGGACTGGTGGCAAGCCATGCTCCAGATTCTGCCACAGTAGTTTCAAAACTCCAGGTCAAAAGCCAGCTCAGGTCACCGCAAGACAAGTATAAAGTGGTCGGTGACTGGAAAATATCTAAAAAGTGATTCATCACTAACAGTGACAGCTAGCCACATTTTGAAACACACGCCTTCAGCCGACTACAACTGCTACAAATTCAACAGCATCTGACAGATTTTGACAGCTAAAGGACTAAGAGCTATTACTGCATTTACTTCTTCATTTACTTCTTTGGCTACTGCTCACTAGCAGTTGGCAGCATATTTATGAGGCATTTACTCTTCTTTCAGATATTTTTCCAAATGTAAATCTGTATATATACCCCCCTTAGTAACGCATAAGGGGTTGCTGAAATTTTCTCTTGGATAACTTCCATCTGCTGTAATATTTTCAGAGAATTAATACAAAGGAGGAATGGAACTTCCAGAAGTTTGGTGTATTTGATGTCTGGTGGTGAAGGATGCATGTTACAGGATTCCATGGGTGTTGCATAAAACTATAAGTATTTTCAAATCTTCTGTTATGTTTTTTTTTTTTTTTGAGTCTTTTGTTCTCTTTGGTTGTTTAAATGTCTTACACTTGATAGTAAGGTGAAAGAATAGTTTCAGGATTTAATCAAGCATTACCCTGAACTCAAACCTGAACTGTCATCTATGTTTTCTTCAGAAACAGTAATAGAAATTGCAATTCTTAACTGCTGCACTTCAATCTGTCTCTTTGCTGTAACAGACTATTCCCAGGGATTCAAATTATTGCCCCTGTGACCTCTGTTTTCTGCTCCAAATTCTGTCACGTGGAAATATGTAAACAATAAGTGGAAATTCTTAAATGCTTTCACTTCGTGCTGCCTGTTTCCTGTCACTTAGCCAAAATATGTTTTAACAAAGCACTCAAAAGGCCCTGTAAGTTCCATCTTTCATCTCACAGATTCAAACACATTAAGCCACAGACTCCATTGCCCAATGATATTCAACATATCTAAAAACTACATCACTGAAGTCTAAGGGAATTTCATCAACCGAAACACAAACATAACCTGTACTCAATACCTAGCCTAAAACACCATCACTGTAGATATAAATCATAAAGAGAGAGCCCTCTCTGATCACTGTTTGGCTAGAAACAGTGATTAAAAGATTGGTTAGTGGTTACCCCGGCCGTATTCCCTTGGGAGTCATAGGGAACAACCTGGGTGTTAACATAATTGGCGACTCCACTGGGGACTAAGACTATTCAATCACTATCTATCTTCCAAAGCTTTCATCAAGCCTGAAACTAGCCAAGACATCTTAGGACTGTTTCTCTAATACAGGGGCAGTCTTAGGGAAGAGCTAACTAGGGAAACTTATCCTAGCCTTGAAACATATATAGTCATTCCAGAGTTCTTATTTTGCCCTTGTAAATACAAAACTTCTGTATAAAGTTCTGAAAGAACACTTAGAAGCTGGCTCCTAAAAGAAACCCAAGGCATACTAGGGCACACCCTGACCCTGATCAACCCATCATTGTTGATAACCCAAATATCATCCCAAAGAACATAAGGAAACAGCACAAGCAGGATAAACCTGCTGATTCAGATATAAGGTCAGACCAACCCATCCTCATTCCCACTCCTTGCAAAGTCCTTTTTCGTTCCACACCCAATTCCCCTAGTTCATCTTCAACCCCTCAAAGTCCTACCTTTCCATCTTCACCATCTGCACATACTCGCTCAACCAGTTCTCCACTTGTTACCCATCCTATTAACCCCAGTACACCCGTAATCCCAGTTGTCCCATTTGTTCCTATCAACCCTATTAACCCTATAAACATGGCTAACAGATATGCACCATTGCAGATTCCAGCCAATGCTCCAGCCCTACCCCAAGATTATCAAACCAGACTCTCATTTTTTGATTCCCATGGCCCTTTGACGGCCATCCAGCATGCTAAAAAGATGCAAGACCACTTTGAGACCTATGAAATTGATGATGATAGTGTCAGGATGAGAATCTTTGTTCAAAGCTTAACTGGGGATGTCAGGACTTGGTTTAGGTCCTTAAATGCAAATTCAATTGCAACCCCTGAAGTTTTATACCAGGAATTTACTAACAGATGGGAGAAAAAGAGAGATCCCCACCACATACTTGGTGAATATAACACTATTAAAAGAGGTCCCCAAGAAACGGTGTTGGAGTATTGTGCCAGGTTTAACAACATATACAATGCTATCCCTCAGAACTTAAGACCCCCTCCTGATTTGGCTCTTTATAATTTCCCTGATGGTTTTGATTCTGATATGGCCTATCAGTTGAGAGAAAGAGACCCTCCAACCCTTGCAGAAGCTCAAAGGGTTGCAGTCACTGTAGAGGCCAACCTAATTGCCAAAAGAAACAGGGCAAAGCTGGAAAAGAAAACTGGCTTCAAAGAAGAACCCTCGGGTTTTGACCAAAAGCTAGATGCAATTCTAAATAGCATGAAGAGGTTGGGGGAGAGAGTGGAATCAGTAGAAAGAAAATCATCATGGGAGGCACCACAAAACAATCCTCCTAGAAACCCAAATTTCAGGAGAGCCCAAAACCCCAATATAGGAAAGACTAATGCTGACCAAGATATCAGACCCCCTTTTCAAGAAAATTATGCAGAAACTTCTACTGCAAATCAGCTAAATGAGGACCCTGAAATCAATTTAATAGGTCTGGATGGCAAAAATCATGTATTCTTAACCCAAGAAGACCATGAGGAGGATGAGAGCAATACATTTCAAACTAAGTCAGGGGAATCCTTTGATTTTAAACAAGGATATGACACTGCTGTCTATGAAGTCCACAAACAATACAAACTAAGGAGTAGGACTGTAAATGTAAATCAACCCGAAAAGATAAAAGAAAAACAGCAAACCAAAGAAAGCTCAGTCACTGAACCTGATCATGTGCCAAACTTGCCTACAAAGGAAGTAGTGGTTGAAGAGGTTACTGAACCACTGTCACCATCAAAACAACCCATGGCAACCTTATCCTCTGAGCCTAACCCAAATATTGCCCCTCAAGATATCAATATTAGGGGCAGGTTCCAAAATCAAGATGAAATCCCACCAGAAGATGTAATAAACAAAGAAAGAACTGCTACCCGTGATCCCAAATTGCAAATTGACAAACCCTTTGACCTAGGAGTAGAGATTGGCAAGTTAAAGGTAGCAATTCCCCTCTCAGAGCTAGCAAAGCATGACATGTACAAACAACAGATTAAAAAATCCCTTCAGCTCACCAATAGCAAAGATGATGTAAATGTATTAGATGACACTCCAGAGTTACTATTTGGTCCAGAGGTAGATGGAAAAACAGTAGTCACAGGGGTTTTACCGTTTTATGTCAGCTTACATGTACATGACAAAATTCTGCACAATGCAATGTTTGACTCAGGAGCCTCTCATAATCTGATGCCAAAAGCAGTCATGGAAAGATTAAACTTAGATATCACAAGACCATACAAAGACTTGTTTTCTTTTGATTCTAGTCAAGTCAAGTGCCTGGGTCTAATTAAGGATTTGTGTGTGTCCCTGGTCCAATTCCCCAACAAGACCATTTTGATGGATGTTGTTGTTGCTGATATCCCACCCAAGTATGGGATGCTATTATCAAGATCATGGGGAGCAAAGCTTCAAGGCTCCCTGCAGTTAGACATGTCATATGCAACCATCTCTGTCTTTGGACAACCAAAAAGACTTTATAGGGAAACACTCATGAAGTATATGGTTAGCAGTGAAGAGAAACCCCAAAATTTCCCAATATATGCAGTTCATTCAGACGTAGACTCTTACATCCTCTTTAATGACAGCATAGGCCTCTCGGACAGTCACATTAGCACGGAGACATTTAAACCAGAACAAAACATCATTCTAACAAGTAGCACCTGTAAAACATCAATCAGTACAACAAAACACTTTAGCTCTCCCCTAGGGGTCAAAGATGGTCAGGCAAATGATGAAGCTATCCTAGAAAACAAATGGGAGAAGAAACCCCAACTCATGCTCACACTGCCATCCCATGAACAGAACCTCAAATCTCCTGAACAGCAAGGCATCTTGTGGATCTTAGAATTTGATGGCTCGGTTAACAAGCTAGGAGCAGGAGCTGGAGTATGGATACATAACAAAGAGAAAGGCTGTGCAACAGGCAAGGCCTACAGATTGAATTTCAGATGCACCAACAACATGGCAGAATATGAAGCTCTATTACTAGGCCTCAAGATTGCAAAATCATTACAAGCACCTAGCCTCTCTATCAGGGGAGACTCTGATCTGGTCATTCAACAAGTAAAAGGCAATTTTGTCACTAATGACAAGAGGCTGAGATCCTACAGGGCTGCTGTAATCGAAATATTAGAGACCTTTCATGAGTTTGCTATCACAAAAATTCCAAGGGGCCATAACCTCCATGCACATAGCTTGGCAACATTTGCCAGCACTTTCAAATTCCCACTGGAACCTAATAATTGTTTCACAGCTGAGGTCAGGTACAGACCCTCTATTCCAAACAATGTCAGAGAATGGCAAGTATTTGAGGATGACATGCAAATAAACAATTTTTTAACCCTGCAACAGGAGTTCACAGGATTAAATATTGATCTTGAGACAGCAAGTCAATCACAAATGCTTGAGACAGCAAGTCAATCACAAATATTTAATGAAGCATGTCAATCACAAATACAGTTTCAACAATCTGCTCACCCAATGTCACCTAGGACAGCAAAACAACTACTCAGCCCAACCATTTTCAACAATGAAAACATTCAACAAATTAAACAAATGGACTGTGAAGAGATGAGTAACATTGAAACTGAAATCATACAACTCAAAGACAACTTCCTCCCAGTGGGCCTTACCCCATTAGAGGATATTTTCGACTCAAATGACATCCCTAGGAAGCCAAAGATGCAGCCATTAGATGCAAGAATTGAAGAATGCAATATTGGCACTATGGAAAAGCCTAAGATAATAAAGCTATCTGCCTCTTTGCCCCCTGATCAAAAGCCCAAGTACATTGATCTCTTTAAAGAGTTTCAAGATGTCTTTGCCTGGGGATATGAAGATCTCAAGTCCTATGACACATCTGTCATCCAGCATACCATCCCTCTCAAGCCTAATCAAAAACCATTCAAACAGAAATTGAGAAGGATCAATCCTGTGCTCCTTCCTTCCATTGAACAAGAGTTGCATAAAATGTTCAAGGCTGGTATTATAGCACCAATCAGATTCTCTGAATGGATCTCAAATTTAGTCCCTACCAGAAAGAAAACTGGTGAAATCAGACTTTGCGTAGACTTAAGGAATCTGAATCAAGTTTCACTCAAAGATAACTACCCTTTACCAAAAATGGATCACATCCTCCAAAGAGTAGTAGGAGCCTCAAGGATATCACTGCTTGATGGATTCTCAGGCTTCAATCAAATTTTAGTGCACCCTGATGATCAAGACAAAACTGCATTTACTACCCCATGGGGAACTTTCAAGTATGTGAAAATGCCATTTGGATTGAAAAATGCAGGGGCAACATTTCAAAGAGCAATGGACATTGCTTTTGCAAAAGAAATTCATGATTTCTTGGTCATTTACTTAGATGATCTTACACCCTTCTCAAAATCTGACCAAGAACATTTGAAACATTTAAGACAGATTTTCATAACATGCAGAAAATATGGCATTTCCTTAAACCCCAAGAAGTCTTTATTTGGTTTGGAAGAAGGGAAACTTTTAGGACACATCATTTCAAAAGATGGCATAAGAATTGATCCAGATAGGATACAAGCGATCCTACAAATGCCTCACCCTAGGAATGTCAAAGAGTTGCAAGGATTCTTAGGAAAACTCAATTTTTTAAGAAGGTTCATCCCAAATTTAGCAGAATTGATCAGACTACTAAACAATATGCTAAAGAAAGATTCAAAGGTTAAGTGGACTGTGGAAGCAAAGCAAGCCTTTGAAAGCATAAAACTGGCTTTAACCCAAACCCCGGTATTAACTAATCCTCAGTTTGACAGAGACTTTATTATTTTTTCTTTTGCCTCCCAGCATACTATTGCTGCTGTTTTATTGCAGAAAGATGATCAAGGGAATGAAAAGCCCATTGCCTTCTTCAGCAGAGCTCTTAGAGATGCTCCTTTGAAGTACCAAATAATGGAAAAACAAGCCTATGCATTAATCAAAGCTATCAAAGATTTTAGGATCTATATCCTTTACTCTCATGTTGTGGCTTATGTACCAAGTCCTATTGTCAAAGACATTCTCACCCAAGAAAACTTAGAGGGTAGAAGAGGAAAATGGATTGCAAACATACTTGAATTTGACATTGAAATAAAACCTACAAAGCTGATTAAAGGGCAAGGTTTGGCCAAGTTAATGACAGAAGCAAATTTCCAAGCCTTAGATATCAACCAACTGGACAGTGAAACAGAGATGGCGACTCCAAAGATCAATGTAGCCTTTGAACAATCTCCTTGGTACTCTGATGTCTGTTATGTGTTACAAAACCTGTGTGCTCCCCCAGGACTGTCCAGAACTAAGTCTAGGTTTCTGAAAATGAAAACATCTAAGTTTTGTGTGATGGATGAGAATCTACTCTGGAAAAACCATGAAGGTATTTTGCTGCACTGTCTTATTGAGAGTGAAACTGACAACATCATGCAAGAATTCCATGCTGGAGACTGTGGTGGACATCTATACTGGAAGTCCACTGTAGACAAAATATTAAGGGCTGGTTATTACTGGCCCACTATGTTCTCTGATGTGAAGAAATTCACAACATCATGCCACAAGTGCCAACTGTTTGAAGGCAGAAGACAGTTGCTGCCACTTCCTTTGAGGCCCATTTCAACAGAAAGACCTTTTCAACAATGGGGTTTGGATTTCATTGGGGAGATTCATCCCTCATCTTCAGGACAACACAGATGGATTTTGACTGCAACAGACTACTTCACCAAGTGGATTGAAGCTGCCCCATGCAGACAAGCAAATGATTCAGTGATCATTCAATTTTTGGAGAATAATATACTGGCTAGATTTGGCTGCCCAGATAAGATAATAACAGACAATGCTGCTGCCTTCAAATCCAAGAAAATGGTGAACTTCTGCCATAAATTTCACATCACTTTGGGCCATTCTACAGCTTACTATCCTCAGGGAAATGGTCTTGCTGAATCATCAAACAAAAGCTTGATAAACATCATAAAGAAAGTATTGGAAGAGAACAAAAAGAACTGGCACAAGAAACTAGTAAATGCTTTATGGGCAGATAGATTAACCACCAAAAGATCAATTGGTACCAGCCCATATGAGTTGGTCTATGGATTAGAGGCCAGATTTCCTTCATCACTAGGGGTGCCAGTTATGAAACTTCTACAAGAAAGTCAAGCAGAGCCAAATGATATGCAAAGAAGGATCAACCAGATAATCTGTTTACAGCAGACCAGAGAACAAGTTTTCAGCAGAGTGCAAATATTACAAGAAAAACTGAAAAAGGCCTTTGACAGAAGAACCAAAGCAGAAGATTTCAATATGGGAGACAAAGTTCTAAGGTGGGATGCAAGAAGAGAAGAGAAAGGGAAACATGGGAAATTTGATTCTTTGTGGAAAGGACCATTTGCTGTCCAAGCAGTACAAGGTAATAACACTTATTTCCTTAAAAGTTTGACTGTAACTGAACTGGATGAAGGTCCTGTCAATGGCAGGATGTTGAAGCACTATTATGATGGTTCACTATGATAGGGATCCAAAGGTTCATTGTATATATGCAGGCCTACATATGTTTTTTGTTTGTAAAAAGATGTTTTCAAGTGCTGCACCTAGTAGCAATAGGCAGATAGAATCAAAGGTTCCCCAAGGAAAAGCACACAATTTTGACAGGTTGCATGCATCAGATTCCAAAGATTAAGATGGACAGTCAAGGAACAAGGCAATCTGACCTGCTGTTCTTGGTCTTTCAAAAGAAAAACCATCCCCATGTGGAGCCACTGTTAGATACCTATAGTAATAGGTTTCATATTTCATGATTGATTATTGAAAATCCAAATATGCTCTGCTTTGCTACTACAAAGATCCCATATTTCCAGAAAATCAGAGGTGTGTGAAGTATTTCAAATATTGAGGACCTTATTACAATTTTTTGGGTGATTCAACAGTTCAAACTGGATCATGCCATGTTTCAATTTTGAGTTGTAGAATAGAGAAAGAAGTCTGTCCAAACAGCTTAATCTTGGCAGACAAATAGTTCAGGTAGAGAAACAAAGGTTCCCAAAAGTCTAATCTGGGACCTTGGAAGAGATAAGGGTAGAAGTAGATAGGGAGAAAAGAAAAAAAAAAAAAGGCCAAAGAAAAGAAAAGGCAATTGAGGGTTGCAAGTCCAAGTGCCCCTCCAAGAAGAAACAAAAAAATGTTAGGTGAAATAGTTGGGTAGGCAGTTGTGGTTGCAGAAAGGACATGTTCACCATTACATAGTTGTCAAAGATGTTTTGCCAAGGCAATGGATATATTAGCAAAAAGGTGGTGAAATTCATGGTCTCACAGCAGAGCATCACTAACTTCTCTCTTCCCCCCTACTCCATTGCTAACACCCCCTTTCTAAATCCCCCACCTTCACTTATACTAACTCCTAATTCTACTATTTAGCTCCCCTATTTTACCCCTACCCCTAATAATACTAACACTAAGGTGTATAAAGCCCCAAATTTTATGTATATTCCCTCCCCTAGGCATAATAGCCATGTATTTTCAAAAGGGACCAAATGGCACCTGGCCACTTTGGTGAACCTTTTCCACCCCTTTCCCCTCCGCTGCAAGTTATTTTACCCTCAAATTCACCTCTGCATGGGCAAAACCCCTCTCCAAGACCCCTTAGCCTACAAAAATCTTTGCAAAAGTCCCTAAGGTAAAAAACCCGCCTCTGGCACGTTTCCCAATCCCACCACATTACGGGTTAAGCGAGAAAAGATGAAAAACCATTCAAAACCCACTAACCTATAGTTTTGCGCCCAAATATTAAATGGAATATTTTATTCCGCTGGCGGGACCCTTCCCCAACATGCTCGACCAGTCGGGAGGCCCGCCAGCCGTCAGATCTCCAGCGCCCAGATCTAAGGGTGGGCGGTCAATTTCAGATCTCGATGTGCCGACATTTAGCGTCCGGGGAAAGCGGTTTTACCTATCCCGTACAATGGACGCGTGGCGGGCGGTAAGGTTGTTCGGAGCCCTCCTCCCACTTACTGCCTTTGCCCAAAGGTGGTGCGGGGAACCCACTTACCGCCACCCTGTATACCGCTACCCCACACGTCATGCCTACACGTCATGTCCACGCCGCTCTGACGTCACCCCGCCGGTGCCCGCCCCATCGTCCCTTGGTCCTCCACGCGGGCCCGCCTTTGCGCCCGCCCGCCACCGTGTCCTGCCGACCTGGCTAACACCTCAGCATCCACGTCACCCCTCACCTGGGCCCCGCCATGACGTCATGCTGACGTCATCGGCGGAAAAGCGCCAAATTCATACTTTTGCCAAATTTACCGATTTAAACGGCTAAACGCATATTTTTCGCTTATTTTGCATGCGAAGCTGAACTAGCCGTTGTCAAGCCTGCTGCCGCGAAATCTTGCATTCAGCCATCAAATTCGACAAGTAAACCGTTCAAAGTTCGAGGCTTGACTGCATTAAGCCTTTGCAACCCAGCCCGCAAGCTTCCAGGTCGATTTGCCAGGTATTTTGCCGTCTTCTCCCATTCTGCCCGTGAATTCCAATTTTCTGCAAAATCACCATTAAAGTCTGCTAAAAAACTCTAAATTTAGCTCTACCTAAGCACCCAAATCAGACATAAGCAACCTGTGCCATCCATTAGCCCCAATTTAGCTCTGTACAAACCAGCTCGCGGGTTAAAACTGCAGAAATCGCCCTGAAGTACCCGGCATTGTTCCTTTTTGCCAAGTACTGGTTACCTACACTCTTCCTGTACAAATACTAATACCTCAGTAAGCATTCCCTTAGACAATCCACATTCCTGAAAATCATCAGTACTTTGCTAGCTTCAGAACAACTTCACACCAGAAGAAGACATCACACCAATTGCACCTACCTGCTGCTCAAAGTCTTCAAGAGATTCATCAAAGCTCTGCATCCTGCTGCACACTTTCAGACTGTATCATGGCAGCATCTGCATCCTCCTCCCTCAGTGTCACTCCACTGAGTCAAACCAATAAGAAACTGGAAGCAATGCCATTAGTTGACAAAGACTGTCTCATAAATGATTTTGAGGGAAACAGAAACTTTTTGAAGACCTTCACCACATTAAGGGAAGACTATAAGGCAGGACTTGGTACAGATGGGATATGGGAGTCAAACCTGCCCTATTACTGCCTCCCAGCTGTGAATGTTTTCCCTGAAATCATTCACTTATGTGCTCAAAATTATGATCAGGAGCACAGAGCTGTCAACACTCAACTAGGGAGGATTTTGTTCTATATAAACGCTGACACCATCAACAAAATGCTGCACTTTGAACAGACAGAGTTATTAGTCCCTTTCTCCATGAGATCTTTAATGGAAGCAGGTGAGAAGATGACCAGTGAAGAGCTGCAGAAGGTCACCAGGAACTACATGTGGCCTGAGAACCAGCCTACAGGGCCACCTCCTTATCCACATGAGCACTTCAATGACTCAGGCAGGCTGCTCCTGGACATGATAGCCTATGTGCTAGGCTACCAGAACAGCAAGCATGTGGATCTAGCCATGCTCGTGATGCTATCTGCCTACAGCCCACGACAACCCCCTGCCCGAAAGTACAACTTTGCCAAGTTCATAGCCAATAGGATCCATGATCAATTGTGCAAATTGGACAGACAAGGAGTCTTTAGATATTCAGCATACATCTACCACCTGTTCATGTATCATCACTCTGAAGCTTTCCCATGCTACATCAGAAGGCTGGACAACAAAGGGGAGAGAAGATCAGTCATATTCTGGACCTCAGTCTATCATGAAATCACAAATTCACCCTACAGCTATTGTGAATTTGTAGATCAGTTTGTATACCCAGTCTCCAGCATACTTATGAAATCCCCTCCACCTAGAATATCAAATGAGATCAAGAAAGCTTTACAGCTTTCTAAGAAGTACAAAATAGGTGATTGGTACCTATATGAACACCACACTGTGTTCAGAGTGTATGGGTGTGAGCTCTGTCCATACAGACTACCCAAGTATGTTCCCATGAGATTATTTGCCTTGGAATATTACAGGCAATTAATCCAGTCAGACCTCACTCACTTCCACAGCTCAAAGAAAAAAGCACACCTTAACTTCAAAAATGAGCTGGGCCCTTTTATCATGAATAAGAAGGAAGGATGGGAGGCTGCAGATTTGATCCTAAAAGACAAATATAAGTTGTCTTACAGTTTCCGGTGGGTCCCATATGACCCTCAAGGTTTCATCACTGCCAGGAGAACAAAGTACAGACTCCTAGCCATCAAACACTGCCACTATCCACATCTAGAACAGTATGCAAACTTACAAGAGTGGCAGTTGGATACCCTTGTTGAGAGCTTGTCTGAAGAGGAAAAAATAGCTAAAAATATGAAAGAACTTGAAAAAACTATTGACCTGGACTATGTGATCCAGGTACCTTTCAGGCTGCCTCAAACATCAGGAGGAGGAACCTCAGTTACCAGGACAGCGCCGCCAACAACAGCACCAGGCTTGGATAAGGGAAAGGGAAAAATGGACGCCGAAGATGAAGCAAAAAAGCAGCAGTCAGAGCAGGGAAAGCAACAACCAGAGCAAGAAACAGGGCAGCAAGAAGAACAAACCGGTCTGCCACAAACTGGGCTGCCAGAAACCACCTTATTGCAGACACCACCCCCTCAAGTGGAGCCCCTAACCACTTCAATTTTACAGACCCCGGCACATGAAGAAAGGGGGACCAAAAGACAAAGAGAAGAGTCCACTCCCCTCAGTGGATCCTCCCAACAACCAGAAGCTAAAAGGCAGAGGGCAGACTCCCCAGAAGTAGAAGACATTACTGAAGATGTCTTCAATGATATAGCCAAGGATAGGGAGGGCAGCCAACACACAGGGACTAGCTCCTTTCAGCAGGAGCAGAATTTACAACTTGGCTTGGAGGTATCATCTTCTTCTCAACAAAGCCAGAAGCTCAAAGGTGCTAAGGCCACCTTCAAAGAAATCAAGGCAGCAAATGAACTATTGAGGGCTGAGGTTTACAAACAATTTATAGATGCCACTCCAGCCCAACAAGAAAGATTGATGTCGGTCTACGACTTCAAAGAGGAGAAGATGATATTCAGCCATTTCAAACCTAAGGGGCCCAACCCAATGTCCACTGCTGATTTCATCAAAACAAGGGTGGAGGTCTTGGCCAAAGACATACATCCTATGGACCAAATTGAGCTCCATAAGCAGACTGGAGAAATGGTATATGCCACCTTGGTAGATAAGGCCACACTAGCTCATGAGCTGAAAGAATCCTTGAAGCACACAAATACTCAACTGGATTTTGAGAGATTGTCTTCCAGGGCCAAGGATAACAGGATAAAATCTCTTGAAGAGATTATTGTTGATCTAGGGCATAACCCTAGTGACCCAACCGGGGTAAAAGCCCTCCTGAAGAAAAAAGAGGATGATCTCAATGCCATGAAGAGGAGATTGAAGCTGTCACCTACAGAACATCCTCAGACAGCTGAACTGCAAAAAGAAAAACAAGTTGATCAACAACTTGATCTACTATTGCAGCAGGATCAAAGGATCCAAGAGCTAGAGGAGGAGCTGGAGAAGTCATTACAGGACAAACAGGGAGAATCCACACTACCAACTCCCCCAACAGATTCTACAGCAGCAACAGGCTCTGGGGCAGCAGTGGCCCCTACAACAGCAAATACAGTTGACCAGCCCAGCATAGAAGAACTAACTAAGGCTGTTAAGCAAATGGAGCTACAAGCAGATGAGATAAGGAAGGCAAAAGAAAAACTGGCAGAGATAGATGCCAAGTATGACCAGTCTAAAATGACAGTGGCAGAACAGGGCAGACAGATCAAGACCCAAAAGGACAGAATCAAAGCCCTGGAGAAAGAGCTTGATCTCAAAAACACCATGGCTGAGATCAAGAGGATCTTATGGAATAAAATCACCCAAAGCATGATTAAACAGTGGAAATCACTCAAAACAATCCATGAACATATGGATTTAATTGTGCAAGCTCAGATAGATATCCAGAGGGCTAAGACAGCACTAGGAAATAGACCTGAACAAGCTAGCCAACTGATAGACTTTCTGAACAGGCAAGACAAAGATGAGCTGGCAGCAGTTGGAATCACCAACAGAACGGAGGCCATCCTTATGACCAAAAAGGTGCTAACACTCAGAGGATATGTGCAGACAGCAGAAAGGAGGAGCTATGAGATACAGACTGAAGTTGAAGACTTCAAGCTCAGAATGGGGATGCTACAGGCAAGAGGAATGCCTAGCCTATTGAGCGGTACAGGGAAATTGATCAACAGAGATCAATTTACAAATAGGATGGCCGCGTACATAGAAAATCAAATCACTGCATCCAGCAGTGCTTCTGAAGAAACTGTTCCTCCTACAGGACAGAGTTTGTACACTCAGCTTGAAGGGTCATTTTTTATTGAAAATGAAGTTAATCATCTATTTGAAACTCCTCCCAGTTTTTTCAAATACACAGAGCTTGATGAGACATTGATTAAAATGCGAAGGCATCAAATGCCCAAGGAGGACTGGTGGCAAGCCATGCTCCAGATTCTGCCACAGTAGTTTCAAAACTCCAGGTCAAAAGCCAGCTCAGGTCACCGCAAGACAAGTATAAAGTGGTCGGTGACTGGAAAATATCTAAAAAGTGATTCATCACTAACAGTGACAGCTAGCCACATTTTGAAACACACGCCTTCAGCCGACTACAACTGCTACAAATTCAACAGCATCTGACAGATTTTGACAGCTAAAGGACTAAGAGCTATTACTGCATTTACTTCTTCATTTACTTCTTTGGCTACTGCTCACTAGCAGTTGGCAGCCTATTTATGAGGCATTTACTCTTCTTTCAGATATTTTTCCAAATGTAAATCTATATATATACCCCCCTTAGTAACGCATAAGGGGTTGCTGAAATTTTCTCTTGGATAACTTCCATCTGCTGTAATATTTTCAGAGAATTAATACAAAGGAGGAATGGAACTTCCAGAAGTTTGGTGTATTTGATGTCTGGTGGTGAAGGATGCATGTTACAGGATTCCATGGGTGTTGCATAAAACTATAAGTATTTTCAAATCTTCTGTTATGTTTTTTTTTTTTTTTGAGTCTTTTGTTCTCTTTGGTTGTTTAAATGTCTTACACTGGATAGTAAGGTGAAAGAATAGTTTCAGGATTTAATCAAGCATTACCCTGAACTCAAACCTGAACTGTCATCTATGTTTTCTTCAGAAACAGTAATAGAAATTGCAATTCTTAACTGCTGCACTTCAATCTGTCTCTTTGCTGTAACAGACTATTCCCAGGGATTCAAATTATTGCCCCTGTGACCTCTGTTTTCTGCTCCAAATTCTGTCACGTGGAAATATGTAAACAATAAGTGGAAATTCTTAAATGCTTTCACTTCGTGCTGCCTGTTTCCTGTCACTTAGCCAAAATATGTTTTAACAAAGCACTCAAAAGGCCCTGTAAGTTCCATCTTTCATCTCACAGATTCAAACACATTAAGCCACAGACTCCATTGCCCAATGATATTCAACATATCTAAAAACTACATCACTGAAGTCTAAGGGAATTTCATCAACCGAAACACAAACATAACCTGTACTCAATACCTAGCCTAAAACACCATCACTGTAGATATAAATCATAAAGAGAGAGCCCTCTCTGATCACTGTTTGGCTAGAAACAGTGATTAAAAGATTGGTTAGTGGTTACCCCGGCCGTATTCCCTTGGGAGTCATAGGGAACAACCTGGGTGATAACATCAGCATTCCCAAACTGCCTGAAGTATTCAAGGGCAAACAGTCTCATGGGCACATATCTGGGCAATCTGTATGGGGGCAACTCACACCCATATATTCTTATGACTGTGTGGTGTTGGTAATAGTACCAATCCACAATGCTGTATACCTTGGACAGCTGAAGAATCCTCTGCATCTCATCAGTTAGTCTAGGAGGAGGTGAGCTCATGAGCAGAGACATGGCTGGGTGGATGAAAAGGTCTATAAACTCACAATAAGTATATGGAGAACAAGATCTGCAGTGGAAGGCAGAGGACCAATAAACCACTGACCGTGGATTTCCTTGTGCATCCACTCTCTTCATAGCAAAGTGAAACTTCTCATGTTGATAATACAGAATTAAGTGGTAGATGTAAGAGGTGTATCTGAACACCCTTTCTCTTGCCAAGTTCATTAATTGCTCATGTATTTTGTCAGATATGTAGGTGGCATAGTCATAGCAGATTGGAGATTTTCCAGGGGAAAACATGAGCATCATCACCAGCACAGTTTCATCAACAAACTCAATTGAATTATAGCCCAGAATGGGACTGATCATATCTACAAGGTCCCTGCCCAATTGGTTGAGGTAAACATGAGAAATGGGAGGGTACTTCACAGTGTCAGAGTCAATGTACAATTGATTTAGTTTGATGACCTGAGCATCTGTCAATTTAGCTCCTTGCTTTATCAGATCAACCAGTGATAAAGGGACTAATTTCTTCTCAGTTTTGAAGTGCAGCATCTCTCTGATGGCTTCAGGGGTGACATAGAAAACAACTGAGCCTGAAGGGTCAATCACAGCCCTCTGAGTGGCGTCGTAGCATTCAGCACATAGGTGGATTAGGTCCGGAAACTGGTTGACCTGAGGGAGCTTGAAGAGAGGGAGGAAAGAATCCCAAATGCCCAACACATCTGTTCCAGCCTCATGTTTAATCTTCAATTCGTTTAACAAGTGGATGTGGTACTTGCTGTGCATTAGCATTTCTTCTTATATCTGATAATCCAGGTCTGCTGATGGTTTCCATTCCAATTGTCTTTGAGGAGCATTTAAAGGAGCAATGTTCAAGGCTACAGGAGCTACTGGAGCATCCATGGTTACTTTAAAGCTCTATTTGTATGTAAACTGGTGTTACTGTGCAGAGCAACACAAAAGAGTAATTCTTGAAAAGAGAGGTGATTTACTGAGGAACAGAGGATAAAATGGTGATGGCAGCAATTGAAATACTGCACAAGCGCTGATAGGGCGAATGCTTGGCCTTAAAAAACTCTTTTTCACAGCAAATTGGTGCAGTTTGGGTTCCCCGTTCATGATTGCGCGAACAGAATGCAGGTTTGTGAAAACTCGGGTAAACAAGGCTTAGCAGGTGAATTTTGACCTTACAGTTGCAAATGGAGACTAGGCATAGAGGATTTGCCGGTAAATTATGTGTTTTTTCAGTGTTTTATGTTATCCCTGGAGAATTATGGACAAACTTAGGCACAGGGAGGATAATTCGGATAAATACCTGGTACACTGCGGCAATGGTGACAAATGCAGGTGGGTTTGGCGCGCCAACGGTCTCCAAGTCGAATTCAGCAGGTTGGTGAAAGCTTGGACGTAAAATGCATGCAGAAGAAACAACAGTCGTTTTTGCAAAAAGTGCAAAAAACACGGTTTTTTGGCCAAAATATGGATTTTTTGGAACATTGGCGCTTTTTTTTGGATGACGTCATCAGGTGGGGTCAAGGTCGGATGATGTCAGCATGACGTCATCAGGTGACGTGGTAGCTTAAGAGTGGTCCACGGGGATGGTGAGGTGGCGGACAAGTCCGAGCAATGGCGGACGGGGGCGCTGACGCGGCGATGACGTAGCAGTGACGCTGGCATAGCGGGTTAACGGAAACCGGAAACAGTGAGCGGTTTGATATCGCACCGCCTTATATACGGAAGCGGAAATGTCAGGGGGTGCTCCGATACAATTTGGGGGTGACGCGTGGCAGAGGCCTGACGTCACCCTCTGACAAATATCGGAAGCTATCTTACGGACATCGGGGCCGCTCCGATATGCATGTGGGCTGTCGGATAAAAAAGGCCAGATCCGACGGTTGACGGATCGTTAATGTGCCAGGTCGATACGGATATTGGCGGGGAATAAAATAATATTTTCTTTGGTAAATGCGCCCGGCGGGGACCTTAGAACTTTGGCGGATTTGCATGATTTTTCAATGTATTTTGTAAAAACGCGCATAGCGCCCAGAACTTAGGATAAAGGGAAAAAGTGGGTTTTTATGTATATTTTGCAAATGAAGCGGGATAGGGGTGAAAATGGGGTTTATTTACAAGGTTCTTTAGCAAATGAAAGGGTTGAGGGTTTAGATAACTTCTGAAGGGGGAAAAGGGGTAGGGTTTGGGTTCTTAAACTGACCAGATGTCAATTTAATCCCTGATTGTGAACATATGGCTATAATGCCAGGGGGAAGGGATATTTATAGAATGCTTGGGGTTTATACACCATAGTGTTTATAATAATAGGGAAAGGGTAACATAGGGGATTTATATAATAAGAAGTTAGGGGTTAATATGAATGGAAGAGGTGAACGAGGAGTGATATCACTAAAAAAACAACTTAGCTTAGGGAGTAGATCAAAATAAAAAGAATTTTAGACAAGAAATGTGGCTTTTAAAGGAATAAGAACCAACATCAAACCTTGAATTCTTTCATGAACACAACTGAGGAAGGGATGTTAGTAATGAATGTGAAAGGGGAAAAGGAAGTTAGTCATGCTTCTTTGCTTTACTGCAACATGATGGAGAAGAGGACCTTCTCTATCCACTGATGTTCCTTTATGCTAGACCAGCAAAACTCATTTGAAATTAATAACATTTCTGCAACCCCATCTACTTGCCTAGCATTTTTTGTTTCTTCAAGGAGGGTGCACTTAGACTTGCAGACCCTTATGTACCCTTTTCTTTTCTTTTGGCTTTTCTTTTGACTTTCTATCTAAGGCTACCCTTATTGCCTCCAAGGTCACAGGTTAAGCAGTTGGGAACCTTACTTTCTCTACCTAGCTACTGGTCTGCCAGGATTAAACAGTTTGGACAGACTTCTTTCTCTATTCTACAACAGAAAATTGAAACATGGCATGATCCAAATTAGGCTGTTGGACCATCCATCCAAAATTGAGTCAACATCAAGCTTTTGTACACACCTTGTCTTCTCATGGAAATATGGGATCTTTGAATTACCAAAGCAGAGCATATTTGGAACTTGTATTTGCCAATCATGAAATATGAAACCTATTGGTATAGGTAGCTAACAGTGGCTCCACATGGGGATGGTTTTTCCATTTGAAATACCAAGAACAGCAAGTCAGAATGCCTTCGCCATTGACTTTTTGTATCAAAACTTGGGGTATTGTTCTTTGAAATCTCAAAACTGTGCCCTTCCCATCTTGGTAGATCTCTGAACTTATTTGCCTTTTGCTGATAACTAATAAAACTTGAGAAACTGCATTTTTACATGTTAACAGAAAGTAAAACATACACCTGAATATGTACAGGGGAAACTTAGGCTGTATTTATGGATAGTAGTCAAAATAGTGCTTCAACATCCTGCCATTTATAGGACCTTCATCTAAATCAGTTTCATCAAGATTCCTAAGGAAGTAAGTATTATTTCCTTGCACTGCTTGAACAGCAAATGGTCCTCTCCAAAGGGAATCAAATTTTCCATGTTTTCCTTTATCTTCCCTTCTTGAATCCCACTTGAGGACTTTATCACCTATGTTGAAATCTTCAGCCTTAGTCCTTCTGTCAAAGGCTTTCTTTAACTTTTCTTGTAAAACTTGAACCCTGTGATAGACTTGGTCTCTAGTTTGCTGCAAACATATAATTTGATTTACCCTTCTTTGCACATCATTTGGTTCTGCCTGGCTTTCTTGAAGAAGTTTCATGACAGGGATCCCTAGTGATGAATGAAATTTGGCTTCTAATCCATAAACTAACTCATATGGGCTGATCCCAATTGATCTTTTGGTTGTTAGTCTATCTGCCCATAGGGCATTGACAAGCTTCTTATGCCAATTCTTTTTATTTTCTTCCAACACCTTCTTTATGATGTTCACAAGGCTTTTATTTGATGATTCAGCAAGGCCATTTCCTTGGGGATAGTATGCAGTGGAATGGCCCAAGGTAATGTGAAATTTGTGGCAGAAATTCACCATCTTCTTAGATCTGAAGGTAGCAGCATTGTCTATTATTATCTTATCAGGACAACCAAATCTAGAAAGAATATCAGTCTCAAGGAACTAAATGATAGTGGAATCATTTGCTTGTCTGCATGGAACAGCTTCAATCCATTTAGTAAAGTAGTCTATAGCTGTTAAAATCCATCTATGTTGGCCTGAAGATCAGGGGTGAATTTCCCCAATGAAATCCAAGCCCCATTGTTGAAAAGGTCTCTCTGTTGCAATAGGCCTCAAAGGAAGTGGCAGTAACTTTCTCTTTCCCTCAAACACTTGACATTTATGACATGAGGTGGTAAATTTCTTGACATCAGAGAAAACAGTGGGCCAATAGTAACCAACCCTCAGTATCTTATCCACAGTGGACTTCCAATACAAGTGTCCACCACAGTCACATGCATGAAATTCTTTGGTGACATTGTTAGTCTCATTCTCAATCAGGCAGTTTAACAATATACCCTCATGGTTTTTCCAAAGCAAATTGCCATCCATAACACAAAATCTTGACGCTTTCATTTTTAGGAACCTACATTTAGTTCTGGACAATCCTGGGGGAGCACACAGGTTTTGTAACACATAACAGATATCATAATACCAAGGGGATTGTTCAAAGGCTACATTGATCTTTGGAGTCGCCAACTCCGGTTCATTGTCCAGCTGGTTTATGTCTAAGGCTTGGAAGTTTGCTTCTGTCATTAGTTTGGCCAAACCTTGCCCTTTTATTAGTTTTGTAGGTTTTATTTCAATATCAAATTCCAAAATGTTGGCAATCCATTTTCCTCTTCTGCCCTCTAAGTTTTCTTGAGTGAGTATGTCTTTCACAATGGGACTTGGCACATAAGCTATAACATGGGAATAAAGGATATAAATCCTAAAGTCTTTAATGGATTTGACCAAAGCATAAGCTTGTTTCTCCATGATCTGATATTTCAGAGGTGCATCTCTAAGAGCTCTACTAAAGAAAGCAATGGGTTTCTCATTTCCTTGGTCATCTTTCTGTAATAAAACAGCAGCAATAGTATGCTGAGAGGCAAAAGAGAAAATGATAAATTCTCTATCAAATTGGGGATTTGTTAAGACTGGGGTTTGGGTAAGGGCCAATTTTATACCTTCAAAGGCTTGATTTTCTTCTATTGTCCATTTCACTTTTGAATCCTTTTTTAGCATGTTGTTCAATAATCTGATCAGTTCTGCTAAGTTTGGGATAAACCTTCTTAAGAAATTGATCTTCCCTAAGAAAGCTTGCAATTATTTTATGTTTCTTAGGTGGGGCATTTGTAAGATAGCTTGTATCCTGTCTGGGTCAATTCTTATGCCATATGCCCTAACAGCTTACCTTCTTCCAAACCGAATAGAGACTTCTTGGGATTCAAGGAAATTCCATATTTCCTACATGTTAAGAAGATCTTCCTTAAATGCTTCAAGTGTTCTTGGTCAGATTTTGAGAAAGGTGTAAGGTCATCCAAATAAATGACAAGAAAGTCATGAATCTCTTTGGCAAAAGCAATTTCCATTTCCCTTTGAAAAGTTGCCCCTGCATTTTTCAATCCGAAAGGCATTTTTACATATTTGAAAGTTCCCCATGGGGTTGTGAATGCAGTTTTGTCCCGATCATCAGGGTGCACTAGGATTTGATTAAAGCCTGAGAATCCATCAAGTAATGAGATCCTTGAGGCCCCTACCACTCTTTGGAGAATATGATCCATCTTAGGTAAGGGATAGTTGTCTTTTAGGGACACTTGGTTTAGATTTCTAAGATCAACACAAAGTCTTATCTCACCAGTTTTCTTTCTTATAGGTACCAAATTAGAAATCCAATCAGAAAACCTGATGGGTGCTATGATGCCAGCTTTAAACATTTTTTGCAGTTCTTTTTCGATTGAAGGGAGAAGCATGGGATTGATCCTTCTCAATTTCTGCTTGAATGGCTTTTGATTAGGCTTGAGAGGGATGGTATGCTGGATAACAGAGGTGTCATAGGATTTTAAATCCTCATAACCCCATGCAAAGACATCTTGAAACTCTTTGAAGAGGTCAATGTATTTAGGTTTTTGATCAGGAGGCAAGGACGCAGACAGTTTTATTATTTTGGGCTTCTCAATAGTTCCAATGTTGCATTCCTCAATAGCAGCATTAAGGGGCTGCATTTTTGGTTTTCTAGGGATATCATTTGAGTCAAAGATGTCCTCTAATGGAGTTAGGCCTGTTGGAAGAAAATTATCTTTCAGCTCTATGATCTCAGCCTCTGTAGCAGCTATTTCTTCATAACTGGTTTGTTGAATTTCTTGTATGTTGTTTTTGTTAAAAATTGTTGGATGTAGGATTTGGTGAGCTGTCTTGGGTGATATTGGCTTGTTATTCTGTTCACTCTGTATTTGTGATTGACTTGCTCCTTCAGTGTCAATGTTTAATCCTACAAATTCTTGTTGCAAGGTCAAGAAATTATTTATTTGTGTATCATCTTCAAATACTTGCCAATCTTTAACATTGTTTGGGACAGAAGGTCTGTGTTTTACCTCAGCTGTAAAGCAATGGCTAGGTTCAAAGGGTAGTTTACAGGTGCTTGCAAATGTGGCCAAACTATGGGCATGCAGTTTATGGGTTCTAGGAATTTTAGTAATTTGAAATTCAGTGAAGGACTTTAGTAGTTCAGCAGCAGCAGATCTATAAGATCTCAGTATTTTATCACTGGTGACAAAATTACCCTTTACTTGTTGGACAACTAGGTCTGAATCTCCTAGTATTGAAACCTTTGTGGCTTGTAAAAATTTTACTAGTTTGAGGCCTAGTAAAAGAGATTCATATTCTGCCTTGTTATTAGTGCATCTGAAATTTAGCCTATAGGCTCGACCTTCTGCATGATTGTTCTGCTTGTTATGTATCCAAACTCCAGCTCCTGCCCCTAATTTGTTGACTGACCCATCAAATTCAAGAAACCATAGGATCTCTTTTTCTAGGGGAGACTTAATAACTTCTCTGTGATCTGGGATTGTGAGTTGCAGTTCTGGTTTTTCATTTAGTTTGTTTTTTAGGACAGTCTCATCACTTGATTGGATCAGCTTTATTTCTAGAGCAGCAGCTTGTTCATTAATGTTCTGATCTTGTTTGAGTGTCTTGGTTTCATCATCATTTATAAGGCCTGAATTATCATTGAAGAGAATATATGAATCTATATCAGAATGGACAGCATATATGGGAAAGTTTTGAGGTTTTTCTTCACTGCTGACCATGTATTTCATAAGTGACTCTCTATATAACCTCTTGGGTTGACCAAAGACTGAGATGGTTGCATACAACATGTCTAATTGTAGGGAACCTTAGAGTTTAGCCCCCCATGATCTTGATAACAGCATCCCATATTTGGGTGGGATATCAGCAACTACAACGTCCATTAGAATTGTTTTATTTGGGTACTGAACTAGGGACACAGAAAGATCTTTTATCAGACCTAAACACTTAACTTGGCTGGAGTCAAATGAGAATAAGTCCTTATATGGTCTGGTAATATCTAGATTCAATCTTTCCATGACTGATTTAGGCATCAAGTTGTGAGAGGCACCTGAGTCAAACATTGCATTGTGTAGTATCTTATCATGAACATGCAGGCTTACATAGAAAGGTAAGATCCCTGTAACTGCTGTCTTTCCATCAACCTCTGGACCGAATAGCAATTCTGGGGTGTCATCCAACACATTGACATTATCTTTATTACGAGTAATTTGAAGGGATTTCTTGATTTGTTGTCTATAAATGTCATGCTTGGCTAGTTCTGAAAGAGGAATAGCTACCTTCAATTTGCCAATTTCAGCTTCTAAGTCAAAGGGTCTTTCGGATAGGGTCTTGGTATTTTGGTTAATAGCCCTTTCCTTTTCAATGGAATCCTTGATGCCCTCCTCTTGATTCTCTTTCTGATCCTGAGGCTTATCCCTCTTACTTGTCTTTTGAGAAATGTTGCTTGGGTTGTGTTGGAAGGGTGTTGTATCTACTGGTTGCTGTTTTGAGGGGGATGTTTGAGTTACTTCTTCAACTGTTACCTCATCTGTGATTGGACCAGTTTTGTCACTTGGTTCTGTGACAATAGCTTCCTTAGGCTGTGGAGTGTCCTTTGTCTTGTCAGGCTGTGTCACATTTATAGTTCTGCTTCTTAGCTTGTATTGCTTATGGACTTCATAAACAGTTGTGTCATATCCTTGTTTAAATTCAAATGACTCACCTGACCTGGTTTGGAATTGCTGAATGTCATCATCCTTATGATCTTCTTGACTCAGAAAAACTTGTTGCTCATCATTCAGGCCCATCAGGTTAATGTGGGTGTCATCTGTTTGCTCATTTGAAGTGGAGGCCTCAGTATAGTTTTCCTGGAAAGGAGGCCTTATGTCTGGATCAGAACTGGTTTTGCCAATGTTCGGGCTTTGATTTCTCCTAAAATTTGGATTCCTGATAGGGTTATTTGGTGGTGCTTCCCATGATGACTTTCTCTCAACTGATTCTACCCTGTCACCCAATCTCTTCATACCAGTGAGTATTGCATCCAGTTTTTGATCAAAGGCTAAGGGTTCTTCTTTGAAGGTGGTTCTCTTTTCCAATCTTGCCCTGTTTCTTTTGGCAATCAGGTTAGCCTCTATTGTGACAGCAAACTTTTGGGCATCTTCAAGGGTTTCAGGGGCTCTTTCCTTCAACTGATATGCCATATCAGGGTCAAAACCGTCAGGAAATTTGTACAAGGCTAAATTAGGAGGAGGTCTTAAATTCTGTGGTATTGCGTTATACACATTGTTGAATCTTGCACAATACTCCAAAACCGTCTCTTGAGGACCTCGTTTAATGGTATCATATTCACCAAGTATGTGCAGGGGGTCTTTCTTTTTCTCCCATCTGTTAGTAAAGGCTTGATAAAGCTCATCAGGAGTTGTGATGGTATTTACAGCCAGTGATCTAAACCAAGTTCTTACATCCCCTGTCAGGCTCTGAACTAAGATTCTCATTCTCACACTGTCATCATCTATTTCATAGTTCTCAAAATGGTCTTGCATCCTTCTGGCGTGCTGAATCGCTGTGAAAGAGCCAGTGGAGTCAAAATATGAGATCTTGGATTGGTAGTCCTGAGGTAGCGCTGCAGCATTAGCAGGCAACTACAGGGGTGCATATCTATTAGCCATACTTGCGGGATTTACAGGGTTGACAGGGATAACTGGGACAACATGAATAACTGGTACAATAGGGGTAGTGGCAACGGTAGAAACTAGAGTGTTGGTCAAGAGAATATGTGCAGTGGATGGAGGTGTGAAAGGAGGGCTTTGAGATGTGGATGGTGAACTGGGGGAGTCAAGGGTAGATCGAAATAGAACCTTGATTGGAGTTGGAACAGGGTTTGGATAAGCTGTCTCAGGACTTAAATCAGCAAGAGTTTCCTGTCCTTGCTGCTTCCTAATGATTTTAGGGATTGTATTAGGATTTTCAAAAATAGTTGGTGGATTTGGGTCAGGATTTGACCTTGTATATCGTGGATTCTTCTTGGGAGCCAGCTTCTAAACTGTTTTTGAGTATGTTTTTGGAATATTTGTGTCTACAAGGGCCAGACAAGATTTTGGAGTGACTGTGTATGTCTTAAAGCCAGCATGAAATTTGACTGAAGCAGCTTAAAGAAATATACAGAAATTAGAAAATCCTGAGGGACTCCCCAGTGGAGTCGCCAATTATGTTAACACCCAGGTTGTTCCCTTTGACTCCCAAGGGAATACGGCCGGGGTAACCACTAACCAGTCTTTGGATTACAGCTTCTAGCCACACTGTAATCAGAGAGGGCTCTCTCTTTAAGGTTTGTCTCTGTTTTGTGAAGATTTTAGGCTAGTTATGAGTTCAGGGTTTGGTTTATGTTTTGGTTGAGGGATATCTTTCTGTACCTAAGGTGGAAATCTTCAGATAGTTCTAATCCATTGGGCTATGGAGTCTGTGGCTACAGGTTGTTTGAAATATTGAGTTGAGTTGCTGAAACTACAGGGCCTTTTAAATACTTCATGAAACAAAATTTAAAGTGTGATTATGAGCTGTGATCAACCAGTGAAAAGAAATTAAGAATTCTCCACTAAGCTGGGGTGTAAGAATGAGATATATTGCACGGGAGCATACTTGAATTCCTGAAACAACAATCACTGTGAAAGATATAGTTTGGGGGTGAAGCAGTTAAGAATTACACCTTATGACTATAACTGAAGAAAAACATTTGTAATAGCATAGATTGAGTTCAGGGTAATCTGTGATTAAATCCTAGAACTTTTCTTTTTCCTTGCCATTAACTGTGAAACACAGAACATGAATGAGCTATGAAAAGATGACAAAAACACATAACAAAGAGATTTAAGAAAACTTATTGAACCATGAAATACGCAGGAATCCTGTAACATTCATCAAAACACCACAATGCCTCAGGTAACGCAGAGCTTTGGAAATTCCATCAGCTTTGTATTAATTCTCTGAAAATTTACAGCATAAGAACTCTAGAAGAGAAATCAACAACAACCCCTACAAACTTATGCGAGGGGGGAATATATACAAGCGGTCATACAAAATATCTGAGGCATTGAGTCATTTGAGAAATAAATGTGTTCACCAACTTGTACAGAACAACAGATAAGAAGTTATTATAGCTTTGAATAAAACATAAATTCTCTTTAATGCTGTCAGAAAACTTTTTGACCTTTGGAGGCCATTGAGTCGGTTGAATGTTCTGTTATAAATGCTGGATGACATGTCTTTGTGGCTCTGTCCTCCTGTATCTTTTCGGCCCTGTCACCTGCGACTGTCACTGCTGCTTTGGTGGCCGAATAGTTTTGCTGAGTTGGCTCAACCCATTCTTCTCCATGCATGCTGATTTTATCAAAATTTTCCTGTGCCCGATAACTTATATTTTTTGATGAAAAACTTAGTGAATGCCTTCTTGTCTATAATATCATCTGTATCGCCTTAGTCCACCATTCCTGTGTGGGCAATTGATGTCTCAGGATTGCCTCTAGAGTCTCATCTGCCTCTGTGTATTTGTAGAAATTTGGAGGCACTTCGAACAGATGTTTAATTTCATTCATTATAAAGAATAAGTTCTCTACCCTGTTGTAGAGACTTTGTCCTGTTGCTGGTCCTGTTTCTTCTTAGGTACTGGGCCTTTCAGTGATCTGATTAGTAGTGAATGTATTGACCCTCTTGGCATAATGCTCATGTGAAAGTAGTCTCCCTGCGCTGTTCAGTAAGATAGGAAGACCTTTGCCCTGTAGTGCTGTGAACTTGTCCATGAACTTATTTACCTCTGTCTGCATGTCCTGGCTTCTTCTTTCCAGCGTTTGTACCAGGCTTCTCAGTGTAAGGACCCTCTTTATCAGCTGGATGGTTTCAGTTCTACTGGATATTCCCATTTCTGCCAGCTGAGCACTTGTTCTGTTATTAAGCACATTAATCATTCTATTGGCAACCTCAGGCATATTGCCTAGAGATGCCCTTGATCTCTGGATTTCTCTGTGTGCTTTTCCTATGAGCTCTATTTGCTCATGGATGGTCTCAATGTATTGCCATTAATCAGTGATTGATTGGCCAATGTTGGCCCATAGGACTGTCTTGAGCTCAGTTGTCACTTTGTCAAGTGTGAGCTCCTTCTCCAGCTCCTTTATCTTATCCTTAAGGGCCTTTATTTCCCTGCCCTTTTCTGCTACAGTCTGCTTGGATTTATCATATCTTTCATTGAGCTGGCTAGACTCTCCCTGGCCTCATTTAGCTCTGCCATTTGGGCTTCCAGGGCTTGGATTTCATTCTTGAGCTTCTGCATATCTAGGCTTGGACCCTGCTCTGTTGTTGGTGCAGTTGCTGATGTAGATGGTGCTGTCTGTTCAGTAAGAGGAGCTGTAGTCTGAGGAGGTTCCTCCAGGTTAATTATTTCTGGAGGAGGCTGAGATGTTTGTCCTCCTTCTTTTTGTTGTAATGCTGCCTGCAGTGCAGCCTGTGCAGTCTCTGATTCTCCCAATTTTTCTTGTGTTTGGATCAGCTGTTTGTATAGGGACACCAGCATAGCTAATGCATCTTGGTCATATCTCAGCTGGGCAACTTCTCCATTTTGTGGGTGAATGGTTGCTGGGACTTTCACCATTTTTCTTAATGCTGCCATATCTGCATCTCTCAATTTCAACAATGCATGCACAGCCTTGATGTCCTTGGGATCATGCCCAAGTTCTATGATTATCTCCTCCAAGGCCTTGATTCTCTTGTCCTTTGCTTGAGAGGATGCTCTCTCCAACTCAAGTTGGGCAGCTGTATTATTTAGGCTATTTTCTAGCCTGTAGTTCTCCAAGGTCTTATCTGCCAAGGAGGCATACACCATCTCACCCGTTTGCTTATGCAATTCAATTTTGTCCATTGGGTGGATGTCCTTGGCAAGGACCTCAAGGTTGGTCCTTATGTAATCTGCAGCTAACTGCGGCTGCAACACGGCTGGCATAAAGTGGCTCATGATCATCTTGCCCTCCTGGACATCAAATGCAGACATTAGTCTTTGCTGGTTAGTGGGAGCCATTTTCAACAAATGATTATATAGCTGTATTCTTATGGGCTCATTCCTCTTCTTTATGTCAATGAACTGCTGCTTGATGCCCACCTCAGCTCCTCTTTGCTGGCTTGAGGAGCTGACTTCTCCTCCCACTGTCCTCTCTTGTTCCTGCTGGAAGGAACTTGTAGATGCCTCCATGCTAGGTGGGCCCATGCCCAAAGATTGCCCTATAGGCATTTCTTCCTCTGAGAGGGGATTCATTCTATGTCTTTTCTCCCCATGACTTGTTGATGTTGTGAGGGGAGTCTCTCTGTCCCTCTTTCTGCTTATGTCTTCTTTTGTGGGGCTTGGAGGACTGAGGCCTCCACTGTTGCCTCCTGCCTAGGAGGCAGGGTGTCCTGAGCTTGTTTCCCGGTGGATTCTGGGGCCTGTGATGTATTTTCTTGCTGTCCTGGTTTCTCCTTTTCTTGTTGCCCCTCTTGTTGCTACTGTACCTGTTGCTGTTGCTGCATTTCCTGCTGCTCTACCTCTTCATGCTGCATTGCTTCATGAGGTGGCTGCTCTGGCTCCATCTCTTTCTCTTTGCCTTTGCTAGAGGTTTGATCAGTAGCTTTGGCTGTTTGCTGCTGTGCTGTGGAGGATGAGGCAGCTGCTCCCACTTGAGTGCCTGGAAGAGCAAATACCTGTGCACAAAGCTCTAAGTCAGCCATCTTTTGGATATTTTTAACTGCCCTTTGATTTAAATCTTCTTGTGTGGCAGCCTCCTCTAAGGTTCCTCTCCTCCACTTAATTTGATTTGCACACTTTTCTATGTGAGGCAACCTTACATAGTCATAACCGGACAGCCTATATTTGACCCTTCTTAAAGTTATGAAGTGATTGGGGTCATAAGGTTTCCAAAGGAAACTGGTCTGTAGGCCAAGGGATTCTAGCATTTTGTCGGCTTCTTGCCAACCTTCCTCCCTTTTGTTGTAAATGAAGTGGCCTAATTGGTTTCTTACTTTGAGCTGTGCCTTCTTGCCTTTCCCTGAAAAATGTAGTATATCAGCATTCCCAAACTGCCTGAAGTATTCAAGGGCAAACAGTCTCATGGGCACATATCTGGGCAATCTGTATGGGGGCAACTCACACCCATATATTCTGATGACTGTGTGGTGTTGGTAATAGTACCAATCCCCAATGCTGTATACCTTGGACAGCTGAAGAATCCTCTGCATCTCATCAGTTAGTCTAGGAGGAGGTGAGCTCATGAGCAGAGACATGGCTGGGTGGATGAAAAGGTATATAAACTCACAATAAGTATATGGAGAACAAGATCTGCAGTGGAAGGTAGAGGACCAATAAACCACTGACCGTGGATTTCCTTGTGCATCCACTCTCTTCATAGCAAAGTGAAACTTCTCATTTTGATAATACAGAATTAAGTGGTAGATGTAAGATGTGTATCTGAACACCCTTTCTCTTGCCAAGTTCATTAATTGCTCATGTATTTTGTCAGATATGTAGGTGGCATATTCATAGCAGATTGGAGATTTGCCAGGGGAAAACATGAGCATCATCACCAGCACAGTTTCATCAACAAACTCAATTGAATTATAGCCCAGAATGGGACTGATCATATCTACAAGGTCCCTGCCCAATTGGTTGAGGTAAACATGAGAAATGGGAGGGTACTTCACAGTGTCAGAGTCAATGTACAATTGATTTAGTTTGGTGACCTGAGCATCTGTCAATTTAGCTCCTTGCTTTATCAGATCAACCAGTGATAAAGGGACTAATTTCTTCTCAGTTTTGAAGTGCAGCATCTCTCTGATGGCTTCAGGGGTGACATAGAAAACAACTGAGCCTGAAGGGTCAATCACAGCCCTCTGAGTGGCATCGTAGCATTCAGCACATAGGTGGATTAGGTCAGGAAACTGGTTGACCTGAGGGAGCTTGAAGAGAGGGAGGAAAGAATCCCAAATGCCCAACACATCTATTCCAGCCTCATGTTTAATCTTCAATTCGTTTAACAAGTGGATGTGGTACTTGCTGTGCATTAGCATTTCTTCTGATATCTGATAATCCAGGTCTGCTAATGGTTGCCATTCCAATTGTCTCTGAGGAGCATTTAAAGGAGCAATGTTCAAGGCTACAGGAGCTACTGGAGCATCCATGGTTACTTTAAAGCTCTGTTTGTATGTAAACTGGTGTTACTGTGCAGAGCAACACAAAAGAGTAATTCTTGAAAAGAGAGGTGATTTACTGAGGAACAGAGGATAAAATGGTGATGGCAGCAATTGAAATACTGCACAAGCGCTGATAGGGCGAATGCTTGGCCTTAAAAAACTCTTTTTCACAGCAAATTGGTGCAGTTTGGGTTCCCCGTTCACGATTGCGCGAACAGAATGCAGGTTTGTGAAAACTCGGGTAAACAAGGCTTAGCAGGTGAATTTTGACCTTACAATTGCAAATGGAGACTAGGAACAGAGGATTTGCCGGTAAATTATGTGTTTTTTTAGTGTTTTACGTTATCCCTGGAGAATTATGGACAAAATTAGGCGCAGGGAGGATAATTCGGATAAATACCTGGTACACTGCGGCAATGGTGACAAATGCAGGTGGGTTTTGCGCGCCAAAGGTCTCCAGGTCGAATTCAGCAGGTTGGTGAAAGCTTGGACGTAAAATGCATGCAGAAGAAACAACAGTCGTTTTTGCAAAAAGTGCAAAAAACACGGTTTTTGGCCAAAATATGGATTTTTTGGAACATTGGCACTTTTTTTTGGATGATGTCAGCATGACGTCATCAGGTGGGGTCAAGGTCGGATGACGTCAGCATGACGTCATCAGGTGACGTGGCGGCTTAAGAATGGTCCACGGGGATGGTGAGGTGGCGGACAGGTCGGAGCAATGGCGGACATGGGCGCTGACGCGGCGATGACGTAGCAGTGACGTTGGCATAGCGGGTTAACGGAAACCGGAAACAGTGAGCGGCTTGATATCGCACCGCCTTATATACAGAAGCGGAAATGTCAGGGAGTGCTCCGATACAATTTGGGGGTGACGCGTGGCAGAGGCCTGACGTCACCCTCTGACAAATATCGGAAGCTATCTTACGGACGTCGGGGCCGCTCCGATATGCATGTGGGCCGTCGGATAAAAAAGTCCATATCCGACAGTTGACGGATCGTTAATGTGCCAGGTTGATACGGATATTGGCGGGGAATAAAATAATATTTTCTTTAGTAAATGCCTCCGGCGGGGACCTTAGAACTTTGGCGGATTTGCATGATTTTTCAATGTATTTTGTAAAAACGCGCATAGCGCCCAAAACTTAGGATAAAGGGAAAAAGTGGGTTTTTATGTATATTTTGCAAATGAAGCGGGATAGGGGTGAAAATGGGGTTTATTTACAAGGTTCTTTAGCAAATGAAAGGGTTGAGGGTTTAGATAACTTCTAAAGGGGGAAAAGGGGTAGGGTTTGGGTTCTTAAACTGACCAGATGTCACTTTAATCCCTGATTGTGAACATATGGCTATAATGCCAGGGGGAAGGGATATTTATAGAATGCTTGGGGTTTATACACCATAGTGTTTATAATAATAGGGAAAGGGTAACATAGGGGATTTATATAAGAAGAATTTAGGGGTTAATATGAATGGAAGAGGTGAACGAGGAGTGATATCACTAAAAAAACAACTTAGCTTAGGGAGTAGATCAAAATAAAAAGAATTTTAGACAAGAAATGTGGCTTTTAAAGGAATAAGAACCAACATCAAACCTTGAATTCTTTCATGAACACAACTGAGGAAGGGATGTTAGTAATGAATGTGAAAGGGGAAAAGGAAGTTAGTCATACTTCTTTGCTTTACTGCAACATGATGGAGAAAAGGACCTTCTCTATCCACTGATGTTCCTTTATGCTAGACCAGCAAAACTCATTTGAAAGTAATAACATTTCTGCAATTGTTGTGGGGAAAAATGCCTATGCAAGACGATCCTATCCACCTAAGGTGTGACAGCGCCTTAGCAACAAACGAATACAGCCATTATGATTTCTTCCTTTATGAAATGTGAAAGAGGGGAGATTGGCAGACTTACCGTTGTCTTCCGGTTGTCCCTCGATCTAGATCCTCTTCTCTTTGTGTGTCCACAGCTACTTGTCTCCCCGCTTTCTCAAGAGAACAGCTACCTGTGACAAGAGAGCAGCTACTTGCGACAAGAGAAGAACACAATACAAAGGCAAATATACATATTCATAAATGATTCAGGATTAGAAATAAATCAAATATACTAATGCAATCATACAAAATACACCATCATATAGGAAAGAATCAAGATAGCTTTATTGATAAGTAACAGGGTTCAGGAAGAGATACAACCCATAGGGCTCCAATCCAGCATCTCCTTCCCAGCAGAATGGAATTCCCTCTTCAGCTCCCTTCAAATAATTAAGCACCCAATGTTTCTAGCCACAAACCAACAGCAATTCTTTGCAATCACAAAATTCCAGCCTCTAGATCCCATGGAGGTGAGATCCATATATAGATATTTGGAGAGAGGATGAGTCAGCTTGAGATCTGACTAGTGTCCTCTCCCTCTGTCAGTTCTTGAGTCCACTTGGAGGCTCTTGCTTCCACTTGGAGATTTGGAACCTCTTACTCATCACCAGTCGAATTCCTTGATGCAAGTGTCATTTTGGAAGCTTCTTGGGCATTGACACCTTGAGGAATGACTCTGCCACATGTCCAAACTCGCTCAGCGCAGGTAGCTAGTGTTGGAGTTGACATTCAACGCAGGTAGCCATTGTAGCAGTTGACATTCAGCGCAGATGCTCAGTGGAGTAGTTGACATGATCCAGAATTGGCTTGTTTTTGAGTGTTTTCAGGTGGAGAACTACTGTGAATTGCTGTGGTTAGTTGGCCTTGTTCCTCTAGGGGTAGGAACAACATGTTTAGGGACTTTGGATCCCTTAGATTATTGACATTTCATGCTTCATGTTGTAAGGCACAAAAATGTCTATAACAGCAACCCCATCTACTTACCCATCTACTTGCCTAGCATTTTTTGTTTCTTCAAGGAGGGTGCACTTAGACTTGCAGACCCTTATGTGCCCTTTTCTTTTCTTTTGGCTTTTCTTTTGACTTTCTATCTAAGGTTACCCTTATTGCCTCCAAGGTCCCAGGTTAAGCAGTTGGGAACCTTACTTTCTCTACCTAGCTACTGGTCTGCCAGGATTAAACAGTTTGGACAGACTTCTTTCTCTATTCTACAACAGAAAATTGAAACATGGCATGATCCAGATTAGGCTGTTGGACCATCCATCCAAAATTGAGTCAACATCAAGCTTTTGTACACACCTTGTCTTCTCATGGAAATATGGGATCTTTGAATTACCAAAGCAGAGCATATTTGGAACTTTTATTTGCCAATCATGAAATATGAAACCTATTGGTATAGGTAGCTAACAGATACAAGTCATTTTAAATCTTCAAAAGCGCTGTCAAATTTATCTGACCAAATGAAATCAATATTTCCTGTTAGTGCATATAATGGTGCAGCAATCTGAGAAAAATTCTTTATAAACCTTCTATAATAACTAAAAATTCCCAAAAAACTGCATACCTCTGTTTGTGTAGAAGGGGTAGGTATTAAAAGAACTATTTGAATTTTAGCCGGATCTACCTGTATTCCAGCTGCTGAGATATAATGACCCAAGATGAGTCCCTCGATCATCATCATATGACATTTTTCATGGCTTAAACAGAGCCTGGTGGCAATGCATCTTTGCAACACTTTTTCTAATGTTTTTAATGCTGGCTTGAAGTCATCTCCATAAGGTGTGAAGTCATCCATATACACTTCGAGCCCTTCATTTATCAAATATGAAAAAATGCTGAGTATAGCCGTTTGAAATGTGGCAGGTGCATTGCACAGCCCAAAAGGTAGGACCCTGTAAGAAAATGTTCCCCAAGGGTAGGTAAAGGTAGTCTTATCCTAATCTTCAGGGGAAATTTGAATCTAATTCTATCCGCTGAAGCCATCTAGGAAATAAAAGAATTTTTTTCCTGCCAATGTATCCAAGACCTGGTCAATGAATGGAAGGGGGAAATGGTGTTTCTGGGTTGCTTTATTAAGTTCTCTATAATCAACACATATCTGCAACTTTCCATTCTTTTTCGGCACCACTACTAATGGAGAAACCCATTTGCTGTCAGATATTGGGTAGATAAAGTTTACATCTAGCAATTTTTGTAATTCAACTTTAACAGTATCTTTAAGATGAGGATTTAACCTCCGTTGAGGTTGTCGAATGGGTTTGGTATCCTTATCTGTATAAATGTGGTGCATGCATAATTGGGGATCAATCCCTTTCATGTCCAGGTAATCCCATGTAAAGGCCTCTTTATATTTTCTCAGAACAAGTTTCTGTTCTTAGTCAGCAGTCAGGTTTTTGTTAATATTCAAAGTTTTTCCTGGCTCAATTTCTATGGTTTCGCTGTTATAAAAAGAGGTGGTTGGTATTGATTGATCATTAATATCTTTTAGGGGATCTCCTTCTACTTCACTATCGAATGCTACTTCGATCATGTGACATTTTAGATGGGATCCGGCTTCTGGTTGGTTAATGTAGGTGTTAATGATGTCATCTTCTATTTGATCCTTAAATTTGAGAGCATCTGCTATGGTTAGGGGTGATCTAATGTTTTCAGTTAGATATGATACAAGTTTTTTTTTGGTTTTGATTATTGTTAAACATGGCTGAGATGGAGGATATAAGGCTAAATTCTTTACATTACTTCCTCTTGCTATAGTCATGCTTCTTGTTTGACAGCTTATGTAAGCATTAGCAGTTGCTAGCCAAGGTCTACCTAGAATTAAGGGATGTCCATCGAGTCAGTTTCTAGGATTGATGATCAGGAAGTCTATAGGTGTTATAAGACAAAATGACCTCCTCATCAACTCAGAGGTGAAAGACAGGATGACTGAAGCAAAGACCACAATTGCAAGCCTTGATTCCACACTAACGTTCTCTGCACACTGCTAATCTACTTTATAAAGCTTGTTATCAAGCATAGAGGAGCGTTAGTCACCCTGTTAACTCAAGTTGTCAGACTAGGGGGAGCGTTAGTGAAACTAAGGGAAGTTCAGTGGGTCAAGCCAATGAATCTGCTCACAAATATCTAGATATTTATCCCTAAATTTTCTCAAGAAAATCAAGGAAACTTCAAAAATCGAATTATTTGGGGAAATTCCAATATGAGAATGAAGGAAAATGGGAAAAAGCTTGAAAATAGGGCAGGTTCATGGCTTTTTCCCTAATGAACTCTAGGAGGAGCTTGGTAGCCCTAATTCGATTGCTACATAAGCAGCGAGAGGGCCATTGTGAAAGGGGTCAGAGCATTTGGAAGGATAGCCCATTAAGCTGTTGTGAATTGTCATACACTTGAAGAAGTGAGATGAAAGAGAGAGAGAGAGAGAGAGAGAGAGGAAGAAGGGCCAAGGGAAGGCTGATACAACAGATGGTTGTAATCACTCTTCCACTATAAATATAGAACTGCAGTTGTGTTCCCTACTCCATAGTGTCGGTAATGTTGTTCATTGATTTGTTCATTCTGATGCTTGTCGAGATGAGTAGTTAAGTTATACACTAATATATGTTTATTGTGCATTCTTACATTAGTTTTCAAGAGCGTATGTTGTGATTGGTTTACCTTGTCCTTTGTGCAGGAATTGTCTTGGAGCCAGCCTTGAAGGAGTTCTTCTTGCCGCATAGAGATCTCCAAACAAATCTAGAAGGAACTAAAGGTGATCCTCTTTCCATACCTTGTCAATTTATGTTTGATAGATGAACATGTGCATAACTTGGTAGCTTCTACAGATAATCTTACAATCTGTCAAAGGTCCCGGGAAGGCCTTTGAGGGTAGTTTTCATTCTACATACACCATACATTTTACCCCATAGCAATAGGGTATACCCAAGAGTCTATAGACACCATTACATCCTATAATGTGCCTTTTGGTTTGACTACCGATCGGTCAGCCAATTCCAACAAGGTCATGGTTGGGTCCAAGGATGTAATGCCAAGCTTTTGACAAGTTGTGGTTGTAAGAATATTGATTGTTGATCCTAAATCAACTAAGGCATTGGGGAAGGAGCATCCATTTATTTGCACTATGACTATAGGATTTCCGGGGTCCTCATATTTTACAAGTGTTTCTCTTCTTGATAGTAAATTAGATAAGGTACCGACCACCTGGACAGTTGGATTTGTTTTTATTTTCCTCTTTGGCTTTTCCATACATAATTCTTTAATATTTTTTGCATAAATTGGGATGTCTTGAATAGCCTAGAGGAGTGGTATTTTAATACACAAATTTTTCAATTCTCCCAGAAGATCAAAATCAGGATGTTCAATTGGGCGAGGTATGATTAATCTTTCTAAGAATGGTGGAGAAGAGGTGGTTGCTTAATCATGAGTTTTTTGTCTAACCATGTTCTCTTCTAGTGGTGCTTGTTCTACAGGTAATAGATCTTCAATTTGTACATTTTTATCCCCCTCTGTTTCTATTATCTGCCCAGATCTTGATTGAAGGTCATTGCACTCCCTTAACTCGGTTTCTGACTCTGGTCCTTCAATATTTTGCACAGATTGAACCGGTTTGTTGTTGGGGTTCAGGTTGGGTTGGGCTGGGAGCTGTGGTCGTAGGTTTCTCTGAGGATTTTGTTGCAATGTGTAGGGTGCTGGTGGTGTGGGTTGAGGTACGGGGATTATTCCTGCTGGCTTATTTGTAGGTCTCTTCCATCTTGACTTCCAATTCTGGTTCTGTGAAGTTGAGGGTGGCCATTGGGATTGATATGCATTATTTTGCCAAAAAAGTGGGAAGTAAGTGGAGTTCGGCCAATTGTTATTTTGATTTGATTGGTTGGGCTAGGGTGGAATAGGGAATGATTGTTGTGACCAATCAGAAAAAGATGGCTAGTTCTGCCACATGGTTCCCAGGTGTTATTGAGCACTATACTGAGGAGGCTGAAAAGAAGAGGATGGGTCAATGGGCATACCTGTTTGTCGTGCTTGCCACTGGCGGCGTTGATTTATTAGGTATACCGGTTCTGTTTCTTCTTTTGCTTCTTTGTAAACTACTTTCAATACTGGGAGTGATGGGCAACTTTCTGTGGTGTGATCTTTCATACATACGGTGTAGGTTTGGACCATATCCAATGGGCACTCTTTGTGGCTATGCTTCTTTCTGCATCTAGGACAGAATATCACCAAGTTTTGTTCTGCTTCTTCTTGATTTTGTTTGGCTTGCATAATGTCCAATTGCATTGTCAGAGTTCCCAAAATATTTGTTTTGAAATCCTCTAACAGGTTGCCAATTTCTGCGCGAGTTATGCCTCCACCATAGACTTTGTTGTCTCTCGTGGTCATGTCTCATTCTAATGGCTTTAATCTCGTGCTGCCTCTTGAACACCTAATACACAAATTAATGATGTTGGCATAATTCTCTTGATATATATCACCTTTACCCTTAATATTTAATGTTTCAATCCATTGTTCTTTCATCCCTTTAATTAGTGTAGTTTTCAGCACATTATCAGGTAAAGGCAAAGTTGCATAGGGAGACTGCTGAAGGTTATATTGAAATTGTTCCACATATTCTTCTAGTGTTTCACTTGGACTTGCTACCATCTGGAATATTTCATCTTTCAATTCCTTAGACCTGTAGTAGTCTTGATACTTTTTTAGGAAATCGGTTTTCATTTGTTGCCAATCTTTTATTGTGCCTCCACCTAATCCCATAAACCATGGCAAAGCTACTCCTTTCAATGTGGAGGGAAATAGATTTAGTTTTTGGGGTTGGTGATATAATCATACCCCCGACACAATACATCAAACTCAAACAGGAATGCATCTAGATCCTCAGATGTCATCCCATGAAAGGTAGGAATATTTTGGAGAGGGATGGCTTTCATAGGTGCGTTGACCGCTGTGTCAACAATGGGATACTGCAATGTGGAGGTCTAAGGTGTTTGTGGGTTGTTGGCCATTTGATCAAATATGTGCCAATACCCTTTTTGGATCTCTAGAGAGTTATTCCTAGGATGACTAGAAGGGATGGGAATGAGCTTAACAACACTCCCTTGGTTTGGGACAATGAGTGTTCCTTGTTGAACTACTCCCTAAGGGGATCTTCGCTCCTCTGTTTCCCCTGCTTCTTCTTGGATGAACTTAACAACACTCCCTTTATCTGGGATGCTGAGTGTTTTTGGTTGAATTATTACCTGAGGGGATCTTGGTTCCTCTACTTCCCCTGTTTCTCCTCTTCCTTCACGGAGATTACTAGAATTCCCTTCTTGCAAAGAAATTTGGCAAGAATTTTCAATTTCTTGAAAACTCTGCTCAGTATCTTCTGTTTTGCTATGTACCTCAGCGAAGACTATAGATGGTGAGCTTGTGGCCCGAAGGGAGCTAGTAGGTTATCTGGAAGCAACTTTCGTAGGACCTACTGATGGCTGAGATTCATCTTTCTTTATGATATCGTCTATGAAGGTTGATTGGCCAAGGGTCACTGGTCCCTTAGCTTTGTCAGGTCTGGGTAGTGGATTTGGATTATTTTAAGGTTTTTTCTTCTTATTCATACACACAATTCAAATATTTACTTCTACCCTAAGTTCTTAACAATTCTTCTGGAAAGCGGGTGGGGGAGAAGGCATTTTACATGCTCTGTACGTAGCTTCTTACCTTTCATTTTTAATACCCAATTCTCTCCTAACAGACAATCATCAAATGTACACTACTCCTTAGAAATAGCTACACTCTCCCCGACAACGGTGCCAAAATGTTGAGGTATAAAAGGGGTCTTTTTAACTCCTAATTATATTCACATTAATTATCAATCCAGGCAGGTATTTCTATTTCAAGAGTGTATACAATATGTGGTGGCTATTTAACTCAAAGAGTAATGCTTCTAAATTGCAATACAGTTCTTTCAAATACAAGAGTAAATGGATGCAGCAAGTAAACTCTAATTGCAATTAAAAAACAACTCAATCCTCTAATGAAACTAAATTAGACATTCATCAAAGTAACAACAAACATCAGTCAAGGATACAATAGTAATAACTCATTCCTCTTTTAACTGATTTAATTTAAATCAAATACAATCATCAATAACTAGTATAAGCAGTAAATGATCCCAATCTGAGAGCTTTGACAGTGATAGTCAATGTTCTTTACAGTTGATAATCTTAAACAGAATATGCAATTGAATAACTGAATCTGAGATAACAACAAACTGAATCAAGAACACTACTATAGATTACAGAAAGCAGAACGATTTTGTTAAGACTGGAAAGTAAGAAACAACAAAGCGATACAATTGTAGAAAGTAGAAGTTCAATCAAACCATCACACTGCGGAAATCAGAAATGCATGATACAGGAACAGCAAGTGAATCCACCAGGGCCAAGCCCTTAGCCGCCAGTGAACACCGCCGGATTACTTCAGTAGATGTGAAGGAACAACAACTGCTTTTATATATTAATCATTACAAAATCATTACAACTAGTTCGTACTCTACTTCAACAGCAAGAGTCGATGATCAAAGTTACAAATACAATATTAATTCTCTCATTAATTCTCTGTCCTCCCCTCTGCTTACAATCGCTTGCATTTTATAATGGCAAAGAGGTAAGAAGATAAACAATAATAGCGATCCCTCAGGATCAAGAGATCCTGAGGGATTTGCACAATTTTCCACTTTAGTCTTCTTTCCCTTCGTGTGCTGATCCCTGTGATCAATTCTGTCTTTATCTGTAACTGTCATGCTGCTCCTTTGGCTTGATCTTGAGGGATTCGCGCAATTTTCCACTTTAGTCTTCTTTCCCTTCGTGCGCTGATCCCTGTGATCCATTCTGTCTTTATCTGTAACTGTCACGCTGCTCCTTTGGCTTGATGCTCTTTCACTGTTCCTTAGTTAGGGAACAACAGTTGTCCCTTTTTGTCTTTTTCCTGCACAAAGAAGGATAACGATCAGCTAAATTGTAATTTTAGTTACTTTCCTCATTCTTACCATAATCCTTTGATGTTTTAACATTTTAGGATATAAAAGGGATATAACTAAAGGAAAATGATGATGACATAAATAACATATGCATACCTTTTGCATGACTCAACAACAAGCATGGCTCCACTACCAGTGATCTTGGTCAGTATCCTGGCAGAGTTACTTGCACCACCTATCTACGCAGGAATCTTTTCTCTTTTTTCTCCTTATTCATTATTCATTTTTTCAAACTTTTTTCACTTTTTCTTTTTTTCATTATTCATCTTCATAATTGTGCATATCACTTATTCCTTTCAGAGGCAAGAGAGGTTGTTCTTGCAGAGAATTAGCTTATTATACCTTTGACGTTCCTGTTAAGGTTTCCCCCCTCACCTTAGTCTACTTGACTGAGTTGACAAGGATTAAACCAAAAAAAACTGACTAGAGTAAGTGATACTAGTGAGCACACAATCATTGTGTTTTCATCGAGGTTCAATTCGAACAGCACATATTTTCCATTGATGTATTATGGACTGAAGATAACAAGTTCTTACATAAGAGAGCAGAAAACAGATAACCATATGTTGATAGTTGTACAAGTCCTCTCATACTTTACCCAGGTCATTTCAAGAGTCACATATGGTTTCATGTTAAACAAATCTACGAACAAAACAAGCAAACAAACGAAAATTCAAGAAAAAGTAGAAGAAAAAGTGAAAGCGAAGAGAGTAAGCAAACAAGCAAGCAAGTGAACAAGCCAACAAAGAAATTAATCAAACAAGCATGCAAGCAAACAAACTGAAATCAAAACACTACTCCTACTCCTAAGTTAACGGTGCATGGGCCATCTCACGTGAAGTGATACTTCCAATGCAGCCACTGATGCATTGGTTGACCCATGTTGGTGGAGGCATGGTTCATGAACAAGACAACTATGTGAACCAACAAAAAGAAAGATATAACAGTGAAGACAAACACACTTCAAGTTTAGAAGCGACCACAGAACAGAGATGAGTGAAAGCACATGACATGCACTCTGTGGGGCTGCCATGGTCTTTTGCTACACTGCATGCAGATGTTGAGTGTGTGAATTTTATTGACTATGACATGAAAGAAAATGTGAGAAAGGTAGATCACTTATGTTGTGCATGTATGCTTGTTGTGTAAGATTCCTCCAACACATAAGTGATGGGATTGTGTAGTTCGAGTGGAGGAAGAAAAATCTGGGTGTTAGGTTGATCTTCAATGCAAAGCAGAGAGTGATGAGGAGCCTTGAGTGTTTCAACAATTTTCTGACCGGAAGTGAAACCAACCTCAGGATAGCGAGGGCCTAACATAACCATCAGCTCGGGCTGAAGTGAATCGACATTCTGTTGGGTTTCGACTTCATTGATAGATAGATTATTGTAGACCAGTTTCTTAGATAGATTAACAATGATTGAATGAACATCGTGATCAGATGAGGAAGTGAATAGATCACGACAACCAAGATCAGAAAATTTAGGATGTTTTTCAGCATCCTCATGATTTAATGAATCGGGTAGAGGGGTAGATGGGAAGCAAATATGTTCACCCTCTGTGTTTTCAGGAAAGATAGATAATAGATCAGAAATATTTTCTAAGGAAGATGTGTCCTCTCCACTCTATAATGATATAATGACATCCAACATGTCTTGTGAATGATTAGAAGTAGAAACATCCAAAAATGGGTTTTCACAGGGGAAATCGGTAGTGGACAAATCACAAGGGATTTCAGGATGAAGAGGATGAGGCGGGGCTAGAAGGGATTCATCCTTCATCGCAAGTTCTTCATTAGATTCCCACACACACTCGTCATGAATGCAGGTTGGTTGCATAACACCAACTCCATCGACAAATTGATCCTCGTTCACAGTGGGTGAGGAGTCCGGAATGGGAGAACAAAAGACAATACAATCAGAAGGATCAATAGAATGTGAGGACGAAGGTCGAGGGAATGAATCCACATGAAAACCAACATGCTTGCAAGCCAAATTTGCGCAAATATCCAGAGCAGGTGGGGTGGGTGGATGTGATAGTTCAACAGAGGTGTTTTCATGATCTCCCACATCACTCCACGATGGTGGAGCTGTTTAATGAGGTGAAGGCGGACAATCACTCGTGACAGTGACCATGCCTTCCTGTGATTGCACAACTCCATCATCGAAGCATGCCGAGTGGGGTTTGAATATGTGAAGAAGATACTCAAATCTTCCATAAAGAAATTCCCAATCAATTTCATCTTCAGGCAATTGTATGCAGGATTACAAAAGCGTGTGTAAAACAGATCAATGGATTCATCAAATGCTTTTCGTAATTTCATAATTTCTTAGTCAATTGCTTCATGGTCAAAGTGATTGAAAGCATAGTCTATCTCTACGACCAGATGAACAAGAGAATGAATAGATTTTTCGGGCAACGTGGCACACCAGTGCATTAGGTGCCCTTGAAGCATGTAGATGAACAACGCATTGCTCATGTATTCCTCAAAGAATCCATGTCTTTTGCATGAGCCTATGACCGTGAGCCTAACCAAGGTTGTGTAGCCTCCACCATCATATGTTTTATGAGACAAGTTATCCAAGAGATTTTCCGAGATAGTGAAATCGTTTCCATAAGACATACATTCCAGAAGAGCAACTCAGTAGTTAGTCATGATAGATGTGTAGAGATTCAAAATAGATGTGAGGACTCAACTTGTCATCTGGCCCTCCTTCTAGCGCCAAAATGTTGGCAGTGTTGGATCCACCAACATGTAAGGGGATCTCTGTGGTAATAAGTCCCAATTAGACCTCAGACCGTTTGGTGTAGGAGTCCCAGCACTGGGTCTTATGGTAATGCCTTGACCGCGATTTCACACAAAGGCAAGTAAGATAACTATGTTGGTAGCAAGGGTGTGATAGCTGCAGTAAGATAAGGAAGGTGCATGAAAGGTTCTAACACATTGAGGGTGAGGTGAGTGCGCCCGTTGGAGACCTGTAATAGTACACGAGTTGTAAGGGAACACACAAGTGAAGATACATCACAACATGGAAGGAGAGTTAGCGAGCAATCTAAAGTGATGGTTAAAAAAACAACACATTTCAATAAGATTAATACATACTTATACAAAATAGTATATACATGCATGTGTAAGAAAGAAAATACGTATATCATTTAGAGTAAACCAAATAGCATAGAATACAATACATCATATGCATGAAACATGTTGGCTCTTGTTATATTAAGAAGTGTAAGTTCCTATCATACAATACATCCATGTCCACCACTAGTTCCAATAGTGGAATGTTATAGCCACAACTGTCTACTCCTCCAAAGAGATGTACTAGCTCTGCGCAGTGGAGAAGCCAAGGCTCATTACAATACTATCCAAGCTCTCCCTAAGGTAGTCTTGTCAGAAGCTTGGCTGACCAAAATCCTTTACAATGAGTTATGAGGTTTTATTTATAACAAAGGGTGGGGTGACCCTTGACCTTCCCCTTTGTGATAGTTCATCTACGCTCATGACTCTTCATCTACTCTATGATTGTTACATCCAACTATTGACACTTGAACTTCCACTTGACACGATGTTACATTACAATGCACTTGTGCTCATGTGAGACAAAATGGCTAGAAAAAGCCATGCAAGACATCACTAGCACTCGGTCTGTTGTGAGACCAACTCTTTAACATGCTTGGGATGGTGAAGGTGGTGAGTTGATGCCAAGCTTGGTCATCCGTAATGGTGTGCATTTACCCCATGGTGACATCTTGTTGAAGCGAACTCTTGCCTCCATTTCATCTGGGTGAATTTGTGTGGCTCCTCATCCAACTCGTCTGCTAGCATGTTGATGCCGGTCTAAGCCAACAATTCCCACACTATGCATATAAAATGCATATATCTTATTTATCCCAGGAATTTCAATTACACTGCCTAGTCAAACCTTCATAAATTAAAGTTTAAGGCCCCTTAATATATCCTCATGCGGAAATGTTTTAAATACAATTTAATGGTCTAAACCTTAATTAACTTCTCCAGCGAATCTTACTCAACCCTCATAAACTTTGATTAATTCCTAAACCCGCGCATATTAACCTTACCTTTCCACTTTTTCCACCACCTTGGCACATTTTCCGAGGCTCACCTAAAAATGACGCAGGAGGTCAATTTAATAGCAATTGAACAACAATTTAATAGCAACCGATTGAACAACGATTTAACAACAATTGATTGAGTAGCAATTGAACAGAAACTGATTGAACAACAATTGAACAACAACCGATTGAACAACAATTGAACAGCAACCGATTGAACAACAATTGAACAGAAACCGATTGAACAGAAATTTTAATAGCAATCGGTCCCACGTTGACTTCCACGTTTACTTTCCCTTTTTCCACAAGCGCTTCATTTTACGCTGTTGATCAAAGCATGTTGGATCCAATGGTTCACAACGATATCGGCGAGGGAACTTGCACGACGCTTATTCACCCTTACAGAGCTGATAAGGATTATAAATCCTTAATCTATAAATGTTCAGGTCTATACTGAGGTTAACGTCCGATCACCTTTATGCCTCGATATCGGCTAGATACAGAGGCCATCAAATCCTATGGTCTGCGGCCCTTCAACTAACACACAGGTTGAAAATGCGATCGACGACTAGGAATTAGTACGATGCTTCAACCCCGATCAAAACGCCCGTAGACTCCTAACCTCCACAATTATGCATTTCACTTTGGCTTGCTTCACTTTTCCACCAAACTTCCTTCTCACCTCCATATCTACTTGTAACCAAGTTCAACTCTGCCAACTCCTTTCTGCGCTTAGAAACAGTGTGTCGAGACATTTCTAATTTCTTTCTCTGCCTTGCAACTACATCTATGTTTCCTTAACACCACTTCGAATTGGAATACATAATACTCTCTGTAGTATTTCCCTTCTTCCAGATTTCGTAATTCGTTGTTTACTTGACCTGTACATACATCTATTAAATCCTCTTAGAAACAGTGTGTCGAGACTTTTCTAATTTCTTTCTCTGGCTTGCAACTAGAACTATGTTTCCTTAACACCACTTCGAATTGGAATACATAATACTCTCTATATCATTTCCCTTCTTCCAGATTTCATAATTTGTTGTTTACTTGATCTGTACATACATCTATTAAATCCAAAATGGAATCACACGGATTCTACCCAGATGGTAAGTCTTTTGTCACACAGAAAGACTTTAAAAAATTCAACTTGAATTCATTCATCATGGTTTATCACACAAAAACCGTAAATTCCCACTTATGGATCACTTAGCACATGAAAGGAATGACACACACAGTCACAATGAATTCAATTTCCTCATTCATTAAACAAATGTACAGATACAAATAAAAACCTATTTACAATCTAGCTTTGGCCTGATCTACCTTTACATGGTCTGTATCAGTGGCCCTTTCGCATTTCAATGCCTGTAGGCTAACAATCCAACCCTTTTGTCTACTAACTCTCTCACTATCTCTCCCTTTAAGCCTTCGAGGATTACAAAATATGCACAGAAGGATTCTGTTAACCAATTTTGGTTCAGATCCTCAATCTTCTCAACTAAATCCTAAGAATCTTCTAGTCCTCATTTAGTTCCTAAAATCTCTTCTTTATCCCTTGAGGATCTCAACTTTCAACTGATCCTAAGGATCCTCCATAAATCATTAACTACTTTCTAAGATTTACAATATCTCAATCCATACTAATTACTCATCATCACTCATGTTCTCCTACAGTCGAGAACATTTACAAATATCCTCACAATATTTAATTAATTAAAAATTTCACATCCTATTAATTTAATACTTAAACATAAGACCCCTAAGTCAACTAAATTACAATGAAATTTCTAATCCAGATGCTCCTGCATCAGACTCCCAAGGTTGAAAACACTCATGATCTCCAGATCATGTGTCTTCAATGTTGTTGTAATTCCTCCTGGATCTGAGATTTTGTTTTGTAATATGTATTTATCTATTTCTTTTCCTTTCAACTATTTTGTTGTTACTGTTGTCTGTTGCCATTTTCCCAATTTCCATACCTTATTCTACAATTTCCCACTTGCTATGCTCTCACATTCTTCTGATGTCTTCCTCTTACTGATGCTTCTTTGCTTTCCTGTTGTTGTGTTCTTCTGAGACACCTTTATCGTTATTCTTCTTATCAGTTCAATCTCTCTATCTAGTATATCTTCTGACCGTTGATTTCCTTCAACTCTTAATTGCTGGACTCTCATTCTTACTACCACCCTTACATCCTTACCCTCTAGTTCACTGTTGTCTCACACCTTTTTAGCTGCTACCATATTGTCTTTCAAGATAATTTTCTGCTTCTTTTTACGGTACCTGTCAACTTCTTCCTCACTGTCATTTATGATAATGTCTTTGTCATCCTTCATCAACAATTTATTCTAAACATTTATCCTCTGTTGTTCTATCTTTCTCCTTTGAAGGTCTAATTTTCTATATAATTCAATAATTTTACTTCGAGTAAAATTCGGAAATTTTACACAATCTCCCATTTCTTCATTTGCTATTTACTAATCATCAGATGGCCCTTCTTCCTCTGCTAAATCTTCCTTAACATCTTTCAATAGATGTTCTTTCTCTTCTTCTTTCATTTGGCTATCCATCTGTGCCAAATATGTTCCAGTTTCTGTAACAAAATCTGCAATCATAAGATAATTATAAAAATAAAAGATGTAAGGCCTTTGTACCTCTTCTTCATCTGGCAACCTTTCAATACGTTGCTCTGATCTTTCCTTTAACTCCTCTGTCATCACATTAGTATGCTGATTCAAACTCAAAGAATCCTTGAGATTGTTAGCAAGTCTCTTTTCCACACCAACTATTTTAATGATGCCTCTCTACACTTGTTCACTGTAGTGAACTGTTTCTTCTCCAGTCTCATTGTCATATTCTGCTTCGAAACTTTCGTCCTCTGGAAGATATTCTTTCATGTTTTTGATAGCTTTAAAGACTGCCTATCTTCTTCCAAACCTGCAACCATACACAAATCATTAGTTGTAAAAACACAAGACCTTATGGTCTCCTTCGATGCTTCAGTCATCAAGTCTTTTGGCCACTCTGAATCATTCATATGATTCAACTCCTCTGTCTCTTCATTAGTTTCAAAAAGTAATGGTCCATGTTCTGGTTCACATACCAAAACTTCAACAACTTCCAACATTTTCCTTTTGTTGTAGCTCAACTCCTTTGAGCTTCTCCGTCTTCAATTTGACATCTATAATCTATTCAAGCTCCCTCAGATCCTTTATTAACTGCATATTTTCTTGTTGATTCCTCTTCTCTTGTAGCCTCTACCACTTTGCTTTATTTATCATGACATAACCATATTTCTGGTCCTTCTCATTTCTCTACAACATCTCCATTAATACTTCAAGCTAAACTGCCATCTCAGTCATTTCTTTGTCATATTTTTCATCACTCATTCTCATGTCATTTGCCTTGGCATCTTTCTTATTCTGTCCTCTACTATGGTCTCTTTCAGAACCTCTGCTATGACTATCACTAGTCATCATCCTTTCCATCTCTATGAGTTCCTCACTCACTTAGTATGAGTTGCGCAAGCCTCTGCAACAACGAGTCTTCCCTGTTGCCACTTACTTCACCAAGCTCTCCTCTAGACTTGGTCTTTTAGCAAGCATTGGTCCTGTGTCTGGAATCTCCTTGAGCATTTCTCTCTGCTCCTTCTAGGCTTCAAGTATCTTCACTTTAAGAACACAACTATCCTTTTCTTCCAATCTTTAGTTGGAACATTTAGGTTCTGCCACATTCTCTTTATTTCAAAAACTTTTATGAGTTTCCTTAATCTTCGTTGAGATATTTCCTCTTTGCCTGCATTCTAAATTATGCAATACAATCTTCAAACCAGTTAAAATAAAAACATATCATCTCATCTCAAGATCTTTTTCTAATCTTGTCCCCCCATTCACCTGCACTTTTAATGGACTATTCTTTTATCCAACCTTCAGCTGTATCTTCAAACTCTACCACTCTTCAAGAACTTGCAAAAGTCCCTATTACAGTTTAACTATTGTAATCCTGCTCCAAAATTTCACTCATTCAATTTCTGCTAATCATTAAACAAGCTTGCATACCATCACCTGTCTTCAAGATCTCACCACTCCTCCAAATCTAGTTTAGAAGATCATCATGCTTCCACTGTGCAAATTTACAACATTTGGCTATTGTCAATTAGATTGAGAATCTAATTCTTTCTTTCAATCTCCCAGCTTTATCTTGGTAAAGCTCTAACTGTCAGCAACAATTACTCCTTCGCTGAGTTTTCTTTCGTTGTTTCGTTCTTTCTTTGAGTTATTCAAAAAAATTTACTTGTTCCTGCTCTGATACCAAAATGATGCCAACCTACACTGACAATTCCCACAGTATGCATATAAAATGCATACATCTCATTTATCCCAGGAATTTCAATTACCCTGCCTAGTCAAACCTTCATAAATTAAAGTTTAAGGCCCCTTAATAAATCCTCATGCGGAAATGTTTCAAAGATTATTCAATGGTATAAACCTTAATTAACTTCTCCAGTGGAATCTTACTCAACCCTCATAAACATTGATTAATTATTAAACCCACGCATATTAACCTTACCTTTCCACTTTTTCCACTGCCTTGGCACATTTTCCGAGGCTCACCTAAAAATGACACAGGAGGTCACTTGAATAGCAAGTGAACAACAATTGAACATCAATTGATTGAACAACGATTGAACAACAATCGATTGAACAACAATTTAACAACAACTGATTGAACAAAAATTGGTCCCACATTGACTTCCACGTTGAATTTCCCTTTTTGCACACGCACTTCACTCTACACCGTTGATCAAAGCGTGCTATATCCAATGGTTCACAACGATATCGGCTAAGGAACTTGCGCGACACTTAATCATGCTTACAGAGCTGATAAGGATTATAAATCCTCAATCTATAAATTTTTGAGTCCATTCTGAGGTTAACGTCTGATCACCTTTATGGCCCGATATTTGCTGGATACAGAGGCCATCAAATCCTACAGTCTGTGGCCCTTCAACTAACACATGAGTTAAAAATAACTTAACCCCCACAGTGGACTATGACATAAACGATTGAAAATGCGATCGACGGCTAGGAATTGGTACGACACTTCAACCCCGATTAAAACACCCGTAGGCTCCTAACCTCCACAGTTTCACATTTCACTTTGGCTTGCTTCACTTTTCCACCAAACTTCCTTCTCACCTCCAGATCGACTTATTACCAAGTTCAACTCTTCCAACTCCTTTCTCCACTTAGAAACAGTGTGTCGAGACTTTTCTAATTTCTTTACTCTACCTTGCAACTTGTTGATGCCTCGAAAATCGCTGCAACAACATTGGGGGATAACCACCCGGTCCAGAGCTTAAAGCAGCTCCTTTTCTGTTTGGAGTAGTGGCTCTGACTAGTTTAACTAGGTCCAATTACCTTCTCTCAATCTTCGATGACTTAAAATATGACTTTCATTCATCAATGGAGAAGAGACATCAGATCAGCTCTCTTGCTGATTAGGCAAGAAAGTGATCCTTAAGCTGATTTGGGGCTCAGCTAAGCCACAACTAAGTTATGACTTACAATTAGCGTAACTATTCTAACCTAACTGACTTTATAGTATTAAGTTAATATTAATTATTAATCCTAAATGACACTATGATAATGTTACACTATTGTTAAAGTCTTTATGTTAAGTATTAAAGTACTCCTATTTATCTCATATGTCAAAACTAAACTAATATATCCTATGTTATTATGCTAATTAACTAACTATACTACATACTTTAAACTTATTATGTTATTATGCTAATATATCCTATGTTATTATACTAATTAACTAACTAATATATCCTAGGTTATGTGTATCTCTCTGTTGTAAAGTTAAGCTCAGGTCAAACTTTTGTTTTCAATTAAAAAAAACAGATATGCCATCATTTTCACGATCTCGGTTGGCACACGGTAATCGATATGTCGTTTTGAAGAGGAAGCACGTCCACGTCACCTCAATATACGATTTCATGGAACTGTTACGATTGCATTAATATACACCACATCTTGTGGGCGTTTGTTGGCATTTACAAAAGTCAACTTCCTCCTTAAGTTTTTTTTGACTTATTTGGCGTGAAGAGCTTCAGTGGCATTTAATGAAATTTGTCTATAAAATCTCCATACATATCACAATATACATACATACCCATGTCTATATTACAAAGATGTAGTCATAGTATTTGTTAATTTCCGTTGTAAGAGCGGATTTCATGGAAAATTTCAGACCTTACTATATATTTGACTATTTATGAAGATCAATCCACCTAATAATGCGTTATTTTATTATGCTTGATATTTTTTATATATGATTTATTTTGTGTGTTTTTGGTTTTAAAAGAATTTTAATTTATTTACAATTTTATATTTACAATATAAAAAGAATAAAATAAAATGTTTTTTAGTTTTTTGGATTTTTATGTTTTAAACAAAGAAAAATATAATTAATCTAATGTTTTTACGAATCATTCAAGTTATGAAATTATATTTATTTGTGTACAAAAAATGGAAAAATGATAGATTAATTATTTACTCGTTATTAATGGATATGTCAAACCAAGTGAAGGAGATAAACAATCGATGTGGAATGTGAAACGATGCACTAAGTCATGTGGAAGAAATGCCAACTAGTGCGATCAAATACCAAATGCGAGGTGATGTGACAATCAAAGGTTCCTCTTTGTGTTTAATTGATCAATGTGAAAATCTTTCCATGAATGCGAAAGAAAGCAAGGGGGTGCCAAAACATATGATCAAAACCATGAGGCAAGTGATAAAGTTTCGAGAAGTCAAGAATTCTTTCAAAACGCCAATAAGGAAGGGAGTTGGAAAATGAAGGATCCCTAAAATTAAACAAATACAAAAAATAAAAAGTTTTCAAATAAGTACATTTCACAATGACTAATCCGAATGAGGTCAAAACGAATTAATATAGATCAATAAGAACAAATTGAACCCATTTAGATCTTTCCTCATTTTCAATTTCTATAGTAGTACTATCAAGTTGATCTTTTAAAAGGGTTATCATTTTTCATTTAAAAGTGAAAAAAGGGGGGTGTTGTGTTTCACCACAACACAACTATACCTTTGTTTCCTTAACACCACTTCGAATTGGAATACATAATACTCTCTATATTATTTCCCTTCTTCCAGATTTCATAATTCGTTCTTTACTTGACCTGTACATACATCTATTAAATCCAAACCGGTATCACACGGATTCTACCCAGATGGTAAGTCTTTTGTCACAGAGAAAGACTTTCAGAAATTCAAGTTGAATTCATTCATCATGGTTTATCACACAGAAACCATAAATTCCCACTTACGGATCACTCATCACGTAAAAGGAATGACACACATAGTCACAATGAATTCAATTTCCTCATTCATTAAACAAATGTAGAGATACAAATAAAAACCTATTTACAATCTATCTTTGGCCTAATCTGCCTTTACATGGTCTGTGTCAGTTGCCCTTTCTCGTTTCAATGCCCGTACGAATGCAGTTTCATTTGTAAGTGGATGTTTTGCCCCCTGATGTTCCTGTTACTGTTGCAACTCATTCACTTGTTTGTGCAGCTCATGTTCTTCCTTGAGTTGCTGCTTCAGCACATGCAAATCCTTCTTTGTTCCATTCTCTATCTTCATGCGATCGCGCCATCACCTCATAGCTTGAGTCCCCAAAGCTCCTTTCATCATCAGTGGATCTGCTTGAACTTGCAACTATGTTCCGCCTCCATGTTGTCAACGAAATTCCTCTTGCATTCATTGCATTCAGTATGTTGCCTTCAACTGATGTTCATGACGCTGCTCCTGTGATGCTACTGCCATCATACCTTGATGTATTTGTCTACGAACAACTTGATGTCTTCGTGAGTAGGTAAGCTCTTAGACACTTGATCGACTTCATCCCTAAGTGTGCTCTGAATGGTATCTTCGACTCCGCTCTCTTGGAAACCATTGTACATGTGCTACTGAGAGGCAGATGAACACCTGCGATACCTGGAGACATGGAAACACTCATGGAAAGCAATCTATCAGTTGAAAACCAAAATGAACTTGAGAAATGACTTACAACATACCTATGTGACTAATCATGAAGGTCACGCAATTTCGGATGGGAGGTCAAGAGAGTGAGTGCCAAAATTGCGCAAGGCATAGTTTGGGGTGCTAGGAGGCTGACTCACTGCTGATACTGTGAAATAAGCAGTGCAGTCTGGCTACTGATTGCTGGAATTGCACAATGCGCAATTCCAGCTAGGAGTTATTGCAGGCTCAAGGACTACATTGCGCAAATTTCTTGGCCAACAGTCACTGTCCCTCAGAAATGTGAAAAATAGTCATGGAGGACAGTGCCTAGATAGAAATGTGCATTTCTGGAGAGGAAGATAGAGCCTTCCTTCCTCGGATTGCGCAATGTTGTCTTAGTGAAGGCAAAGTCAGGGCCAAGGTTGGCCAGACTTGCTGATGGGCAACTGAAAGCAAATGTGAATGAGAATGCATGGTGATACTGAGTGTAAGGATAAGTGAATGATCATGCATTTAAATAGTGAATGAAAGATTCAAAAAATGAAAAACATGCATGTGGGTGAGGCGAGTTGCTGAATTAGCAACTGTTCATGAAAATGAGTTTCATGCATGCGACAATAGTGAAATGTTAATGAAAACTGAAATGATGCTTGTATAATCTAGTATGTATGAAAATGACAGAAAGCGCTCATTGAAATCAAGCAGAAAACATTCATATGAAGCGAAACATAAAAAGTGCCAGAAATGCGACACAAGACATGGAAAGTGAGCTTACCCCAAAACAACTGAGTTGAATGTGCCGAAAGCTCCTAGATGTGACTTGGGATGTCAGAGCTGCAAGGTTGATGTGAGGAATGAGTTCCGTAGTGTACGGTTGATGAGTTTTGATAATATCGAGGTTGTGACGCGGATGCCACAAATATAAGGAAAGTGACACTTGGTGGGAGGTTTCTGAAATGATCCTAGCATGTAACCTCCAACTCCCAAAAATAGATCCCTAAAAAAAGGGATACATTTGCATGCTACCTTGGGAGAAGTAGTCCATGCATGCAAGTTTGTTTTACTTAGTCCCTGAGGGAACTGGTCAACTCATCTACACATGCAAGAGACTGCTCAAATGCTGCGAGAAAATGCTCATTTCTGGCTAGGAGCTGGGATGGATGCTCACAAGATTATTTTCTGGGCAGAGCAGCTGACTACTACCCAGATTTGCCCAAATTCTAGGTGAGCAACCCAACTAGGAAGGATTTCACAATTTTCTGGGTGAAGCTTACTCAGCAGAATTGCACAATTCTGCGGCCCAGTGGGTTGCCAGTCATGATTTCAAATTCTAGAGGGAAGGTTGGTTACCCTCTATATTTGTGAAAATTCTTGAAGGAGGTTCTCATCCTGTAGTTGGACCAAGTCCGGAGGAACATCTTGTGAGGGTAATGCATCAAGGTTTGAGCGACAGGTTGTATTTCTGCAAGAAAATCACTGGAGCTTCTGTACTTGACGAAGAAATACATGTTGTTGTGAAGGTTGGTAGGGAGGATCCAAAATGAAGCTAAGGAAAAATTTTGGAGGGTGGTTGTAGCTGCTATAATATAAAGGTATATTGCTTCAATGTTATGTTTTATCTATGACATTGGATGACTAGGTAAGCCTTATGGTATGTTGAGAATGTGTCCTTTGCAAATGGCTTATGATTGCATATGAAAGAGATATGGACTTATGTTTCTTATGATGAAATGATGCACTTGGTATTGAATATTTTGATCATGTTGATCTTCTTGATTCTATAAGGCCACTTATTACTGATCTTCAATATAGTGGCATAACTTGGTGTTTAACTAAGATCTATTATTCTTGGAGATCCTAATTCTGTGAAGAAGGCTAGTACCTTGACTCTAATAAATGATACTCTTGAAACTTGACATGTAGAAGACATGGTGGATCTCTTATAGAAGGTTACTTCATTGATATTGATAATTCTTGTGATAAGTATGATAAAAGTATGTTGACACTCTTGTTGTTTTCGTAAAGTTTTATTGAATGACCTAACTTGGTCCTGTGGTAACTTTTATGATAGAACTACGAGTTTGATACTCTAGATCTCTTATTTACCATGGTCATGTCTTTGATATTAATTATGACATATGGTGAAACTAAATGCCCTAACTTGATGGATTGACTTGATATTGTGTTCATGATATTTGAACTATGTCTTCACACCTGTACGTTGTTCCTATCATGTGAATCTAACCTTTGATGAAAGATTGATGTCATGATATGATGTAGTAGTTGATGTGTTGAGCATGATATGGCCATGATGGATACATGTTTGATTTTATGATCTAACAGATATATTGTTGCATGACTCTAGTAAATACATGTTTATGAAATGAAAGAAGTCGAATGTAATAGATTCCCATATAGAGGGAGAATCTCTTCTCAAGATTCTTACTCATTACTATTTGCATTATGTATTGTTGGAATATGATGTATGTGCATCTGACATTATTGATTTGTAGCAAGGTCTCAGATTGAAGCTTGTATAGAAATTAGGGTTTCTGATCCAGACGCAGGCATAGAAATTGGAATACTCATCCCTGGGCGCATGCATGCTAAGGCCTAGGTAGCATCCAGGCATCTAATGTTGCTCCCATGCTAACTTGAAGGGAGAGACCATAGATTTGACTATTGTTTACGATCATCTGAATATTTACGAATTTGTTTGAACTCTAAATCAAGATGTTCACTTGAAGTATGGAAATTCTACATATAAGTAGTAGATATACGAAATATTTGATAGCAGGGAAGTTTGAATTTTTGCAAGTGACCATGACATACATATAGTTATGTCATTATGTTTGAAGTTTGTGCTACAAGAGTTTGACATATTTTGGCTGATTTATATATATGGGTTGTATGATGTCTCATGGTGACCTACATCTCTGACTCAATTATTGAGATGTGCCTTGGAATATAGATCTCTCTATGATAGAAAATTTGGATATAGACATGATGTCTACTGTTTTGAATCGATGACTGATGATTTTCCTTAATGATATATGAGCATAGTGACTTCCTATGACTTGTATTATGGGAATGACTTGATTGATATGGTGTGGTTGATGACAACCTACTAGCATGTTGATAGATCATGACGTGACTTGATGAAAACCCTATATGTCATCTGGTTCATAGAATTGACACTAAGATATTGATGACTTTTGATATTAGTATTTATTTAGTTTCTACACTTTTATGAACTTATTTATATTTGATTGCACAATAAGGATTTACGAAAGGTAAACATTTTGGTAAATTGTTATGGTTACAGTGAGCATTGCATGAAGCAATCTCCCCTGATCCAAATATGTCTGCATGGATAGGTATGTGATGAATCTCGATGATGTGTTGATTCAGGCTTTACCTTAGAAGTGTTCTAAGGTATGACTTTGATTTTGATTTTGGTTTTTATATACTAACGATCTATTATTGTTACATAAAGAGTCTCTAATGATATAAGTAAGAGGGAGATGGATTCTGAATCTCGTAATGATGTATCATGGCATGATGAATCAATTTTTGAAGTTGGGAAAAGATAAAATATAATGTGAAACTATTAAAGAAGAATTGAGAAGTGGACATGCAAATCCTTGGACATTCTGATTTGAAGTTAAAGATATTGTTGAACTTCAAATGTCATCCGACAGTTGATTGAAGCATTCATGTTCTGTTTTGAACATTCATCTATCTATCTGATGTGCATAGAACCTAAATAAGTTCATGATTGGTCCACTTCAAACACATTCCATTGCCTCCAATAATCCTTCGAGATGTTTTCATGATATGATCTACTCTTCGTCTGAGATATTCTTATCGTATATGACTGTATGGAGATGCTAATGTTGATAATTGATGAGCACATCTGAGTTTTCCCTTAATATGAGATAAGACATGATGAGAGGTCTATGACACAACCGAGGTTGAGTATGATGTTTCTAGCATGGCTAGCTATGAGAATATTGAAGAAGCTCCTTAGAGAGTTGTATGAGCATGATCTGGATATGACATGAATACATTGGGATAATAAAGAGTGGGATTCAATTGGTAAAAAAGCCCATATATATATATATATATATCTATATATATATATATATATATATATATATATATATATATATATATATATATATATATACAGTTTGGACCATGATACTCTCATAAATTGAGACAATGTAGTTGTGCGATACAAGCTTAGGCTTGTGGTTGGCACCTCCTTGAGAGGGAGGATGATTATGGTATCATTTTATGATTTATATGATTATTTATGCTCTAACATGATACTCGATTTGATTTCATGTATAAACAAGTGACAACTGCTACTGATAGATTATGATTACTTAATACAAGTACGATGATATGAGTATGAGGAGAGAAATGTTGATCGGGGACATTAAGCCAACTCTTGCTACACTGTCTAAGCTCCCAGGGTGAGGAATCGAGATGGAGGGCTCTTGGGGTTGAGGGAACTCTGGAAAAGAGGGCGTTACCCCTATCTGTTACCCATAAGGTTGGAGTAGTAGCTAATCTATATTGGTCTTTGTAGAGTATACCCAAATTGAAATCCTACCCACAAGTTCGGCTTGTTGGGAGACCACACCTCATTTGGCCAATGAGTCAAGAGCTTACTTGGGGGTGTACAACCCAAGGTGATTATGATGTAGGTGTTCTATGACTTGACTATTCAGGGTCATTGATGGGAATATCAGTAGATAATAGGATGGGTTGAGTAATAGCTCCCATATATCACCTATTACTCGATATGGGTTTGTAGTAGTATCTTAATCTCAATTGGATCATTTTATTGTTTGTCATCCATCTTGATGCATTTGGAGTGGAAAATTTTGAGGAATCAACTCACAGGACCGTTTTTATCGACGGGATCTAGTTTGGTAAAACAGGGTCTGAAACCTTCCTGGAGTGTTTTGAGGAATAAAAGCACGTTTTTTTGGGGTAAAAATTTTCTTCTTAACCACAACACTTTTTATTTCTATTCTACACATAGAAAGCTTTCCAACAATGTAATAATCATGCCAATCAGAGACCATATGCAAAAGTTATGCCACTGTTTTGTGGCTTGAGTGGCATAACTTTTGCACCAACTACATCTATGATATTAATGAATGATGTATTGTGCTCTTTCATAGATTCATTTGTTATTATCTATTTGGATGATATACTAGTATATAGTGTTACCTTGGAGGAGCATATTTCACATTTGACGCAGGTGCTCGAAACATTAAAGAAACACTAGCTGTTAGCAAATCTCAAGAAGTGCGAGTTTGTGCAACAGTCCTTGGTGTATGTGGGATATATGATTGGTGGAGGATAATTGAAGAGAGATCCTTCCAGGATGGAGGCCATCATGAAATGGATGGTTCCTACTAATGTTACTGAGGTTAGGAGTTTCATTTAGGCAGCATAGTACTTGGGAAAATTCATAGCCTCATTTTCAGTGGTAACAACACCTCTCCACACCATAACAACAAGTGGAAAGGGTTTCCAGTGGGGAAAAGGGCAGCAAAAGGCTTTAGATGAGTTAAAGAAGAATATAAACAAAGCACTAGTTCCGGCATTACCAGACTTGGAATGACCCTTTCAAGTGGAGACAGATTCGAGTGGGTATGTTATGGGAGTTGTCTTGATCGAAGAAGGAAAGCTTGTTTTTTACCATTCTAAAGTATTTCATGTGGTAGTTATTAACTACCCTACCTATGATAAGGAGCTCTATGCCATGGTGTAAGCTATGAAGAAGTGGAAGAACTATCTAATGGGAAAGGAGAAAATAATCCACACGGATCACTGGCTGTTACAGTGCTTGCAAGCCTAGAATAAGCTACAACAAACCAAGAATTACAAGTGGATGGGATTTTTATAGTAGTTTCATTTGGTGATCAAGTATAAGAAGGGCATCACAAACAAGTTGGCTGATATGCTTTCAAGGCCACCCACATCAAATATAAAATATTTGGGGACTCTTATGCACATGGATCCATTCACCCATGATGCATACATAGAAGCATATTCAGAAGATGAGGACGTCAAGGAGGTGTATCAACAGTTGCAGAGTCAGAGTCATGTGCATAATGGCGACAACATTGTTGACTACCACCTCCAGGATGGGTTACTCTATAGATTGGATAAACTATGTGTTCCTAAAGGTGAGTGTTTGCAGCTGATTAGAGAGGCTCACACCTCCAAGGTTTCAAGGAACATTTTGTGTAGGGAAGACTGTGGCTAACTTTCATAGGTATGTGTATTGGCCCAAGATGCAAGACCAAGTAGATAGGTTCATAAGAAGATGAATTCTTTGTTGTACCAACAAGCCTAGAAACAGGAAACAAGGCATGTATCACCCCTTACCTGTACCTACTCATCCTTTGGAAAGTATTTCCATGGAGTTTGTGTGAGGTTTACCAACAACCAGGAAGGGACATGACTACCTATTTATGGTATTTGACATGTTCAGAAATATGTGTGTTATAATGCCCTCTAAAAAGACCATCAACGGACAAGAAGAAGAAAAATTGTTCTTTGGACAGGTCTGGGTACACTTTGGGATACAAAGGAGCATCATTTTCGACAGGGATACAAGATTTATGAGTGCATTCTGGACTAAATTGTGGGATAAGATGGACATGAAGTTGAAGAGATCTACAACATTCCATCCATAGACAGATCAAAAGACAGAAGTAGTAAAAAGGACTTTGGTGCAGCTTCTGAGGGGTTACAACCAGAAGCATCCAAAGACCTAGGATGAAAATTGGGTATATATAAAACATTATCATAATAGAGCAGTCCAGACTTCTATAGGAACGTCTCGATTTAAAACTTGTTTTGGATATTTTCCACCATCACCTTTGGATATTGCATATGGGAAGCAAGGACGATGAAGGAATACATTACAAGAGATGCTTTAAGGGCTGAAAATTTTATAGAGGATATCAGGAAGATCCATCTACAGGTAAAGGAAATGTTGCAGAAGTCACATATGAAGTATAATGCCATACATTATCAGCACATAACAAATAAATCATTCAAGGTGGGAGACAAAGTATGGATACACTTGAATAAGGTGAGGCTGCAAGGGCCTGGTAAGAAAATCAAGGCTCTAAGGTATGGTCCTTTTGAGATACTGGAAAATGTCAGTGACAATGCCTATCGAATCAATTTACCACCATAGATGCACATTTACTCAGTTGTAAATTTGAATAATTTGAAACTTTATGAGCCTTCCATGTTAGATCGCGAAGAGGAATAGGTCCTACCTTTAGTGGGGGATTTGGCACTAGATGCTCAGGCAGAGTTGAAAGGAGATAAATTTTTGCTGAAGAGGTCCGAAACTACAAGACAGGGACAGTATGACCTTTGGCATATTGGGTTGAAGGGACAGCTTCCAGGTAAAGCTAAATGGTACACTGGAGAGAAGCTGGAGGAAAATTTTCCTCACCTCATCAAGTAAACTCTTTTGGGGACCAAAATCCTCCCAAAATGGGGAGGTGTGATCCAAATTATATCATTATATTGTTTCTCATCCATCTTGATGCATTTGGAGTGGAAAAAGTGGAGGAATCATCTCATGCGACTGTTTTTACCGACGGGACCGAGTTAGGGAAAACGGGGTCTGAAACCTCCCAAGAGTGTTTTGATGCATCAAAAAAAGTTTTTTGGGGGTAAAACATTATCGCTTGAGTGACACACCTTTTCATGCTATTCGACACACAAAAATATTTCCAACTACGTAGGAATCACGTCAATCGGAGTTCGTAGGAAAACGTTATGCCACTCAGAAGTTGACATTCCTGTTTTCACACCTATTGTTCAGGAGGATGCCACATCTACCCCCATTATTCATGGAAAAGGGGACAGCCACGTGTTTATGATGTATAATACTCTAGAATATTCTATTTGGTAACTCTAGTTAAGAGTTGATGTCATCAAACTTAACCACTAGTAGGCTATTGGGCTATGTTATAACTGGGCGACTAGGAGGAAGAAACATTCCATTATTTCGAGAGAATTTGTTCCGTATATGAGAAAAACTAGCCAGGAGAGATAGGAGGTAGAGCACACATAGAGGATCTGTGCACTGTATCAGCCCATGGGCCACAGGCATTACTTCTTTGTACCTGCAACCATATTTCTAGAGAGATAAAGAGAGCGAAGCAGCCTGAGCTTCCAACATGGTTTTCTCCATAAAGGGTTTCCCAAAGATAATATCTTGTGTATTATGTGTGTGTGAGCTTATTTTTTCATTTTCTACTTTTCTGTTGGATTTACTTGTACATGCATGCACTAATTGAGAAACCTATAAATAGAAGAGACCTCAAGCTCATTTGGACAAACATCAATCTCTCTTCTCCTCTTCTATTCGGTCTTGGCTTCCACGAGTATGATGAAGGAAGCTCACTCAAGGGTCTAAAACTTTAGGATGACGCTTGCACTAAACTAGGGTTTTCTAATTCAAGGTCGCTGGATAGAACTGAGCATTTGGGTCTCTGGATGCTGGAACATAGTGGTCATGTGAGTGAATTTGGGTCCTTGGTCATTGGCACAGAGTCTTCATGAGATAAATCGGGAGTCTGGGTTAGTTTGGTCCCCAATCACTAACACATAGTGGTATGGGAGAAGTCGATCTTCCATAGTCGCTATCATGTAGTTCACAAAGAGTGACCCTATCTGTCCTAGTCACTCGCACAACTCCTCCATACAACTGGGACTACAAGATGAGATTTCAGTGTTTTGAAGATTTCGCTCAGTGACAAAAGTATTTGGAAGTAGGGTATAGGAAGTGGTAGTACATTACAGTTATTTGAATCATAATTTTGATGTTTAGGTGCATTTCATGTATATTCTTGTTGTTGTTAAGATATGTATCATCGCACTCTCTTTTCCTAAATCATTTGATGACAATATAATAAAAGAAGATTTGCAAGGGTTTTCCCCAGGGTTTTTCCCTGGTCTCCGACCAATCTTGGTGTCTCTATGTGTGCATGTTTTTCTTCTATTGTTCCTTTATGTTTCACTGGGATAATGTTATTCTTCTTTCTATGTAGTTGCATATGTTGATGAATAATGATGTAAATATGAATAATGTTATGATTTTATGGGTGAACTTAATGTGTTAATGGAGAAATGCAATTATCAAAGAAAAGAATAATATAGCCCTATGAAAAATTAATAGAAACATGGTGATAGAAGGACTTCAAATCCATATTTCCAAAGTATTTGACCCCTTTGAGGTAGTACAAAAGTTCATCAACCGGTGGAATCAAGTAACCATTCTTATCTATGATTCTTTCCAGGGCTCGATAATCAATGAACAATATCCAAACCCCTTCCTTCTTCTACAGAAGTACAATTGAGATCCCATAGCGTGACGAACTTGGTCAAATGTTCCCTTTTTTGTAGTATCTCCTAGATATGCTACTTTATTTCCTTGTTTTCTATAAGAGATCAACAAAATATTGGCCCATTAGGTAGAGGTGTGCCTGTGGTCATATTGATTGAATGCTTGAACTCACAGTGTAAAGGTACCCTTGTGGGTGAAGAGAAGACGTCTTTGTACTCTTCCACGTCCTTATCCACTTAACTAAATTACATAGAGGAGCCCTGTGCGGAGGCCATGGATGTGTCCAAAATCTTCCCCTTACTTTCAAAGAAAATGAGGAGGAAGAAAAAATTCCTCGTCTCATAAATGATATTGCTACATTTCTTAGCAAAGATCAAATAAATGGTAGCAGGTGGGGCCACCTTTAGTATGTTGTATAGTTTTATTCTCAAAGGTATAATAATATTACAAGGTATGGAATCATACACAATATGACACTTCCAAACGTAGCATTGGCCTAACAGAAACATCACAAACTTCAAGGGGAGAAACACCACACAATAACCTATCCCTGAAGGGCTTGATGCTTTAGGTTTGGTAACATTGTTGGCTGATATATAGATATTTCCCTTGATGGATCAATGTGATGGTGTAGAGCTATAAGTGTGGTGTTTTTGGTAGGCCCAACCACTTAATGATCTCTATTGAGATGAGGTTCTTCTAACTCCTGTTGTCGACAATGAAATGAGACAGAGCACCTTTCATCCACATTTGTCAGTGGAAGAGATGCTCATCTTCCTCCATATCTTCATTCTCACTTCACTATAAGGTGGTGATAGCAATAGTTGCATCCAATTGTGCATCAATGATCTATTTATCCTTTTCAAGGTCTAGCTCAGAGTCAAAACCTATGTCATAATCTATAAATTTCAACTCTATCACCAATAATTGTTTTGCGAGACATTCATTTGTTTTATGAGTAGATCTATTGTGGAACTCATACCACTATCCCATTTCTTTCTTCATATTCCCATTATTATTGTTTTCTTGTGTATTTTGTGGGTTTTTCGTCTGGGTTTCACCCTAGTTTTGTCCTTTGTTATACATATTTGGGGTGTCCTTACGCTACTTCATATTTGTAGATTGAAAGTCTCACCTCTTCTATTTAAATGATTGCATAATTATGGAAGCATATTGGTATGTTGGTCTAAGTGAGGAGATGTCTTGGAATTCCATTTCTATTTCTGTGTATTTGTGCAAACAACCACGATACCTAAAAAATAGATGGCGTTGAAGGTCCTTGAAACCCAACTTTATGCGTGAGGTATGAAAGATATTTGAGAACTTTATCACTTCTTGGATACTTTCTTATCTTAAAGTGGTCCATTTTATATACTTGTATTTGTAGATTTCCATGGGTGTAGCATACCAAATACTAACCCTAGCTAAAAATAAGGGCAGAAGGAGGTAGTTATTGAAGTGAACCAACCTAAAATGTACAGTTTGGAAACGTTATGAGTTTTTCTAACATTCTCTAAAGGAGAAATGGATGAAATAATTGTGTTCATCTCTTTAAGACCTTTCAAATGATATAAATTGTGTTCCAATCCAAATCTCAAATTAAAAGATATGGCCGTTTATATCCTTGGCCAATTTAAGTGGTTTCACATCATCATGCATGCCACGTGGCACCAATTTGGTTATCTCAGTCATGTGCCACGTTATGGAAAAACAATAGTATTCGACCCATTCATACTAGGTAACATATCATCCCATTTCCATGGTCCACATAGGTTAACCTATGTCATAATGTGTGTGTGTGTGTGTGTTCATGTGAGCCCTTTTGGCCATGCCACCCACCGGCATAGAATTGTAGTGAGTCTCAAACTACTTCCAATTAAGTTGCAAGGGGAAGCCTCCCAAGATTACCTAGGCATACATGCTTTCTGACGAGGCTTTGCTACGACCTTTTCTTATACATAGAATCATAATGTTGTGTAACAAATGACCCCACTATACGAGCCACACTCGTTAGGTCACCCAAGGACTTAGATCTTGAAAGATTCTATTATGTCCTCTACTCATAATATCTAGGAAAATAGGGTCTAGGGTGATCTCACTACTCCTAAGTGCTAAGGTGACATCATCCTCCTCACTTTTAGGAGAAGAAAGTCCAAATCAAGTGAAGTTTCAATAGTGTATAAGGTATTAATAGGTAAAAATATCACCTCTTCTAGTGGTTCATCAATGATTCAAACACTAGAGATTTAGCCCCAAGGTAACTCATAATGGTTCATCAATGCTCACAAGTACCTAAGTGTCTCTTCCCAATGCAATAGGTTCATCAATCCAAAAGCTTCTGGTGGCTTCCTCATTGTTGTAAGAAAGCCATTTGTCTCTATAATATATTCACCCATCAAGCCTTTTGTGAGATTTCTTCAACTCGTTTAATATTTCTAGAGGTTGATAATTTTGAATTCGAATAGCTTCCCTATATGTGCTCTCACCTCCTCCCTTGGAGGAAATTTTCTGCTAGTGCTCTTCATTGTGTGGAATCTTCTACTACCTATTGAAAATAGCAAGAAGAAATGTTAAAAATAGGATGTAGAAATTCTAATTTAATTTTTCCTTCAATTAAATTGTAATTATTTTCTCATGGAAACTTGTAATAGTTAACTAAGTTAAGTGGACATAGTTAGCTTAGGAAATTTGGGTTGGAAGTCTATCTGGAGTCATGTAGAGTGGTCCCTAATTTTGAGGGGTCCAAACTTAGTTTATTTGAGTTGTAATTAGATAACTTAGTCTAACTGAGTTATAGTGAGTTAAACTAGTTATAACTATTGGAGGAATAACCAATTGAGATTAGAGTGTAGGGGAAGTGTACTATCAGTTGTATAATTTTCTGAGTTGTAAAAAAGGTGCATGTATTCAGTTGAGGACCTAAGTTTGGATTGCACAATTATGGATGAGGAATTTCCATATTAAATAGAGGTTAATTCCTCTAGGAATTGCGCAAGGAAGTAGGGGCTCCATAGGTAGCAAATTTGGCTAAGTGTTGGCTAGAGCGGACTTGTGAGGGAGAGAGTTAGATTACACCTGTGCAGGAATTGTTCAGGAGGAACAAGAATTGTATTTTCTTCTTGGATATTATGGTTAATGCAATATAGATAGTCGAGGTTTTTAGCAGTTTCTTTCCCTAGAGAAATATTGTGTTAAGTGCCATTGATATTCTTCCTCTTTTTTCTTATTGTTTTCATTGATCATTTTTTGTTTCCTCTGAGAAAAGTATAGTAGATTCTTATACTGTGTATGCATGCAATTTTCCCCTCTTCTTTTTGTCGACCTGATTTTTCCAGCTTCCAAAATAAACCCATTGTCCATCTTTTTCCCAACTCTCTGGAGGTCAACCACCTAAGACAATGCACCCCATTTTGCCTTTACATTTTTGTCATTTTTTTCTTATGGTTGGATCTATAGGACACATGGGCCTCTAATTCCTCCTTTTAGTTGCTTTATGGCTTAGTATTCCAACTTAAACTAGACCTACTATTTAAAACAACTGATTCCTTAAGCCTTCTCCCTCCTCAATCAGTATGGAATTTGTGTACCTTTCTCTCAGTCTTCTCACTAATTAAAATTTATTTACGATGGGAAAAAATATTAATCATGGGATGTCACAACCTCGCTATTAAATTATACTCATATGTTGAGATATGGAAATATTGAGAGAACCTAGAGGTGGATCAATGCATTTGTATCATCACACGGTCATAACCCTTGATTATACCTATGGTTGAGCCATAATATAAGATTGGATTTCCATCATTAGGGAACCATGACACATAGACACTAAACAATATTCATCGCAAGGGCATAACGAGTGATTCAACATGGAAATGTGGTGGTTAAAACATTTGGGTGAAAAATTTGGTATTGGATCCTTAGCTAACTGGTTTTGAACATCTCATAAAACTCTCAAAATGTATGATGGAATGCCACATAATCTCAATGTGATATAGGAATTATTTTAGGTACTGATACTTTTGGGAAAATTAACTCATCCTATTCAAAAGTGTTAGATCTTGCCATGTGGAAAGCTATATGTTTATAGAATTAGGGAATCCATCTTTGTATTCGTCGAAGGTTTAATGCATGTGAACATGCTCACACACACACTAAATAGTTAACTGAATTGAATCAAAATGCAATATATGTAACTAAACATAAAAAAAATTAATTAGAGCCAATAGATATCATGGTAGGCTGGGTGGTTCTAATGCTATCTGGGCATTTCTCTAAAGGTGACACTACCTATATTTAACATTAGATAGAAGGTTATGTTGAAAATGAAAGAGAAACTATGTAGAAAAAACTCATTTTTAAAGGAGGATTCGCACTCTGAAGGAAATGTTTCGATGCTAAAAGACATTAGTTCTAGTTGCATGATAGGTTTCATAGGTGGCTGAGGCATTTTTTCCTAAAGTGAATAGATAAAAGGATGGTGTTAATATTAGGTAATGGATGTGAATAAATTATAATGGATTTTATTTATAGAAGAATAAAAAGTCTCCCATGTTAGAGAGCTCTAATAAGTGAATAATAAATTGATGTTTCTAGAAGGAAATAGATAGGTAATTTTACTAGCTTGAGAGCATGAAGATGAAGGTGCATGCAATTTAAGTTTAAGAATAAAGGTCAATATTTTCTTCTTATATTTAACATATTGTTAAAAAAAATTGGTTTGCACAATAGGAGTGCTATAGTTATTAATGCACGGGTGTTTGTTGATGTAGAAAGCCCTCAAGGATCTTCTCAGGATCCTCGACAGACAGTCAGATTAGTTGCAGCTGTCACAAATATACATGCATATCTATGTTTAACAAACGAATATCAAAGAAAGAAGGAATTATCACCTCGATTCTTAGTGTGGTGTTGCTGGAGAGTGAAATGCAGCAAGGCGGAAGACCCCTGAGTTGGCTCCAAATCAAAACCTACACATAGCAAAGACAAGTGTAATATCACATCATAAAACCTTGATAAACAAATGCATGAACATATAAAAGATATCTAGTTCCATATAACTAAGCCACTCATGTTAGAAGATATTAGATAAGCATCTAAACAAGTTATACTACCAACATCACAGAGTGTACGACACAAATGCAATTCTATATTGATGTAGAAAGAGTGATTACGACCATCAGTTGCATCAGCCTTCCCTTATCCCTCCAACTCCTCTCTCTCTCTCCCTTCTTAACCTCTTTTGATGCATTAGTATGAGACTCTTCTCAACAATCAAATAGGCAATCCTTTCAAATGGTTTCACCTCTTTCACAATGGCCCAAGCCTTACATATATAGCATGTAGGGTTAGGGTTTCCAAGTGCTTCATGAGTTCCCTTACGCAAAAAAAGTGATGTTTCCATGATTTAGTGCTCTTTCCTGTTTGCATACTCCATTAGGAATTAGTAATTTCCCTAAACAAGTCAATTTCTGATGTTTCCCTGCTTTTATGAGCTGACATAGGAGAGAATCTAGGGATATTTTCTTAGTCAATACGCTCCATTGACCCATAGAAACTAATGTAGGGTCACTAACATTGTTCCCGAGGTATCAAGTAGAGTTACCCTTGGCACTAACTGTTATAGACATATTTGGGCACTGCAAACCCAAACTTATATGTCCATAAACTAAGGACTCCTTAAGTCCCTAAAAGTGTTGCTTCATACCCTAAAGGATCATGGTCAGTTGATTACATCATTTCCCAGAAGTTCCACCTGGAAAACTACTCAGAACTCTCCAAAACTGGACCATACAGGCTACTCCATGGACAAGATGCGATGCATATTGACTGCCTAACTAGCTAGGTGCAATGCATACTGAAATGGCCTTCTGTGGGGTGCGATGAGCGAGAATAGACAAATGGCAGAGACAGTTTGCAAGGTGGATGATCATGGAATATTCTAGAAACTTCTCCTGTGACACTTGCCTCTCTGAATTCGCCCGGGGATGAGTAAGAGATCATGAAATCTCCAAGTGGAACCAAGAACTATCAATGGAATGACACTAATCAAAAACCCAGAGCTGACTCACACCCTTATAAGACATCTATATATGGATCCCTCAGCTGAGAGATCGGAAGGCTGGAATTTTGTATTTTGTAAGGAAGTGCTATTGGTTTGCTGAGAAGAGACTTTGCATTTTTGGGTGATTTGCTTGTTCATGAGGTGAAGAGGGATTCTACAACTGGGAGGATGATACTGGATCAGATAGTTGGGTTTTAATCCTCTCTTACATTACTATTAATAAAGTTCTTTGAGTTTTCCTCCATATGATCTTGTATTTGTGAATCTTATTGTTTATGAATGCAATTGTATGGTCAATGTGTTTCTGATTCCATATTGGTTATGATGTTTTAGAGAGATATGCTTTGATAGTTTGATGTTACTTTGACTCTACAAGTACTCATTGGAGCGGGACAAGTAGGAGAGGAGTGGCAAATTATATCAAGGAAAGGAGAAATCAAGCTAGGATCAAAGCGGAAGGTCTAGGTTGGTCCTCTTTTCTTCTCTTCCATCTATCACACTTAAAGGAACTCTTGAAAAGCTTTCATTGTTTGTTTCTAAGATAGCTACCCGTCTTAGTGGGACTAGCAGTTCGAATCGACACTAGTTTTCCCTGAAACGAAATGGTGACTCCGCTAGGGAATGAATAGTTTGTTTTGTTTTTTTATTGTTTGCTTTATAAACTACAGACGAAGCCTGAAGTTAAGCTAGCTAGCCTTCGAAATGCCTTTGTTATGCAATTGCGAAGTAGATAAACGTTGCTTCAGTCAATCTCTGGGCTGGTTTATGAACTGAACATCTGACTTACAAAGCATCTTAAGTGCCCTTGTGGTAACTCAGAACCTCATTAGATCCTACCCTTATGCTTTGTGTTTACTGTCCATCATTACTCAGCCTAAATCACTGAACTTAGCTACAAGTTTTGAGCAAAAACAAAGCTCAGTTTCACTCCCTGGCCCATCGCATTGTCTGTAACTGTGCAACCTGGATGCATCACACCTCTCGTGTGTTGCAGGTGAGATGCATACTTATTTCCCTATGTTGCAGGTGCGATGATTGAGTAAACTGTGTTTTCTTCTCTGAAATTTGGTTTTTCTCTCTATTTTCAGCTTTATTCAGTATTTTTACTGTTCATGATCAGTACCTTCTTACAGTAACCATCTTCCTTCACATTATTTTAGCATCCATCAGATAGGAATTGTAAATGTTTTTGTGTATTTGTCGATCATTTGCAAACTTCCTTTGTCGAAAGTAGCCTAATCAAACTGTCATCTTTGATGCAAGTGTCGTAATTGTCATTTTGAATTGAAATAAGAGTGTCGTAAAGTCTTCCTCTTCTAGATAGTTGATTGTAATTTTGTCATTATACTTGATTTTGAAATTATTAGTATTTCAAGTGTTGAAAATAGTTTTAAATTGAAAATCGAAAAGTGTCATCTTACTCTTTATTTCGTTTTGAAAAGAGAAAATTGTTTGTACTGTCACTTTGAAAGAAAATAGTTCAGATCTGTACTTAGCATTATTTTTGTCATTCACACGTTAAGAAAGCAGAAAACAAATATATGCATGTGCATCTGCATTTTGACTACTTGTTTTAATTTAGGAAAGTGCATTTAGTGTGTGATTTATGCTCTTTGCTAAAAGAAAAATCGTTATCTTCTTTCCTTTGTAGCTAGGATTTTCATTGCTAAAAGAACATAAACAATTGTTTATCATTTTAGATTGCATTTAGGAATTTCACATCTACATCACGCGGTGAACCTTGAAAGACAAACTTCTAAGCAAGATCAACCATAAAATAAACCTCAATGAACATAAAAACGCTTTGGAATGTAACGCAACACATCTAGAAGTCTAGGCTAGAGACATGTTCCGGCGTCATAAAACCTGGTAACTATCATTTTCATCGTAGGTTGGGTGATTCCTCCTCTTTGATACGACAAGTGCCAGTAAGGACTTGTGCTCCCCGTACCATCGCGTATATATTGGGAGACCACAATAGGCTATCATCCTTTATCCTTAGAAAGTCATGTCTGCCACCCTATTGATCGTAATGCACTGAAGACAGCATTCGAGAAGATTGACTGTTGTACATAAGTCCTTGGTAATTTCTCTATCATTTATCACCAAGGTGTATTTTTCAATTTTACGACCGATTTGATAAACCCTCTAGCTAGACTTCCAGAGCAGTAACTTTCGTTCCTTTTCGACTCCTTAAAAGAAAAGGTCCATCTAAGCACTTGTCACTTCAGGCTCATTAAAAATCGAAGGCGACTAGAGTCACCTTTAGCTTTTTCTCAACTCTTAAAAATTTAGAAAGCAAGTTGCGTCCAAGTGTCTTTAAAATTTATTTTAAACGGAGTAACACCCTTGTTCCTACATTGATCTCAGATCGAGATAATGGAGTCTACCAATCAAGGAATCCCCCTTGGCGGGAATCCTAGTCCTTTCTCCTCTTGGGGAGATATTGGTTCTCCATATATGGCTACGTTGTCCCTTCCAGGAATCATAATCGGCTTGTCAATATGACTTTTCTCGACTTCTGTCATTCAAAACACTGCAATTCCTCAACAATCTAATCAGCAACCAGATGATACTGAAGTTACCCCTTCACCTTCTACTTCATTTGTTTCTCCTTCCCCTTCTTCCTCTTCGATTGGTGAAACTAGTGACACTAAAAACCAAGTAATTGAGAAGAAAAAGAAAGGGAAGGAGAAGAAGAAGAAGCTGACTAAACAAGGGAACACCAAAGCATCGTCTGGCGAAAATCCGCACACTAAAGTTTCCAAACCAAAAAATCCATGTGCAATTTGCAAGGAGAACCATTACCATCAAGATTGCCCTTGCATCCCGCGGATCTTGAGAGAATGGTCTCCCCGGTTGCACCATTCGATGTCATCAACCCCTGACAGTCAGGTTGACAGCACACCATCAACTAGTGAAAATGAAGTCAATCGACAGAAAGGAAAAGTTAGAGTTCCATGTAGGTTATGTGAAGGTGATCACACTCTTTACCATTGTCCTTTTCTGGACAAAGCCAAAAGCATTTTGGATAACCGTCCTGCTTCACTACAGCAACTTCCACCTGGATACAAGAAATTCTTACCGAGTCCTTCGCTAGTTGAAAACCTGATTGACATAACTCAATTGTTCATCGAACCACCTATAATTGAAAGTGAACCTTCTGAGTCCATACTGGATCAAAGTCAATTGGTTGAGATGGCAGTCGACCCAGTCTTTCCTTCAGAAAATCCACTGTCAGATGATATAGTTTCCAAAGAGGATGAGAACGACACCATTCAAATTCTTTTTGTCGATATAGAGTCTAATGAACTTGGGGGCAATCTGCCCATTCCTTCACCACAGGAAGAGACCCCCCCAGTTCATGAAACTTATCCGAACATTTATCTGGTACCTCCTCCGAGCAATTTGGTTGTTTTCTTTGACTGGAATCAACTAGAAAAACCTCGCCTTCCATCTAATGTACCCTTCTAAATCATAACACAGGTGTACAAAATGATCATGTCTGGCACAATCATAGATGAAGGGGCTTCGGTGAGTATCCTTTCCTCAACTTCTTGGAAAGTGCTTGGTTCGCCATCACTCTTGCCTGAAAAACAAAATTTGTCAGGCTTCAACAAAGGAACCAGTCGACCATTAGGGATCCTTCCAAAGTTGCCCATAACTTTGAGAAAGAAAACCGTTCATTTGAACATGATGGTGGTCCAAGGTCCACTAGATTACAATCTACTCCTTGGACGTGATTATATATATAGCATGGAAGCCGTTATCTCCACATTCTTTCAAGTGATGTGTTTTCCACATGAAGGCAGACTGGTACAGCTTGTTGACCAGCTTTCATTTCCTAGTTCAAACACAGCTATAAATCAACCATCATCCCTAAATGGCCTCTTCACATCAACAATGTCTCTTCCATCTTCATCCCATCCACCGAATTACCATGACTAATTCGGCAAGTGTGATGAAGATTAGGGGCATGCACCCTAGTCTGCTTTGGCAGGTGAACCCAGAGGAAAAGAGAGATTTTCTTGAAAGGGCATAATACTTGGACCGAATAACATTCCCGTATAGGTTATGTAATCAGTCTGACGCGATTATTTCCTTTGTATGATTGTGAATGGAAGCTCATAGCATTCACCTTCGTATGTTATGTGATTGGAAGCTCACAGCAATCACCTTTGTCTATTTCGATGGACATCGCAAAGGAAGATTTTTTGTCTCCCAATAGAAACGATCCTGCCTAACCGCAAGGACTTCCATTTGATAACCTGGAAACTCTCCTTTTACTGAAAGACATGGGGGCATGCAAGTGAAAAGCGACCCTTTATTTTCTTAGTTTGTAGGTTCTTAACCCTTTAATCTTGTAGCTCGGTCGTTTCTAGCTTACATAAAAAGGTCATGAGCACATGTTATAGTAGTGATCAAGCTCATTAAAAAATAAATCTACCAAGAAACATTATCAAAAGACTGGTAAGAGTAATGTTCCCACAAGGTTCAAGCTCATTAAAAAATTAACCTGCACTGAGCACATGTTGGCAGAAGGTTCAAGCTCATTAAAAAATAAACCCACCTCCTGTAAATAACCTTTTGTGATCGCTTTGCTATCTGCCCTTTTGAACTTTGGTTGTGTTCCTTCAGTCACCTCCATTTCATTCGGCCGACCATATGCTTCCACTTGATTGTTTACCCTTTTGAGGAACATTTGCAATGAGTGATTTTGATTGCCACCATCTTCACACTGGCATGTTTTGAGAAGTTCCAAACTTACCTGGAACCAGCTGCTACCCAGAAATATCACTCGTTCCTAAAAAACGAGCCTCTTTTAAAGTCTTTTTAGACTCGTTAAATATAAAAAGATCGTCGAGATATTAGCCTTCCCAGCCAGTTAAAGTGAGGGGAACGCTATCCCTCTCATATATTTTAGTCTTTTTGGACTTGAGGGATTATTAAAAAAAAAGATTGAGCGCTTGTCTTTGTCGGCTCGTTAAAACAATTGAAAAGTCATTCCTTTCGTATTATTTTATACTTTTTCAGACTTAAGGGATTATGCCACGAAAAGGGACTGTTGGAGTCTCCTTTTCATCCATTTTCAGACTCTCTAAACAAGAAAAGGACCGAGTCATCTTTGTCGTTAAACTCGTTAAAACAATAGCGATAAACTTGTCCACTCAGACAAGAACGAGTCTCACTGACACTAGGCTCTAAATACAAAGTGACAGGTTTTCCCAAAGGGAAAATTATAGACCAAGCATATGTTATTCTCCTCAAGCTTGTAAAAAATAAAGAGGTACTGGTTAGCAATGACTGGGGAAAAATGGGAAGAAAACTTGAAGAACTCTATTGGTAGCAAGTCGCTCTTGAACATGACACTTTCACTCCATCACCGTGATTGAGTTGGGTTGGGTTTCCCTTCATCGTCACCATTGGTTCTCCGTGCCATCCATGGGGTTAACGCTACCAATCCATATCAGTGTCGCCAGTATGTTCAAGAGAAGTCATTCAGAGAATTCACCATCCAACAAATGCCTCATCCACCGCATTACATCCATGCTTCATTTTTCATGGCCGCTATTCCTGAACCTCATATCATCATATCGTTTTCACCTCCACAAAAATCATTTGCTCCGTTTTGCGTTGTAGATGTGGGATACATCAAGGCCCTCCTACGATAGGTCACTTATTTTCAACATCAGCTCATTATCCAAGAAGTTGACTTAGAAACAACCCTTTCAGTACTTTGAAGCTTGCATGCCTCAATGGCAAGTTTCTCACTTCTGGCGACAGGTTTACATCAATGACCTTCGATCGAAAGACTTTGCGTGGTGTTCGACATCATCTCATATATTCACACCACACGAATTGTATAGTAGTACCTTGAGGGTCATCATCATTATTGGTGATTCCTCTTGCGTCTGTTAACAACTTACATCATTGGCTGGTAATCAGGCGATGTCTTTCCATGTTCGACTTCAGAACATCTTTTCACATGGATCGACTTGTACATCGGGCGAAGATTGTATGAGTTTTGAAGACCCCGAATCTAGTTTCATCCATCTGGGCTGCGATATATTCAGGAAAATAAAGACATCAATTGTACACAAAAGCTGCACAGATAGTCATCTAGCCAGAGAAGATGACTCTTCATGCGAAGAATCACAAGTCTGCAACAGCAGACGGTTGTCTGTCCTATGTACATGAAAATGAATTTATAAAGCTAAGCATGGGAATGCCCACCTCAGCTAGATCATGAAAATAATATGATGATGATGTATTGTATTGTATCTTATACAAGTCACCTTTCAGTTCGAATACCTTGAATCCTCATGAATAAAGCATTTCACCCAACATCAGAAGATTTACGACCTCATGCTTTAGGGGGCATCTGTTATAGACATATTTGGGCACTGCAACCCCAAACTCATATGTCCATAAACAAATGACTCCTTAAGTCCCTAAAAGTGTTGCTTCATACCCTAAAGGATCATGGTAAGCTGATTACATCATTTCCCAGAAGTTCCACCTAAAAAACTACTCAGAATTGGCGAAAACTGGACCATACAGGCTGCTCCATGGACAAGGTGTGATGCATACTGACTGCTTAACTGGCTAGGTGTGATGCATACTGAAATGGCCTTCTGTGGGGTGTGATGAGCAAGAATAGACAAATGGCAGAGACAATTTACAAGGTGGATGATCATGGAATCTTCCAGAAAATTCTCTTGTGACACTTGCCTCTCTAAATTCACCCAGGGATGAGTAAGAGATCATCACCCAGAGCTAACTCACACCCATGCAAGACATCTATGTATGGATCCCTCAGCTGAGAGATCAGGAGGCTGGAATTTTGTATTTTGTAAGGAGTGTTGTTGGTTCATTGAGAAGAGACTTTGCATTGTTGGGTGATTTGCTTGTTCATGAGGTGAAGAGGGCTTCTACAACTGGGAGGATGATGCTGGATCAGACAGCTAGGTTGTAATCCTCTCTTACATTACTATTAATAAATTTATTTGATTTTTCCTCCATATGATCTTGTATTTGTGAATTTTATTATTTATGAATGCAATTGTATGGTCAATGTGTTTCTGATTCCATATTAGTTATGATGTTTTAGATAGAGATGATTTGATTGTTTGTTGTTACTTTGACTCTACAGGTACTCTTTGGAGCGGGACAAGTAGGAGAGGATTGGAAAATTCTATCAAGGAAAGGAGAAATCAAGCTAGGATCAAAGCGGAAGATCTAGGTTGGTCCTCTTTTCTTCTCTTCCATCTTTCACACTTAAAGGAACTCTTGAAAAGCTTTCATTGTTTGTTTCTAAGATAGCTACCCATCTTAGTGGGACTAGTAGTTCGAATCGATGATAGTTTTCCCTGAAACACTGACACACCCTTAGGCTTGCTGAGAAGCTTTATAAAGAATGTTGATGGTGTCTAGACAATGTTAACTTGACCACTAGGCCTCTAAACTTGGTCAGTCCTTCAGTCATCATGTGTTTGTCCTCTGAGCTGATGAGGAGGTCATTTTCCTCTATAATAGATGCCCCCTAAAGTTTGAGATCAAAGGCTATGATGATGGCCAAAATACCTTATATTCAACTGTCCTTTTCCTTGGAAAAAAGAGAGAGAGGATTGGAGCTTTGGGCTATATGAGAAACCTGATACAACACATATATATAACAACTAAAATCATGTCTTGAGTTGGGCATTCCCATGCTCAGTAGCTATGTCATAGTGATTTTCTCATAAAAGAGATATGGCGATGCTGGCTGTCGATAAGCACAATGAGGAACCTGTGTCATAATAGGATCATTTTGATTTGTTGTCTCCAAAAAACAATAATCGCAACTTGGGAGAAGAAACAAGGCTGAGTGATGCAAGACTCTACCCAAGGTCTTGATTTTCTGTTCACCAAACAACATAGATAAATACATGTGAATATAGGTGTTGATGTCGAACATGCACGAAATTTTCTGATTACCAGTCAATAATGGAGACCGTTAACAGACACGAGGATGGCCACCAATAATGTTGATGGTCTTCAAGATGCACAGTACAATATAGCGAGTGTGAAAAATGTTTTTGTCATCAAACACTCGTAGAATCTTTTAACCAGGAGCCAATAATGAAAATCACTGATCAAACAAAAGGTGACCTGCCACTGATGTCTACAAGTACCAAGGCATTGAAGTGTTTTTGGGTCTTCTTCCTAGATAGATTGTTGAAGTTGATAGGAAGAGATGTGTCGAAAGGTAGGCAATAAGGTTTCCTACATCAATTGACATGAAACATGACAAAAATGATTGTTTTTTGAGGAATATTTTGAGAATTGGGTCAAAGAGACAAAGGGCATGATGGTAGGAAATGCTTGATGGTTTGATGGAGGAAATAGAAGATAAAGGGTTTCCCTTGAACAATAGAAGGTAAGAAAATAGTTTTAACCATGCAACACTAGACTCATGAACACCAAAGAGTGTTAGGATACAGAGATGCAAGAACATTAGGGCATATAAGCTAAACTCATAAGATGGTAAGATTCATATTGAGAGGCCATCAAAAGGAAGGTTTATCTAAGGGAGTGCCATGTTCAAGGGAGTGATTGCTGCCAAAAAACTCTTTCAAAATATGGAACATAACGCAGTTGTATTTTCCACTTTCCTCATCCGATTAGTTTAGTGAGTCAAGATGGGTAAAATCATCGATATTTTCATGTTTTAATAGTCTGAAGAGGACCATAAAAAGAGCGAATCTATGCCATATCTGATTAGTTTAATGAGTCCAGTCAGGAAAACTCGTCGACATTTTCATGTTTTAAGAGTATGAAAAGGATCGTAAAAAGAGCGACTCTATACCTCATCTATGTAATTTAATGAGTCGAGATGAGATAACTCGGTGGTCTTTTCATACTTAGAGATTCTGAAAATATTGTAAAGAACGACTCCATGGTGGTCCCTTTGTCATAGTTTTTAACTAGGTGCAACAAAAGTTTAATAGTATACTCAGAATGGTTCATTTCCCGTGAGTTAATCTATTGAGTCCGGATAAAGAGAAATCTATGCTCAATAGATGTTTTCCTCATTTTTTGATGAGTACCCGGAGACGAAGTAAACTAAATATTCATTGTGAAATTTTAATCAGTCACGTGACAACAAACTCAATGCCTTCATCGAATTTTAACGAGTCAAATGAAGAAAACTCAGGGTATCTTTTTCAATTTAGTGAGCAAGGAAAAAGAGGTAAAAGAATTTCTCATTCCTTCTTCGTAGATTTAATGAGCCCGAAGAAGGGAAAAACTTGGGGATTTTTTGATTTAAGAGCAAGAAATAGTCTAAAAAGGAAAGCTCTCATATCGTCGTCGTAAGTGTTTAACGAACCCAATGAAGAAAACTCGTGGTTTTTTCGATTTAACGAGAGAGAAAAGTTCCTAAAAAGAATACTCAAAGCTTCTTCATAATTTTTTAATGATCCTAAAGAAGGAACTCAGGGTTTTTTCAGTTTTATGAGCGAGGAAAAAGTCCCAAAAAATAATGCTCAATCGATCTTTTTCAGTTTAGTGAGCTAGAAAAAGAGGGAAAAAGAGTTTCTCTTACTGTCATCGTAAGTGTTTAACGAGACCAACGATGAAAATCTTTTGGATTTTTCAGTTTCAGAGTGAGAAAACATCCCGTAAAAGAAAGCGCTCATATCTTCTTTGTAGTAGTTTAATGAGCCCAAAGAAGGAGACTCGGGGTTTTTCATGTTAACAAGCAAAAAAAATACCATAAAAAGAATGCTCGATATTCTTCGTGGTAGTTTAACGAGCTCGAAGAAGGAAAATCAAGGTTTTTTTGGATTAACAAGCAAGAAAAATACCATAAAAAGAAGGCTCAATCTTCTTCGTGGTAGTTTAACGAGCTCGAAGAAGGGGACTCGAGGATTTTTTGGATTATCAAGCAAGAAAAATACCATAAAAAGAAGGCTCAATCTTTCTTGATCTCATGCTTGAAAATAGAAGGGTCTATTCAATGCATGTCCTCATAAGACCAAGGGAAAACATTGTAGAAGTCCTTAAAAGGGTAGGTGAAACTCGTAATTTCCTCAGGATTGTGATTGGCTCCAATCTATATATTTTCCACGATGCCTATCTTGACTGAAATATCGACGAGCAATGCCTTGGAAATATTGCCCATGTTCCCTTCTGGATCCAAAGTTTGGATAGTCTTATAAGATGAGGGAACGATTTCAGGTGCATCATAAGACAGGATTTGAATGGGAATCATGTCCAAATAAGATATCGAGACACGATGGTGAGAGTCCTTGTTGGAGAGGTAAATCCCCTCTGCGGACAGAGGTGATCCCACTAGCCCAAAATGGGTCTAGCAACAATCAATCACGCTATTATGCAAGTTCCTAGTTGCAAATTGAAAGTGGATTACGGAAACCAACCTGGAATCCAACGCTAATGTCGTAGATGAGCTGATACTCCCGTTCCCTAGCTCCGGCAGGTCACGATCCTTGCGATCCCCACGAATGGACACCTGCACATGCAAAGAATGAAGCGAATACCAACAGAAAATCCACTAAATACAACTATATATCAGTCAGAAAAGATATAGATCAAACATTATCATCATGAACAATAAGATCGGAACCATAATAATAGTCGTTTATTAATGAACAAGCAGAGAAAAGTACAACCAATGTTATGACATTGAATCCCTCCTCTATGAGGATGGACTTTTATAGATGGAGAAGGGAAGAAGATACAATGCATCCAGACACTCATTATGGATTGGCATTATCTCTAAAAAGCCGTTGTGGATAGATGTCAAGGATAGATGATGAGTCTCGACATCTAGAAGGTCAGCTTTATCCCCAAAAGATTGCCTGACAATGAAGGGAAAAAACATTCGGGCGCGCGTTTGCCAAAAATCTTTTCCAAACTTGGTTGGCGCGTGTGTTACTCTATGACAGGGCGCCAATGGTCGCGGGGGTTACATTGTGAACCCGCGCTAATAGAAAAAGGGAACTTTTTAGGGATATTATGCAGGAGGTGTCTTCAGGGCACATGAAGTCCATACTGAGGGGAACATAATGCAAGTGTTTTTAAGTTATGTCACTGCTCACAGGTCCCGGAATGAGTCCTCCAAAGTACGGGAAAGGGGTAACAGGGACGGTGACCAATGGTGACAAATTACTGTGTAACAGATGCCCCCTAAAGCATGAGGCCCGAGAGAGAGAGAGGGGTGAAATGCTTTACAAGAACATATGTAGCCGCCGCGGAGAATCTACATCGAGAGATACAACTGATAGCTCAATTACATGATGTATGTGGTATGGTCGCAGCCATCCATAAGAGAGTACATGATAATCTAGATCCATAGCATGGGCGCAGCTATCTGATTAGGATCAATGAATAGACTCAGGTATGGTCGCAGCCATCCAATGAATGAGTCATGTAACAAGAGTCACGCCTGGATTAGAACATACAACATCCAGGGTCTTGCGCTCCATCTCGACCCGAACAAAAGTACAAGTTCAAGCATGCGAATATATGAGCTGAAGTCGAACATGCATGAACATCATCTGATTACCAGTCAATAATGGAAACTGTTAACAGACACGAGAGGTACCACCAATAATGACAATGGCCCTCAAGGTACTATAGGTACAGTCTACGGCGTGCGAATTAGTGATATGATGTCGAACACCTGTAGAATCATTCGATCGGAGGCCAATGATGAAAACCTCGCGTCGAACACGAAGAACCTGCCATTAAGGCATGTAGGCTCCAAGGCACCGGAAGGGAGTCTCTAGATCAACTTCTTGGATAATGAGCTGAGGTCGACAGGAAGTGACCTTGATCGAAGGTGGGCCATAATGTTTCCCACATCATCGACACGAGACAGAGAGATAATGTTGTGAATCAGGATTATATGAGCTATCAGAAGGAGGTTGTTTTTCTGCAGAGGTCAACTTCTCTTGAACATATCGGCGGCACGATAGTGGAATTGGCAGTATTTGACATCAATGGATCAGAGGTCATGGTGACGAGGCAATGAGCAGATGAGAGGTCAAATAGGATTACCCAAATCCACGGAGGCAAGTGAAAAATGAGATGAGATATCCCCACCCAGACACGAAAGCAGACAAGTGCCATGTTCAAGAGCAACATACTGCCGACACGACAATAGTTATGGTTCCAAAAAAAATTTCCCCCACCATTTCTGGCGAGTACCCCAATTATTTTTAACAAGCTTGATGGGGATAGCATGTGCTTGTAGTGTGTCATCTCGACAGAATCCGATGTCATTAGGTTTTAACGAGTCTGACAAAGGAAGAACTCGGCGTCTTTTCATGTTTAGAGAGTTTGAAAAGACAGCAAAAAAGGAAACTCCAGGGTGTCCTTTTTCGGAAAGTTGTGTCTCTCGAGCCCGAAAAAGTATAAAACAATGCTCGAAAGAACCGCCCGATCATTACGATAAGTAGTGATTTCGATCTGAAAAAGTAAAAAAGCGATCAAAACCACGTCGTTTCGTAACCATTAACGAGTTTGAAACGATAAAAACCCGGTAATCTTTTTATGTTTTAACGGTCGACAAAAAGAACTTAAAACGACCGCCCCTTATTAACGTTTAATGAGTCAAGAGGAATAACTCGGCAATCTTTTCGTCTTTAAATGGTCAGAAAAGAGCTGAAAGCGGACCTCAAAGTAACCTTACCAAGCTTGAAAAAGTAGAAAAAAGGAGCTCGTTTCGTCACTTGAGTTGCACCAATCCCTGTCACCATATCAAAAATAGCGTAAAACCCATTTTGATATAAATATATTCAAAAACACACTTAAAAGACATTATTTTAACCCAAAAAATAATATTTTTAATGAAATTTAGGTCAAAAAATGCTATAAAATAGTGAAATAGTAAAAAACAAATTTACTTTTTACTTTTCACCTTGTGAGTTTACCATTGGAGGGTTTTGGGTGCAAACTTCAACTGTCGATTGCGATCAATCCAGGAAGCCAATCGAGCCGCCGTCCGGAGCAGGTAAGAGGTCTTGTCCTTAGCTTCATTTTCATTCCATTTTTTTAGTTTTCCATCCACAGATTGATCCTCTGCAAGGGGGATTGCAAAAACTAGGGCTGCGCCCATTGGCGCGAGTTTCCCGCACGGGTTCGCGCCAATGGGATTATTTTCCCAAAGGGGGCGCGACATTGGCGCGACTGTTCTGAAAACAGTCGCGCCAACCGCGCGATCCAATTTTTCACATGGATTTTACCGTTGATTTTGCAATTTTCTTTTAATTTTGGTTTCACCAGTGATCTAATGATGATATTTTCGACTTTATGGTTGCAGGGATTCGTCAAAATGGTTGTAGAATGGAGAGAAAGAGAGCATGATGCTATTTATGCTATGGCACTAGAGGACGAAGCATGCATGGATGCTTTGAGGGACTGTGGCTTAAAGAAGTTTTTCCTCACCTCCTACCTGCGTGCACAACCTGAGCTACTACGATTCATCATGGATGCTTGGGACATAGAGGATCAGGTATTCCGCCTGAAAGATCAGACATTGGAGCTAGATTTTTCTGATGTTTATTTTATCACTGGGTTATCGCGGAGAGGTGAACGACCCATTTTGACTGGAGGTAGGCCTTCCGGAGAAAAGATGGGGGAGGTGATGGAACGTGTTTGTCCGGGGGCATAGTTTGGATCGAACAGTGCCAAAGTGGATATCGTCACAGTTCCAGACCTGGTGCTACGGGTGATATTGTTCACTATTACGCGGACGGCTGGGGTACAGGCGCCCCATGAGGCCAGCAAGAATCATTTACTGCTGGCAACCGAGTGTCTACACCCTACTCTGTTTGACTGGGCCACAGCTGTGACTACAAACATCAAGAGGCAGCTTACGAAGTGTAAGCGTGGCAACAAACAGTTCGGATATGGATCCATTGTGGTATCTTTCTTCCTGGAGCGACTGCCGATTTTCTGGATTCAGGGAGGTATAGTGGCAGATCCAGTGCCACGGGAACCGAGGATGGCTCGATGGGCAGCACTTATGCCAAGAGGAGGAGGGGGCCAGCAGATGGCCTGGAGGCTCGAGTTCTTCATATGGCTTCGTCACCAGATGATCGTCATAGAGGACTAGCCCTATGCGGGCACCGACTTTACTGGAGACCTAGATCTCCCATTGCCTGTGGGAGAAGACTAGGATGAGGAGCTTGGTAAGAACTCTTTGTGTTTTTGATGTTTTTTGATGTATTTAATTTTTTTTGTTTGTAATACATGCCTGTCTCTGACAACAGCTATATATATGTATGCAGATGTTGGTGCAGAGCGACCAGCTGGTCTGTCTCACATAGCACGGAGGGTACAACCCGCAGCCGACCCTCAGCAGGCAAGGGGTGCCAGAGGGGAGGAGCTGCTGGTGCAGAATCTCGAGGGTCTTACCCAAGGGATTCCGGACTATGCTAGGCTGGCGGACGTGCCTTTCGAGTACCAGAGGCATACAGTGGGAGTACCAACTCGTGTCCACCGTCTACTGAGACATTTGGTGCGAGCGGTGACATGCTATCATGAGCATCACCATGATTAGATGCCTAGGTTTCATTTTTGCATATTTTTGAGAGACATGTTGTCCGCGGCCATATGAGATTCGGACATGTATTATTTTTTGGATTATGTAATGCGCGGGGCGCAAACATTATGACACATACGCATATATATACATATGCCTATGGTTTATTATTGTGTTTTCATGTGCTTTCTTGTATAATGTTTTATTTACAAATTACGCAAATGTCTATCTAATACATGATTAGCCAATGCATCAGATAATGTGTTTAATTGGCGTGGAATATGCTGATATGTGATGAAATCAAAATTCCTTTCTAACAATCTCACACGTAAATACAACCTTAGAATACGATGGTCTCTGACGGAATAACTCCCATTGAGCTGGTGGACGACAAGTTGAGAGTCCAGGTTTACTACCAATGCCCGAATGCCGAGATTAATTGCTTCAGCAAGTAGCTCGATTACAACACAATATTCGGCAACATTGTTAGTGGTACGACCCAAACACACACCTTGAAGATCTATCAGCTCGCCGTGATGATCATAGATCACCCACGCCGCAGAGGACAAGTTGCGAGTACTGCGACAGGCACCATCAGCGAAACCAATATAAGGTGTATCAGACATCTGCACAAGAAGAGAAAGACACAATAAGCGGCAGTCACGCCTATAAAACTGACACACATACACACAACACACTTGCTAGAGTACATGTATATACAAAATGAAGTGTACCAGCATCATGCATAGTACTTTTTCAAATACAGCCCGTTTCGGGGCTTTCTGAGAGGGTTCCCTTCATAATCAATTAGCTCATAGGCCCCTTTTTGCAAAACTTTCTTGACAATGTAAGGGCCTAGCCACATAGGCTCGAGCTTTCCTGCTCCCAGCTTATCGTTTGCCTGATCGTATAGCAGAACTAAATCTCCCTCGACAAAAGAACGTGGATGTACAGTCTGGTCGAAGTGAGTCTTGACTCGCTTCTTCTATGTTTCGATGGCCAAAGAGGCTAGGCGATGGGTCTCATCTAGCCATTCCAGATAAAGAAGGCGTTCTTCTAACGGGGTAGTGTTGGGAAGTAGCTCGACAGCCAATTTTAACGAAGGGATTTCACACTCGATTGGCAGGGTAGCCTCTAGTCCATAGACTAGTTGAAATGGAGTGAAACCAGTGGCATCCTTCACGGAGGTTCGGTAGGCCCACAAGGCAGGGAACAACATCAAATGCCAATTAGACTTATGCATGCCAACAGTACGCTGAAGCATTGTAACCAAAATCTTATTGATTGCTTCAACTTGGCCATTGGACTGAGGGTACTATGGAGTCGAACTATCGTGTTGTAAGCCTAGCTGGGTTGTTAGTTCCGACATCATATGATTACGGAAATGTTTCCCATGGTCAGTGACGATGGCTTGAGGGACACCGAAACGCGAGATAACATGGTTAAATAAAAATTGTGCCGTTGTGTGACCGTCTTCAGTCAATGTAGGCATCGCCTCGGCCCATTTAGTAAAATAATCGACGGAAACGATAATAAACCCATGCCCCCCGGCCGAGCGAGGGTTCCAGGTCATATAATCAATGCCCCATTTTGCAAAAGGGCCGACGGTGACAACAGGGTGCAATGGAGTGGGAGGCGCTCTCATCTTCCGCTTGTATATCTGGCACTCATGACAGGAACGGACGACAAGAATGCAATCCTTAAAGATAGAGGGCCAAAAGTAGCCAGCACGGAGGATTTTTTGGGTAGTTGCATATCCGGACATGTGACCACCACAAGCACCAGAGTGGCAGTCATTCAAGACACGCTCAGCTTCCTCGAGAGTAAGACAACGGCGGAGGACAGAGTCGGCGCCGAGGCGATACAGTGTATCCCCAATGATACAGTATGGTTGAGACTGATGACGAATCCTTCGCCGAGCGTCTTTAGACACGCCCGGGCAAAAGGAGGACGTTTGCAGATATATAATAATATCACCATACCAGGGGTCGAGGGTGCTGATGAGAAACAAAGTCTCATCTGGAATTTGATCCTCTGTCTCAGAGGGCGGGGAAGAAGATGGCAAAGAGCAAATTAACTCAGCAAAGACAAGGGATTTCTTGGACTTGGCAGTAGTAAATTCCAAGTCGAACTCTTGGAGGATGACAATCCACTTTGAGTACTTGCCCCCCAGCAACTGGCGTGACAAGATATACGTCATGGGGTTGCAATCAGAAATCACGGTAGTAGTGCGCAGCAGAATATAATGACGGAAACGTTGGACAACACAAACGACGGCCAAAGCCAACTTCTCGACATAAGCATATCGAGTTTCCGTATCTAATAGATTGCGGCTGAGATAATAGATAACATGCTCAGTGTCATCATCGTTGGTTTGAACGAGAACCATGCCGATAGTGGTGTCGGAGGCAGCTAAATACAAGGTATAGTCACGATGGTAGTTCGGAGGCCGAAGCAATGGACCAGAAACAAGGAGACCCTTGAGACGCTCAAAAGATTCCCGGGCAATGGTATCCCAATGAAAAGGGACATCTCGATTTAGTAATCGTGTCAAACCTTTAGCCACCTCGGCATAGTTTGGAACGAAACGTCGTAGAAAATTTGCTTTACACTGCAAGCTTTGAAATTGGTGTAAAGTAGTAGGGGGAGGAAGATTCACAATAGCCTCGACTTTAAGGGGATCCAATCGGATTCCCTCCCGGGAGACGACAAACCCGAGAAGTCGGCCGGATTCAATGCAGAAGACACACTTGTGAGGATTAAGTCTGATTCGGTAGTGTCGACAGCGAAGAAAGATCTCGCGAAGGTGAGTAGGGTGGTCCTGACGCTTAGCTGAATGAGCTGGAAGATCATCCAGGTATGGCTGTACAATGTGTCGAATGTCATGAAAAGCATAGGACATTGCACGTTGGAAGGTAGCACCGGCATTTTTGAGACTGAAAGGGAGCTTCTTATAGGCAAAAGTACCCCATGGACAGATGAAGGCGGTCTTGTGTTGATCAGCGGGAGCAATATTGATCTGGTTATAGCCAGAAAAACCGTCCATAAAAGAATACATCTCACTTCCCACACACTCGTCAATAATTTGATCAATGAATGGTGTGGGGAAATCATCTTTAGGACAGGCCCGATTAATATCACGATAATCAACACAAACACGGATTGTACCTTGTTTTTTAGTTACAGGTACGATATTAGAAACCCAATCTGTGAGCGGGATAGGATAAATAAAACCGGCTTTAAGAAGCTTTTCTACTTTGGCCTTAATCGCTGCAGCCTTTCGGGGGTGTACAGGGCGTAAACGTTGACGAACAGGCTTAGCACCTGGGTACGTGATTATCTCATGCACCACTATGCTAGGATCAATGCCGGGCATTTCTTCATAGGACCATGCAAAGACGTCACGAAATTCGCGAAAAATATTGGAATAAAGTTGAATTTCCTCCGGAGTACAAGTGACTCCGATGTGAAGGTGCTCGACAATCCCTGGTTTCACAGAGATGTCGATGGGCTGGGTTTGCGTAATGTTCGCCATATTTCCTTCAGAGGACGCTTGATAAACTGGAATAGGTGGTGGAAGGATTGGAAATGGGAAACAAGGAGCAAACCGCTCAACACAAGTAAGCATATCCTGATGGGCAGGTAGAAACGAGGAACGATGGTGAGTATCATGCCAAGGAGGTTCCTCGAGAGACATAGTCTCGATAATGGCTTCGTTGGAAGAAAATGTTTCTTTTAAAGAGTCTGGAGAAGTCTCATCTAAAAGCCCTAAGGATGGAGCGAACGAGTGAAGATCCTTGCTCGAAGGAGCAAGTTCAGAAGAGGGAGCCGATGCAGCAATGATTTCGACATAGTTGAGCTCGGCAGGACTCAATGGCATCTGGTCGCCCTAAGAATCTACTTGGTCGATGGGAGGGAGGATCCACGGATCAGAACAAGTAGAAATCATATTGACGGAAGCGACGTTAGGAGGTGGGGCTGGAAAAACACCCATGAGGGCGGGATCTTTGAAAAGCCCGTGACCTAGACTCTCAGTTGATTTGGAGGTATGCTCCACAAAAGGAATGTTTCCTTCAGAAGAGGAAGCGAAGAATGACAGCTGGTCCACAGTAACGATCTTCCCTTGATGAGGGAAACGAATGATACGAAAGAAAGATGAAGCTACAGCTTGCATCACGTATATCCAGCTGCGTCCGAGAAGGAGGTTGTAGGTTAGAGTAGCATCAACAACTTCAACCTCCATCTCGACCGTCTTCCCTTCCAAAGAGATGGGAAAACATTGGAGTATACCATAAGGACAGGATGCTCTTCCATCAAAAGCTTCCAAGGTGGTGGGAGACTGGCTCAGCGTCGGAGATCCAATAACTTTCCAACAGGCAACAGACATGATGCAAGTTGAAGCACCTTCATCAATGACTGTACGATGGATGGTTTTCTTATCAATAATCACCTGTATGAGGAATGCGATTTGGGGAGGCAGTCTCTGTGTATGGCGTTCTAAGTCAAAAGTAATTAAATCCGAGTCAGCCGGGTCTATGCCACCGATAGCGGATAGCAAGGACTTCCTCTGAGAAGGGCAACCCTGGAGAACTTCTAAAGCGGACATAGCGGATGGAGTCTGAGCTAAGTCCTCAACGATATTGTAGTGCTGTGCAGCACGGTCATTTGGGTTGTAAGAAGATTTCCAGAGTACTCCTTTTGGAGGGGGTCGAACAGGCGTCTCAGTACTGGGTCTCTCGATGTGGAGGGGACCCGAACTGAACGGAGGAGCACTGGGGGGGACCTCAGGCTCTTTCCCGGCAGATGACGGATAATATTTTGTTCGAGTACTGATATTGATAGGTATCGTTCTAGCCATAAACACTTGAGAACCGAAGGAAGAAGGAGGTTGAGAGGGGTCAGCCACCATTTGAGTTTGTTGTGAGGGAAAGGGTTCTTTAAGCACCGCAGGAACCCCGAGAGCGCCTTTTATCAAACGACTAACTTCGGACCACCGGGGGCAGTCTTTGGTATAGTGATCCTCATCACAGATAAGACAAGGATACTTGGGTTTGCGCTTGGCACCTTCCTCGGATGGAGGTTTAGGGGGATCCTGTTTAGGTTGATCTGGCTTATTCTTCGCTTTCCCTTTCTTTTTTGCTTTCGAGGCTTTGTCTGTCGGGGTGGATTGGACGGCATTGACCTCGGAAGTAATATTCGAAGTAGGTGTTACCTGAGAAGTTGGTTCAATTGAAGCATGTGACTTTTGCTTCCTAGGGTTCACGGAATTTTTCTTTGAGGATGAATTAACAGATCCAATAATACCGTCAACAGTTGGTGTTGGCGGGGCTTTGGATGTTCCTGGTCTCGGGGCGTCAGGCAAATAATCATACAATGTACCTGACTGAGAATAAACCAAGTCAAGGTACTGAGCGCACGCGATAGCTTGCTCTTCAGTAACACACACCCCCATGGCAATGTCCCGAGCTATTGGAGGAACAAACGAAGTCGTGAACCAATCTGTAAGAAGCTGGTCGGGAATCCAAAATTTGATCATACGTCTACGCCGTCTCCATTCATAGATGTGATCAGAGATATGCGTAGCCGTTGTCTGTCTTAAGGATGTGAGGAGGTGTGTGCCCATTTCATATCGAATGGGCAACTGAAAATGAGTGAGGAATGCCATAGCCAACGATTTGAAATCCTGAAAGGATCCGCGATTGAGCTCAATATACCACTTAGCGGCAGAGCCAGTGAGAGTCCTTTGAAAAAGGCGAAGCCGAATTGAATCATCAAGCCATGAATTGGATGAACACCACAGGTGATAAGTCATGACATGATCTTGCGGATCTTCATTAGCTTTACCATCGAATTTTGGACAGTCACCAGGAATTTTGGTTGGAACCGGAGGCCAATAAGGATTATGAAGAATAGGATCATTGGTCAATTTGGACACATCCGGTAATTCTAAAGTCGCTAAGAATGGTAACTGAGGATTAAAAGACATCTGGGGCTGCTGGTAGGATGGAGCACCAGGGTTCCAACCAGGTGGCGGTTGCCCCCATGGGCTTTGTCCGGACGGATTTGGCCCCATAAGGTTTTGTCCGTAGGGATTTGTGTTCTGCCCCCCAGCGTTCCATGGATTACCAAACGATCCTACAGAAATGCCATATGGTTGTTGATAATTCTGCAAAGGATTTGCCTGCAGTTGTTGGTAATTCTGATATGGGGCAAACAAAGGTTGCCCTTGGGGTTGCTAGTAACCATACGGTAGCGGGACTCCAGATTGAGTTTGAGAAACAGGCTGAGTTTGATAAAATTGTTGGGATTGAACTCCAGCTTGCATTTGAAGACCGGATGGGTTTTGGGGTCCCACTTGGGGCCAAGGACCGGATTGAGCAGCGCCAGTAGGATGTCCTGTAGGTTGGGCTATCTGGCCAGAAGGATAACCTTGCTGATATTGAGGTTGGCCTACCTGCCCGGAAGGTTGTACCTGTTGATACTGAGGTTGGCCTACCTGCTGGGAGTGGAGTTGCTGTTGCACAGCTGAAGGTTGTCCTAACAGACCAGATGGCTGATTGGGCTGGGCAGTTGGTTGGCCTAATTGTGTTTGAGGCTGACCGGCTTGCCCAGACGGTTGAGTATACTGGACAGTGGACTGACCAAGTGGTTGGGCAGCTTGTCCAGAAGATTGAGTATACTGGACAGTGGGCTGACTAAGTGGTTGAGCAGCTTGTCCAGATATTGGACCATACTGGACATTGGGTTGATTTGGGTTAACAAATGATTGACCAGTTTGTCCAGTAAGCGAACCTTGCTAGATACCAGGTTGGGCTTGTTGAACAGAAGGTTGACCCGGGTTACCAGTAGGTTGAGTATGAGAGGTGAAAAATGGGCCACCAAAGGCGAAAGGGTTTCCTTGAAAGGATTGTCCTTGTAGGTCTTGCTGAGGTGGTCTTTGGGGTTGCGCATACGATGCTTGGCCACCATGATAAAAGGTGGAACCCCAATCAATTGACAGCGGAACTGAAACCTCAATAGCCGGTTGACCTGTCCAAGTCCCAAGAGGTGGTACATACTTATCGTATTGGCCTTCAAGTGGGACATTCGATGTGGGATCAAAGACTCCGAATAAAGAGGCTGAAGGTCGACTAAAAATAGGAGTCGAAGATGCCACAGATACCGTTGGAGCGGTTGTGACTGAGGTAACAGATGTACTACGACTTTGCAGAGTCAAAGGCTCCGTGTTGGAAAAAGTGAGTTGTGACCAAATAGAAGTCGGGAAGGGAGAAGACATAACATTGCTTATTGCTCTATAACCTGGAGGTAGTCTCCCAGTAGTAGGAGTGCTACTAACAAGTGTAGAGTCCGTTGCGGTGGGAATTTCACCGCTCGTCGCAACGGATTCGTCAGTCGTGGTAGGGGATGTGTCCTCCATGTCGGAAGGAAATGGTTATGGTGGAACCCGAGGAGAAGTGTATTCCCAAAAAGGAATACCGTTTTCAGAAGGTTCCCAAACAGGGTTCCAATGAAACTGGTAAGTCTCGTCGCCTGGAGCACGAGAATTGAGCGGTTGTATACTTGGAACAATAGAAAGAGTTTCACTCACAACCGGTATCTCGGAAGACGAAATTGGTAATTCCGCCAGGATGGGACTTCACAAAATCCGAGGGAATCTAACGAGACAAGACCCTACTCAGACTAACGCACACAAGATCTAATTAGGTGATGTTAACGTGGTCGAATAAATTTTAAGACACTGAACTTGACCTTTTCATGTTTTAAGAGTCGAGAAAAGGACAAAAAGATGACTCTAGTCTCCTTCGAATGTTTAATGAGCACGAAGTGACAAGACGCTCACTGGCACCTTTTCTTTTAAGGAGTCCAAAAAGGATCAAAAGTGACTACTCTGGAGAACTAGGCAAGAGGTTTACCAAACAATCCGTAAAACTGCTTATACACCTTGGCAATCAGATGAAAACCAAGGACTTCCCGTACGGCAGTCAATCTTCCCGAATGCTGTGTTCAGTGCATTACGGCTTGTAAGGCGGCAGACACGGCTTCCTGTGGATAAAGGATGATAACCTAGTGGGGTCTCCACATATACTCGACGGTACGTGGGAGCGCAAATCCGTGCTAGACCACTATCGAGTCACAAAAGGAGGAATCACCCAACCATAATGTGAAATAATAGTGACTAGGTTTAACGACGCCAGAACACGTCTCTAACCTAGACCTCTAGAATGTTTGCGTTAAGTTCCAATGCGTTGTTAGGTTCATTGAGTTCATTTTACAATTTATCTTCAATTAGGTTTCAGTTTTTAGGTCCTATCGTATGTGATCTCTCAGAATTTCCTAAATGCAAACTATATGCCAAAATACATCATTTCGTTCAATGAATGCTATCTACAGGAGAGTTGAGATATTCACACAAACAAAATGATCACTACGCAATCAACAAAGATCCTAATGTAGCTAATAACAAGAAATGAAAAAAAAAAATTATTTTTAAAAGTGACTAATTGCCAATAACAAAGCAAAATGCTAACTAATGTAATGCAAAAAGATCATTTGTTTTTCCTTTCTTTTTAAAATGGAATAATGCATATAAACAAGTTCGAGAGATGATCACAAAAGTAAACAGACAAATTCACTCAATGCAAGTAGAACCAAATCTGAAACACCAAGACAATCTGCCAAAAACCTCACAAAGACTTGAATGAACTATGTGATCTAAGCCCAAAACAACGTCAAGTGGGAACCAAACGATCAACAAGTGGATTGCTCGAAGCACGCAGTAAAAGATTTTGTCAACCACTAGACAAGTGCAAAAAATAACCAAAGAGCTGACTGGACAATCAAAGAACCAAAACTCCCACGGAAGGCTCAAAGTGCCAAGCCACTAGATGCTCTAGGGCTGGGATACAAGATCGATAGAGAAGGGAAAACAACCGAAGGGTAAAGGTAACAAACCAGTCACAGAAAGTTCTGACACATTCCAGTAGCCGAAAAATGATACAAAAGACAGAAATCTGAGTTTAAAAAGCTTCCAACAAACAAACTGGCAAAGTTCACAGGACTGGCGCGACTGTCAGCCTGTAACTCGTGCTATTCAGGAATTAGCGCGAGTTGCTTTTGTGCAACCTGCGCCAACTGGCGTGACTGTCAGAAAGAAAAACGTGCTAATAAAGTTTGCTGGTTGAAAAAATAAATCAAGCAGTCCAGGGTCTGGTCAATAGTATTCAGACAGATCAAACAGCAAGGAACACCTTTAAAACCAACCCAGAAAGCTTATTCACGCAAGAAAGCAAGAGAAAACCAACATGCAAGACAAACTCCAAGTTGTTCGGTTCGTAAACCAAACCGGAGATTGACTGAAGTGGCGTTGATCTACTTCGCTAATGCAAAGCAATAGCGTTTCGAAGGCTGCCTGGCCGTACTTCAGGCTCTGTCCAAGGTTTATGAATCAAACAACAAATAGCTTCCCCAGTGGAGTCGCCAAATTGTTGGAGAGGTAAATCCCCTCTACGGACAGAGGAGATCCCACTATCCCAAAATGGGTCTAGCAACAATCAATCACGCTATTATGCAAGTTCCTAGTTGCAAATTGAAAGTGGATTACAGAAACCAACCTGGAATCCAATGCTAATGTCGTAGATGAGCTGATACTCCCGTTCCCTAGCTCCGTCAGGTCACGATCCTTGCGATCCCCGGGAATGGACACCTGCACATGCAAAGAACGAAGCGAATACCAACATAAAATCCACTAAATACAACTATATATCAGTCAGAAAAGATATAGATCAAACATTATCATCATGAACAATAAGATCGGAACCATAATAATAGTCGTTTATTAATGAACAAGCAGAGAAAAGTACAACCAATGTTCTGACGTTGAATCTCTCCTCTGGCTGGGCGAGCAGCTACATATGCCTTGCAATAGACCTTTCTCTCTCTTTGCTTATGGATACACAGCTCAGACTTCCGGCAGCATAACCTCACTCAAGACAAGTATTATCACTAATAGCACTATCACCAATACTTCAGAACTCAAGAACTAGCTTGTCAAATGCATGAGGATGGACTTTTATAGATGGAGAAGGGAAGAAGATACAATGCATCCAGACACTCATTATGGATTGGCATTATCTCTAAAAAGCCGCTGTGGATAGATGTCAAGGATAGATGATGAGTCTCGACATCTAGAAGGTCAGCTTTATCCCCAAAAGACTGCCTGACAATGAAGGGAAAAAACATCTGGGCGCGTGTTTGCCAAAAATCTTTTCCAAACTTGGTTGGCGCGGGTGTTACTCTATGACAGAGTGCCAATGGTCGCGGGGGTTACATTGTGAACCCGCGCTAATAGAAAAAGGGCACTTTTTAGGGATATTATGCAGGAGGTGTCTTCAGGGCACATGAAGTCCATACCGAGGGGAACATAATGCAAGTGTTTTTAAGTTATGTCACTGCTCACAAGTCCCGGAATGAGTCCTCCAAAGTACGGGAAAGGGGTAACAGGGACGGTGACCAATGGTGACAAATTACTGTGTAACAGTCCTCCAAAGGTCACTCTTCAAAACACATGATCTCTTGAATAGCTTCGTCCGTACGTAGGAATTCATTAAGGAGATCAAAAGAAGGAGCAGTTATGGGAGGGGCAGTGGTGCTGTTGGCCGTGACCAAAGTGACCAGAGATTCAGATATAGATTGAATAGCCTGGTAGGCCAATTCAGTTGGTGACAGTGGTATTTGTTCTCTGTAAGTGTCAATGTCTGAAGGGGCTAGTAGGATCCAAGGATTGGTCGGTTCGTGAAGAATGGATGAAACCATATTGACCATCTGTGGAACCGCGGGCAGCAGAGGAGGGAAACAACCCATCAAGGAAGAGCCATTCAATAGACCGGTACCGATACTGACATAAGAGTCAAGTACACCACCCACTAAGGGTATAGAGCCGCTGGGTAACGGGGAATAATCAGAGGTGCAAAAGGACAGTTGGTCCACTATGACTATCTTTCCATCCAATGGAAATAGGATGATGTGAAAGATAGTAGACACAAGTGTAGTTATAGCGTAGGTCCAACTGCGACCCAACAATAGATTATAGTCGAGCTTTCTATCTACAACTTCAATGTCCATTGTTACCATTTTCCCATTTAAGGTGATGGGGTAGCTATCTAGGTAACCTTTTTTGATGAAAGTGTGGCCATAAAAATATTTAAGGGAATTTGACGGCGGG